>CACSLK010027752.1:21965521-22010075 GCA_902706635.1 Striga hermonthica | reverse complement strand
AAAAAAAAAGAATTTCATTATAAAAATAAATCAAAGTTAAAAAAATAATCAAAAAAATAATAACGGTTGCCAATAATAAACAAATAAATTCTAAAGAACAATTTCAATTTTATCTTTTGACCATTAGTAAAATTGTTTAATGTATCTAGTCATTACTAGTGTATATCCCGTGCGATGCACGGAGGAGCTCATATTTTAAACCTTTTTTTAAACTTTATTTTAAATATAATTATTTATATTTTTCACATCTCGACTATTATGAAAATAAAGTAAATTCAAACAATGAAAAATATATATTATTAAATACTTCTCTTTATAAAATATTTTTTATTTAAGGAATATTATTAAAACCTTACGGTTTTGATCTTTTTTTTTTTAAAATCCAATTATCAATATATGATTGTTAACGTACAAAAAATAATGGAAAGAATCAAGACTTTAAAGTAAAGCTAATTTTTTTTATTATTTACAAATAAAAATCAACCATTTTTTTTTTTTTTTTAATTTCAAGAAAAAATTGGCAAGTTTGTTAATGAGTTAAATCAAGTTACACAAATTATTAAATAGTTAAAATATTATATTAATTATATTTTAAGAAATCCTATTATATAAATGTGGGTAAAAAATATTATACTAATTAGTTTGTTAGGATTGTAATTATATGGAAGTTAAGATAAAATGAAATATAACAAAAAAAATCTTTTCGTGGTCTTTTTCTTTAAATGTTTGAATTTAAAAATCTAACAACCAAATTTAGATTACATCACATAAGAAATAAAATAAATAATATTATTTATGAATATGTTTACAAATTTAATTTCGAATTTCAAATATAGTAGAAGACCGAATAATTCATTTTTTTTTTCAAAAAGTTTTTAAAGTGTTTAATATTCTGGTAAATATCCCCGTAAGAATAATCTTACTATTTTAATTTATGCTCATAAGATAAATTTGGTTAGACAAAAGATTAATTAATTATATTTTAAGAATTTCAATGAGATAATTGTACGTATTAATTAGTTTGTTAGGAATGTGATTATATACAAGTCAAGATAAAATAAAATGTACTCAAAAAATCTGCTTGTGATCTTTTCCTTTAAATGTTTGAATGTAAAATCCTAATAACCAAATTTAGATTATATCACGTAAGAAAAAAATAAATAATAAATATTTATTAAATAGATAATCAATAATATTTATCACTTAGATGATAGATAATAACAATTTACACGTAATAAAAAATAAACAATAATATATTTAAAATAAAACTTAGAATTTCAAATAAATTAAAAGGAGGATAACTCATTTTTTTAAAAAAAGTTTCTAAACGTTTAATATATTGGTAAGTATCTCCATAAGAATAATCATACCATTTTAAGTTCAAAAAAATTGGCAAGTTTGTTAGAGAGATAATTCTAGTTAGATAAATGATTAATTTATTAAGATATTATATTAATTATATCATAAAAATCAGTTAGATAATGCAGATAAAAATATAATGTTAATTAATTTGTTAAGAATTTGATTATATGAAAATCAAGATAAAATAAAATTTATCCAAAAAATCTACTTGTAATCTTTTACTTCAAATGTTTGAATTTAAAAATCTAATAACCAAATTTCGATTATATCATGTAAGGAAAAAAAAACAAATGGTAAACATTTATTAAAGAGATAAATCAATAATATTTATCACTTAGATTATAAATAATAAATATTTACATGTAAAAAAATAATAATAATAATATATTAAAAATATAACTCAGAATTTCAAATAAAGTAAAAGAAGGGATAACTCATTATTTTATAAAAAAAAAAGTTTGTAAATGTTTAATATATTAATAAGTATCTCCATAAGAATAATCATACCATTTTAATTAAAAAAAAAAAAATTGGCAAGTTTGTTAGAGAAATAAATCCGGTTAGATAAATAATTAATTCGTTAAGATATTATATTAATTGTATCATAAGAAATCGGTTCGATAATGTAGAATATTAATTAGTTTGTTAGGAATGTGACTATATGAAAATCAAGATAAAATAAAATTTACTCAAAAATATTGTTTAGGATATTTTTCTTTAAATATTTGAATTTAAAAAAATTAATACCTAACTTCGATTATATCACATAAGAAAAATATAAATAACAAACGTTTATTAAAATATTAAAATATATAATTTTAAATTTCATATAAAGTAAAAGGTATGATAATTCAAATTTATTTTTAAAATAAAAGCTATGATAAACATTTATTGATTCTCTTTTAAACATATTAATAAAATATAAATCTAAATCTAAACAAATTTTGAAACAACAAAAAAAAAATTGGATTAATTGGCAAAAAGGAAGTGAAATCGGATTTGAGTGGTTAACAATATTTGCACTAATTTTGGTTGGAATAGTAACTAAAATCGGATTTGATTGGGCATTGCCTATTTGGTTGGATTTGAACTAATTTGGTTAACAAAAAAAAAAAGAACTAAAATCGGATTGCATTCACATCCAAATTCAAAAGATTAGATAAAATTAATCCGCACAATTTAATTGGCATATGCAGGAATTAAAAAAATAAACTCAAAAAAAATTACCAGAAATGGTAAAAAATGAATAAAAAAGTGGAAAAAGACTCTCTACTTTCGGATTCTTTTTTTCTTATTTTTTCTTAATTATATTATATAGTAATAGATCTCTTAAGTGGTAAATTATATTAATTTGAAGAATGATAAATTTTTTATATATGACGAAATAAAGCTTAGGAAAAATTATAGTGGCAAAGATTAATTACCAACTTGATTTCGCCTGATTAATTGGAAGAAAAAATTCTTTCTAACTAGTTACGATTTTCTATCAATATTTGTGAAAAAAAATATTATGGTTAGAACCTAAAATATAATCTAGTATTTATCTTGACCAAAATATTATCCACATGAATCACGTAAAATCAATCTTGTAATTTATTATATTGGATATCAATAAAATTATTGAAGATATTAATAAATATTTAAGGAAACAATATTTTTAATTGTATCTGATTTGATCTTATTTGAAAATGTGTATATAGAAGCAATAAATGTATATATTTAAAAAGTTTCCAAAAAAGGTATGTATTAAATGTTTTCAAAATTTTTGACTACTATTTTTAGTAAATGGTTATTCTCATTATATATATAATAGCAATAATATATAGATTGATCAAAATCCTTGTCATATTGGACAAGCTATGTATGAATCTTGGTTTTTTAAGAGTCTTAGGGTCTTTAGGAGTCTTATTTAAAGACTCTTTCTCATTTTTTTTTTTCGAAACGGCAAATTCATTCACTAAACACGTAATTACAACCGGCTCACTAGCAAAATAGGAGGACTACCCAAGGTAGCCTAGATACTACATGTATTTGAGATTGAAATCTCTTTCCTTTATACATTATATTTTTTTCATAATATATTAATATTATTATTTATCCTTAGGTGTGTTGATTTATTATAAGTTGAGATAGTTTTATTTTGTAGTAGTAAAAATAAATAAATAAAAGAAAGTATTTAATCTTGATTTCTAGGTGCTAGGCGTTGGTCAAGAGCCTAACAAGCGCCTAGGGGATACTTGGATATTTTTTTTTTTTTTTTGGATTTTTTGTTTTGATTGGTAATTATGAAAAAATATGGTATGATAGTTGTTGGGTATATTACATAATATTTAAAATGAAATAATTAAAGTTAATTTGATGTAAAAGTAGAGAGAAATTATTTGAAGTGATGATTACTTAAAATTATGTGAGTGTATGAACAGTGAATTAAAGTTGACATGGTGTGCAAGAATAATCGATTTGTATTATTTAATAATATTGATAATATTGATGATAGTGAAGTTGAGTTAAATTTTAATTAAAAAAATAATTAAGTTAATAATATTTAGTTTTTTTAATTGTATCCAAGCATCTTCCTATCTACTTTCAAAACACTGGTTAGGATTTTTTTTTTTCTTTTTTTTTTTTTTTAGTGGCTCTTCTACTAATTGCATCTATAAGGTGCATTGATAGGCCCAAAAAAAAAATTAAAAAAAAAATAAAGTTGACGAGCTTGTTTAGGGGTGAATGTGATTAGTTATAAAACGTAGATCCCTATGTACGAGTGAAGTAAAGTAGCACAATTATTTATGGGAATGCGATATTGAGTAGAATAAAATAAAATATAACCCAAATCCAAATGAAAGGAAATGGTATTTATCTGTTTTTATTTTATTTTCTTTTGCCTTAGGCTCAGGGAATAAGTAGGAAGCCAAAAGGTAATGCTCATGCGAATTGTACACGCCATGATATTGCTTATTTAATGATGGATCGACTCGTCTAACGTTTAAATTGTATCGTGTACAAATTTTTGTATATTTCTATTAGATATCCACCACATGTATGCGTATAATTGTGGAATACAAATTGGATCATTAATAATTATATAAACTTATATTTGATTTTGTTGTGTGTGAGTGGTTGGTGAAGTTAGTTAGGGACTTTGACAAAAATAAATCATGACATACAAATGACTCATTCAGGTAGATGTCTACTCTACTTTGCTTTCTTTACGTTTATTTTGTTTAACTTTTTTCCTTCCATTTTTTTCTTTTTTTCCTTTTGAGATAAATTCATACTCCCTATCCTATTTTTTTAAAATGTCATTTTAGCTTTATCAACTATTTGCCAAATAAATATCGTTTTGGATCTTTTGTACATATTTTTCCATTATTACTCTCATTTAGTCAATAAATATATTACGTCTTTTCATATTCACTCTTCACTTTTTCTCAAAACATTCATCTCTATCTTCATTAAATAAGGTTATTATTGACAAAAAAATTATTCTTAATTAACGTGCAACTTCTCAAAACGACATATATAAAAAATAGGAGGTAGTATTATTAAGTTATCGGGACTGCTAATTTTTGAGTTGCTGTGTGAAACCTCCACATAAAAATATGTGCTGATTTTTCCTTTTTTTTTTTTTTTTAAATCTCGCAACTCATGAATCTATATGAAAATCACATATTCAAATCAACAACATAATTAACAATTATGAGAGATTTTGTCATATATATTAACACATATCCTAATAGGATGCATAAATAACAATTATTCGAAACACTTTTGTATATTTATTAACCGCATATCCAACTGCAATTCATAATTTTTGTTATGCGAATTTATTTCGCATATAAAATTATCGCATATCCAAAACGATAGACGCATATTTTACGATTATGCGATACACTTACGCATTTTTCGCATTTTTCGCATTTTTACGTCTCGCAGATCCAAATCGGACGCATAGTTAACAAGTATGCGAAACACTTACGCATGTTATGTAATCGCGTATCCACATCGAACGTTGTATATTTTATAATTATGCGACATATTCTCGCATGACTTGCATATCCAAATCCACCGTATAATTTATTATATGTGAGAACTTTTCGTATATTCTCTTATCGTATATCAAAATCGAAAGTCGTATATTTTATGTTATGCGACATATTTTTGCTTAGTTTCCGAATCTCATCCAAATCTACCGCTTAATATACTATACAAGATAATGTTTCACATATTCAAGAACTACATATCCTAATGGATTAATGCCGCATATTTTATGATTTTGCGATAAATGTCCGCATAGTTTATGACTCATATATCCAAATCTATAACGCCGCATATTAAGGATTACGCGTAGTATGTTTGCATATTTTAATAATTGCAAGAAGAGTGGTGTGAAGTGATAGTTAGTATAAATTATGTGAGAGAATAAATAGTGAATTAAAGTTGATTGATAGATATTATTTAATTATATCTATATCTATATATATAATTTGGAGCAACAAAGCATTAAATTATATTACCTAGCATTTAATTATATTATCCATCCAAAATTTGAGCATTTAATTATATCATCCCTCCAAAATTTGAGCATTTGATTTTATTATCCCTCCAAAATTTTCAGCATTAAATTATATTATCCCTCCAAAATTTTCAGCATTTAATCATATATCGTATTACATTGAAACGGTTATCTTCTATTTTTGAATTAAATTACAACCTCAAATCATGCACTTTATTTGAATTGTTGGACATAAAACGTGTAAGCATTAATATATAATCATTTTAGCTGCAATTAATAAAAAAATAATTAAATTACAAAATTACATATTTAAATTAAAATAAATATCAATCTCCAATCTGTTGTTGCTATTGTACCTGCAAAATAACAGTAAATAAATTAACAAAGGAAAATATTAGCTATTATTATTAAATGTCACACTATCACTTTAAATAATGATTATTATAAACTGTGATATCATTAAACAAAAGCAACAAATAACAAAAAATTTGAAAAGAAAATTACCCTAATTTGTAATATACATCACACTGTCATAACATCAATGCTATAATCATACAATTAATTTTATATACATGTGGGTGGAGAAATCATGTCATTATATATATTTAATTTATTTTCGTTGTTCTAATGTCTTAAATAATGAATAAAAAACGTGCAAAGTCATAATCTAATTTGCTTTATGCCTAAAGCCGAAATATAATTCTTTTTTGTTTTTAATTTTTTTTTTTTTTTGCAAAAACACATAATACTCTTAAAAATTCAAAATCTGCTATCAAACATCTCCGAATGTTGTATTCAAAATTTGCTATCAAACACATAATCATGGTGTCCTATGCTATGACGATCAACAAGAGTCAAGATCAGTCTCCCTCACACGTCATTTTAGTCTTGAAGAACCCTGTTTCCAGTCATGGACAGTTGTACGTGGGTCTTTCTAGAGTCACAAATCGGAAGTGCTTGAAGATAATGATATGTGGTGATGGTGATTCCGACGATAGGAAAACCTTGAATGTTGTTATTCAAAGAAGTGTTTAATAATATTTAGAATTATTTTCTTAATTCATATTTTTTTAATTAAATCATGATTTTGTATTTTTTTTATATTTATAACTCTTCTAATTATTCTCCTTCGTGCAAATGTACGGGTTGATTACTAGTTGATAATATTGAGGCTAAGGGAGTTGTGATTGAGATAATATTGAATTAAATATGAGTTGATTGATTTTTTTTTTAATAAATCCTATATCTAAGCATGCTCTAAAAGTGCTGTGATTTTTAAAATCACATAACTCACATTTCTATTATTTCAAAAATTTATGTTATCCATTTATATTCTGAACATGATATATGGAGTCCCTATCAATATCGTGTCGCTTTCTTAAGTGACATTACTTTCTAACAGTTGAAATGATAAAACAGCTTGTTAATAAATATTATAAATAAACACCAAGTTTTCTAAATTTAAATTATCTCATAATCATGAGCAGTTTTGTGAGCACTTAATGCGGATAAATTATTTGCGTAAACAAGGGCATACCCTATAGGAATTTGATTGGGAATGTGGACTATGAATATGAACCGTTGCAGTTTTCTAAAAGCCATGGGTCACAATAGAAGTGTGTTCTAATGGGTATTTAAAAAATAAAACTAGTATCTCAACCGCGCTATGTTAAAAAATGACTGGTATTCGATCACGTGCATTTTACACAGATGTAAATAAAGTATTGTGAGTTATTTGTATGCATAAAATGAATAATAATTTTTCTTTCACTTTTTTGCAGGCCAAATTTACAATTAAAGAAGTTAAGAATATTTTTTTTTTATATTGTGTTTAGCAGATTGAATTTAATGTATATTTTGGCATGTATATTTTTTGTGAATTATTTATTATTTATTTAAAAAAAAAGTACGTTTTTTATTTTTGAAAAAATAAAAATAAAGTAATTTGCAAAAAAAGTTCACAGTTTTCCTCTCGCGAAAACCCTCCCCAAAAATCCCGTCGGATCCCGATCTTCCTCCTCAATCCTTCAGGTCGCCTTCCTCGACGGTGAAGTAGCATCAGCTAGGGGTCGTCCTCGACCGCCTTCCCCACCCCTTGACGCGTCGCGACTTCGGAGCCTGCGGATGGCGACGACTAGGGTTCCAGCTTCAGATTGCAGTCGAAGCTTCAATCGGAGTAAGTGCCCATCCCGGTCGGCGATTGACCAGCTTCTAGTGGTAAGCCCTCTATTTTCCCTCCTCGTCTGCGCTGGTTTGGAGTTGGCTGTTCTGGCGGAGCTCCGCCTTTCAGGTGGGGCCTCGATCTCCGGTCGTGGTGGTGTCCCGAGGGGCGCGTATCTTCGGGTGGGGCAGGACCCCGGTGGCTGCAGCGTCCTTGTTGCGGTGGTTGGGGTTGAGGTTTCGATTTCGCTCACCCTCCCCTGCTCGGCTAGTGGTGTTAGGCGGCAGGGGACCTGGCGCTATTCACCTCGTCTAGTGGTGTTAGATGAGATTGGGTGGGGTCTGAGTGAGTGTTGATTGTGGATCTCTCGATCTAAGACGGGTCGATTCTGGGATTGGCATGGAGTTCAGATTGCTTCTACTGTATAAGCCTTCTACAGTTTCGGTAGCGGCTTCTGTGCCTTATGTCCTTCTTGTGTCGATCGTTCACCGCTGGTTAGGCTTGTTCTCTCGTCGGGGAAGGGCTCAGTTGTTTTTGTTTTTTGTTATGTTGTTGTTTTTGTCTTTGTGTTGCCATTTTTATGTGTTTTTGTTTTGTTATGTGTTTTAGGTCTAGGCCGTTGGCCCCTGTGAGCCCGTCTGTGTACGGTTGTTTTCTCGTTTGGGGCCGTTACACATTACCTCGTTTGGAGTCGTTCCATATCACCCCGCTGGGGCCGTTTTATTTTGTCAATGTCGCTGGTTCTTGTGTTGGTGTTTGAGTCGTTTTCCTTCTAGCCTTGCTAGCGTTTCTAGGCGGACCTCAGTCTAGCCTCCAAGTTTGTATTTTCGCACATTTGTGCGCTTATCTATAGTACTTCTATAGTTCCGACCAAAAAAAAAAATAATAATTTAATTATAACCACAATAATAACATCTAATTTACATTATACGGTCAACATGTCATATGGTCAACTGTCAGTAATCAAAAGTTTAAAATAATTTTTGTAATTTTTAAGTGATTAGTGTGTTGATTATCTAATAATTAAATAAAAATTTAAATAAATCAAAAGTAACGATTTTTGGAGGAAAATAGTTAAATTGCCACATAGGGAAAATTAAATAGGTTTTATTAAATATTTAGGTAGTAATTATAAATATATATAGATTTGAATGAATTATGATTTACATAAATATAAAATATTCATAAAATATTTATAAAGTGTAAGAAAAAATTGGTTTTGTACCGATTTAAGGATTCTATTTTTCGTAAGTAGAATACTTAGAAAAGTCTCAAAACCTTTTTAATGTGAATGAGAAATTAATTTTAAGTGTTGTATTTTAATTAATTGAGTTTAAACAACTCAAAAGGTTGTAGGGTTCACAAACATTATATTTTAATAAATATTTGGATAAACTAAACGAGCCATAAATATGCATTATGTATGCTAGAATTGTAGAGGGGCTCTTTGGGGACAAGTAGGAAAAAACAGAACTCGATTTCGAGTCCCTATGAGCTCGTACGAGCCCGCGGCGCACGGGCGCGCAACTGGCTACGGAAATCGAAGGGTTGCAACCCTTGGTGACCATAAGGTATCTTTTGGCCACTAGATACATCCGTTCTTGTTCGGGCACGTCCCAAAAGGTGTCTTTTGACACTTAAACCTCTTGGAGGTGTCTTCTTACATCTATAAATACCCACTAACATGAAATCATTCAAAACATCAAATTATTCCACAACCTTTGCATCCATTTTACAAAGTTCATACTCATCTTGTGTTCTTTGTGTTCTTTCCTATCTTGAGAGTTCCGAAACTTAAGTATTATTCGCTGAAGGTTTGTGTATTTGAGTTACCACTATACACAAAATAAAAGTCGTTGTATCTTGGAGGCGTTAGCCGTGAACCGTGAGTAATATACGGGGCTATTTCGTCTTAAGGAGAGCGTATCTTACGTGCCTCGACTTTGTTCGTTTTACCAAAATTCCTTCTATTTCTTAAAGCCATTTTCTTGAAATTCACATACAAAACAACAATTGTAAATTACAATCTTAAGACGAAATATTTGTAAATTCATAAGATGGCAACCGAAGGAAACCAAACAAATGCTCAACCTACCGCTATACCGATGGTAGCTGCTCCTGTCCAAGGCGAGAGACCGCCGAAGTTCAATGGCTCTGATTTCAAGAGGTGGAACAAAAGATGCTTTTCTACCTCACAACTCTCTCCCTCTCTCGTTTTCTTTCGGAGGACCCTTTGATCGTTCCCGAAAGTGAGACCGACATGCAAAGGCGCACGGCCTCGGATGCTTAGCATCACAATGATTTCTTGTGTAGAAATTATATCCTTAACGGGCTAGACGATTCTCTCTACAACGTCTATAGTCCGATTAAGACGGCAAAGGAGTTATGGAATTCCTTGGAGATGAAGTACAAGACAGAAGATGCCGGGATTAAGAAATTTCTCGTTGGCAAATTCCTAAAGTACTTAATGGTGGACACTAAGTTGGTGGTTAGCCAAGTTCAAGAGATTCAAATCATCCTTCACGATTTGTTGGCCGAAGGATTGATTGTGAATGAAGCCTTCCAAGTTGCGGCTATTGTTGAAAAGTTACCACCACTTTGGAAGGACTTCAAAAACTATCTCATGCATAAACGCAAAGAAATGACACTGGAGGACTTGATTTTTCGATTTCGAATTGAGGAAGATAATCGAAAATCTGAAGTAAGGGCCAACCGGAGAGGCTAAGACAAACTTGGCCGAGTCAAGCTCTAATAAGAAGCGCAAGAGAACTTCAAAGGGAAAGCAACCTCAAACGAGCACCAAGAAGTTCAAAAAGAATTGCTACAATTGTGGTAAATCTGGGCATCTTGCGAAAGATTGTCGTCTCGCAAAGAAGGGTAAAGATAGCGCACATAGCCAAGGATAAATCTGTTCTCATTGACTTATCTGAGCTCGATCTAACCGTCGTGGTCCAAGAAGATAACTTGGTTAATAATCCAAGAGAATGGTGGGTCGATACGGGAGCAACTCGACATATTTGTGCGGATAGAGATATGTTCTCGTCTTATACCCCTATCGACGTAAGGAAGCTATTCATGGGCAACTCTTCGACATCAAACGTCGTGGGAACGAGAAAGGTGGTGCTGAAAATGACTTCGGGCAAAGACTTGACGCTAACGGAAGTGCTGCATGTCCTGGACATCCGTAAGAACCTTTTATCCGGTGCTCTTTTGAGCAAATCTGGTTTTAGATTAGTCTTTGAGGCCGATAAATTTGTAATGACTAAGAATGGTGTCTTCTTAGCGAAAGGGTACCTAGATGAGGGTCTTTTTAAGATGAATGTAATGAATGTTATCCGCTAAGAGGCGAAGAATAAAGAAAGTATTTCTTATTTGTTGGAGTGTTCTAATTTATGGCATGATAGATTAGGACATGTGAACTTTAACACAATTAAAAAGTTGTTGAATTTGGAATTGATACCAAAAGTTAAAATTGATTCACACAACAAGTGCGAAACATGTGTTGAAGTAAAAGTGGCTAAAACACCATTTAAACCGGTGAAGAGAAGCACTAGTCCACTCGAGTTAATTCACACTGACATATGTGATTTAAAATTTGTGCAAACTCAAGCGGGGATGAAGTATTTCATTACATTCATAGACGATTGTACAAGGTATTGTCATGTTTATCTACTAAAGAGTAGAGACGAGGCATTAGAGGCCTTTAAGACATATAAAATGAAGTTGAAAATCAACTTAGTCGAAAGATCAAAGCGATTTGAAGTGATAGAAGAGGCGAGTATGTAGCCCCGTTTGAAGTGCTCTGCAAAGAGTCCGGTATTGTTCATCAAACGATGACTCCGTATTCACCGCAATCTAATAGAGTGGCCGAGAGAAAGAATCGGACACTAAAAGAGATGATGAATGCGCTTTTGATAAGTTTGGGCTTACCCCAAAACTTGTGGGGGAAGTAGTTCTTTCGACAAATTATATTTTGAACAAATTATCCCACAAAGGTAACGACAAAACGCCATATGAGTTATGGAAAGGTCATAGACCTACCTACAAATACTTAAAAGTGTGGGGGTGTTTGGCAAAGGTTGAAATACCTAAACCGAAACAAGTGAAAATTGGACCAAAGACTATTGATTGTATATTTATTGGTTATGCAAACAATAGTAGTGCTTATCGATTTTTGGTGCAAAAATTAGAAATTTCAGAGATTCATAATGGAACAACTATTGAGTCTCAAAATGCGGTGTTCTTGGAGAATATTTTTCTTCGTAAAGACAAGGAAGAAATAATTCCGAGAAAAAGGACATTTGAAGAGGCCAAGCTACCTCAAGAAATTGAGGATGAGCCAAGGCGTAGTAAGAGAACAAAAGTACCTAAGTCTTTTAGTCCTGAATTTCTAACTTATATGTTAGAAAATGAACCGAGAACCATTCGAGAGGCTTTGACAAGTCCGGTTGCTCCTTTTTGGAAAGAAGCTATCAATAGTGAGATTGAATCCATTATGCACAATAATACTTGGGAGTTGGTTGATCTCCCACCGGGTAGCAAACCTTTGGGATGTAAATGGATCCTTAAAAGGAAGTGTAAAGCTGATGGAACTATTGATAAATATAAGGCCCGATTGGTTGTAAAAGGGTTTAAGCAAACAGAGGGATATGATTTCTTTGATACGTATTCTCCTGTAACTCGAATCACGTCTATATGTGTTCTCATTATTGTTGCAATGCATGACCTTGAGATTCATCAAATGGATGTGAAAACGGCCTTCTTAAATGGAGACCTCGAGGAGGAAATTTATATGGAACAACCCGAGGGGTTCGTTGCACCTTGAAATGAGAAAAAAGTGTGTCACTTGGTTAAGTCACTTTATGGGCTAAAACAAGCACCTAAGCAATGGCACGAAAAGTTTGACAAAGTGATGTTGTCGAATGGATTTAAAATCAACGAGTGTGACAAATGTGTCTATATTAAAGTTAACGTCGATTCATTCGTGATCGTATGCCTGTATGTTGATGACATGTTAATCTTGGGAAAAAATAATGATTTAATTCTTAGTACCAAGAAAATGTTGAAAAATAATTTCGACATAAAGGATATGGGAAAAGCCGATGTAATCTTAGGGATTAAAATCCCTAAAAGTTCGGAAGGAATTGTTTTGTCACAATCCCATTATGTCGAAAACATCTTGAAGAGGTTCAATGCATTCGATAAGCCTCCAGCTAAGACGCCTGTTGATTTAACTCAACACTTAGCTAAAAATCGAGGTGAACTAGTGTCTCAACTAGAATACTCACGAGTAATTGGGAGTTTGATGTACTTGATGAATTGTACTCGCCCCGATATAGCATATTCTGTGAGTAAACTAAGTAGGTTCACGAGTAACCTGAGCAATGACCATTGGAATGCACTTATTCGGGTACTTAGGTATTTGAAACATACCTTGAGTTATGGAATAACATATACGAGGTATCCAACGGTACTTCAAGGGTATTGTGATGCGAATTGGATATCCGACACAAAAGACTCCAAGTCCACTAGTGGTTTTGTGTTCACTATAGGTGGAGGAGCGGTGTCATGGAAATCTTCTAAGTAAACGTGTATTGCTAGATCCACGATGGAGTCTGAGTTTATATCCTTGGACAAAGCCGGGGAAGAAGCTGAATGGCTTAGGAATGTCCTTGAAGATATTCCGTGCTGGACAAAACCGGTGCCCGCTGTAATGATACATTGTGATAATCAATCGGCAATTGGAAGGGCACAAAGTAGCTTGTACAATGGTAAGTCTCGACATATACGTCGAAGGCATAATACAATAAGACAAATGATCTCGAGTGGGGTTATTTCGGTTGACTACGTGAAGTCAAAGGAAAACCTAGCGGATCCGCTTACTAAAGGCATTTATCGAGATCAAATGTACAAGTTGGTTAGGGGAATGGGATTAAAATCCACAACATAAGAACAGTCTTAGCGGTAACCCAACCTTGAGAATCAGAGATCCCGAAACCTTGGTTCAATGGGAAAACTAAGTTTTGACAGTTCAGTGAAACACTTGAAAGTTTCACCCATTCCCAAGAACCGTCAAGTGTTAAAATCTGCCTAAGTGATGAGGTTAAGTCAAGGAATTCTAATGATTCCTATACCTACGGGTGGAGTAAGGCAGAATACTCTTTATAAGAGAATCACCTTTGTAAGTGAGAAGTAAATTGGCCGCTTCAACGAACACTTACTAAACCGAGATATGGTCCAAGGCCGAAATGGACACAACGTGAGAACAAGAAATTGTTAGAGCTGTTATTGTGTGAGTATTATTGTCTTGGTGCACGCAAACAACCGGTAAGTTCAAAGCATCGTGCTACTAACCGGCTAGTGTATCCGATAGTATTTCACTAAGGAAGATTCAAAGCCACAAGCTATCTATCCTGATGCAATGATGGTTCGCTGGAACTCTCAAGTATTGCATACATGCATTAATTTTATTCATGTGGGGGATTGTAAGAAAAAATTGGTTTTGTACCGATTTAACGATTCTATTTTTCGTAAGTAGAATACTTAGAAAAGTCTCAAAACCTTTTTAAGGTGAATGAGAAATTATTTCTAAGTGTTGTATTTTAATTAATTGAGTTTAAACAACTCAAAAGGTTGTAGGGTTCACAAACATTATATTTTAATAAATGTTTAGATAAACTAAACGAGCCCTAAATATGCATTATGTATGCTAGAATTGTAGAGGGGCTCGTTGGGGACAAGTAGGAAAAAACGGAACTCGATTCCGAGTCCGTATGAACTCGTACGAGCCCGCGGCGCACGAGCGTACAACTGGCTGCGGAAATCGAAGGGTTGCAACCCTTGGTGACCATAAGGTATCTTTTGGCCACTAGATACATCCGTTCTTGTTCGGGCACGTCCCAAAAGGTGTCTTTTGACACTTAAACCTCTTGGAGGTGTCTCCTTACATCTATAAATACCCACTAACATGAAATCATTCAAAACATCAAATTATTCCACAACCTTTGCATCCTTTTTACAAAGTTCATATTCATCTTGTGTTCTTTGTGTTCTTTCCTATCTTGAGAGTTCCGAAACTTAAGTATTGTTTGCCGAAGGTTTGTGTATTTGAGTTACCACTATACACAAATCAAAAGTCGTTGTATCTTGGAGGTGTTAGCCGTGAACCGTGGGTAATATACGGGGCTATTTCGTCTTAAGGAGAGCGTATCTTACGTGCCTCGACTTTGTTCGTTTTACCAAAATTCCTTCTATTTCTTAAAGCCATTTTCTTGAAATTCACATACAAAACAACAATTGTAAACTACATAAAGAAAATAAAAAGTAGGATGAAAATTTTATTGATTATATTTTTAAATATTTCTCAAAATATAACATTATTAGTGGATGAACTATTACCATCATCATCATAAATAATAATCATCACACAACAACAGTTGTGACTATAGAAACAACATATAACTGGTTGCGATTACAAAATATCATATTTCTATCATAAATATTTCCAATTAAATAAATTTTTACCTCAAAAAATATTTGTGATATTCAATGAAAATTGATATATGTCACATTAATGGCACTCCTTAACACATTTTCCTAAAAATTAACATCTTGATAATAACATAATTTTCTTTCATTTGCGAATAACTAAAGACATTGTTAGTATTAATAATTGATATAGAATAGTTGAAATAAACATGTACAAATATGAGTGAATTAAAATTCAAAATATATAAATTAAATACTTAAGAAAAAATATAAAAATGACTCAATTTTGAGCTTCATGCATTTAGTTTCAAATTAGGTCCACGTGTATTTTGCTTTTCTTAATTGGCAAAATAAATTTCAGTTTTATTTATTTGCAAAATAAGTCCGATGGCGATAAGAAGTATCTATTCACGTAGAAGGAGTTGAATATGAGACAGTGAAGATGACTTGAACTCGTCAAGGACTACGACTGCACGATTAGCTATCATCCCAAGAAAGTGTTAGGATATGCTGTAAAAATTTGACTTTTAGATTATAGCAATTCCACTTTGATCTGACTATCATGTTTTAGTCAAAGTACTTGTATTTGTAGTTTTATTTATTTATTTATGCAATCAAAACTCATTTATTTTACATTGTAGATAGTATGGTTCGTTGTGTCGAACAACAAGATCATACTACCGGTTCCTTGTAAAATATAAATTAATTGTTCACATTCTAGACAGTCAGTGAGACCTCTGTTGATAAAAGACTGTTGTGTAGTCTTGATTCAGTTGGTCTTTGGCTGATGGATTACACTATACCTATGACAAGTATTGAACAGAACACGAAAGGATAAGATTATAAGATTTACTGATCGCAGTTATAATCTACAACTTCAATAATTGATGCGTACTCCTAAGTCGTAAGATAATATAAAACAGGAATATATATTCATTACTTGTTTATTTGATTTACCAAGGGTGATTCCTATTTCTCTATAATGGCATGCTCGGTATTTTGGTAAATGAAGGTGTTTATATGATGTGTTGTTATAAATTATTGACGGTCACTATGTCCCAGTGCGCTGGGTTGATGACGTTCCCAAAATGAGCTCATGAGGGAATGTTATGTCAAGCCCTACAGGCGGATTGATTTCCGGCATAATGATTAAGGTTCTGAGTGGTACTAGTTTCGAAATAATAAGATATTGATTAATTATTTTGTCAGTAATTTAATTAATCAATGAACGTTATATCTTAAACATAAGGAGGTAGTCGATCAATTAAATTAATACTAATTTATTAGTTGGAGACGAATTAATTGTAATTCGAAGCTAAATGAGGAGAGCAATAATATTACTCTAGTGGAATGTTTTATTATTTAACTCTATTTAGGGATTAGGAACTAAATATTTTTCAATATTTAATTCCTTTAGAACAGGAATATTCCTTTTAGAATATTACCTAGAGTTAGAAGACTATGTAGTCTTCTAGAAGGTAATTAGGGTCATGAAGGAATATAACTTCTAGAAGGAATTATATGGAGAATGATTAGATTTCCTAATCTTAACAGGATAAACTCATATTAGGACCTCCTTAGGGTCCATATTGTAGCCTATAAATACAGTAAGTCCCCAAGCCTCAAGATCGATGATGACACGCATTTTTTTTCACAAAATATGCCTGAAAATTTTTCGGTCAAAAATCGTGAGAAAACAGTGTTCTTCTTTGATAGAAATTCAGATAAAACCGAGAGGTCTTAGAAAAAGAAAAGACGAGAGGTTTTGGGAAATGCAATAAATCGCTCTACCAAGATTTATTGGAGATCGTGTAAGGTCATACAATAGAAGATTCAAATTTCATTTATTCGTATCTCATCAAATCTATATGTATCTCATGCAATATATCCAATCCCGTAATATATCTGTAATTTACGGGATTTTCCGAAAGTTGTTTGATGTCCACCAAACTTGACAGGGATGACCAGGGATGATCACCGGCGAAAACGACGCGTACTAATGTCATCGACACACCAGCCAGAGCGGCGACCGCCGGCAACCGGCCAGAATCCTCCCAGCGCCGCAGTATGTGAACAGGGCGCCCAGGCCGTCCAGTCTGCCAATAGCGTCGAAGCTGAGTCTTTAGCGTGCGTGGCCCATCCCAGGTCCAGTAGCGTAATCAGCAGCAACCTGTGTGAGGCTCGAGCGCATGAAGTCCAATGAAGCCCAACGCGAGCGACCCAATTCACGCGAGGCGTCCAGCAGTGAGAGAAAAAAAACGCGTGGACCGTGCGGCCCGCGTCCAAGCCCGCGCCCCTCACAGTTCAGTGCGCGCGCTCGTGCAGCCCAGTCTATCGGCGTGTGTACCAGGACTATTGTGCGACCTAACAGCCTTGTACGCAACCCGATTCACTTCAGTGTGCATTCAAGCGGCCCAGAACGTCAAAGCGGCGGATAGATTGTAGTGCCCCAACCGATTAAGAGAGATTTTTACGTATCCTACATGAAATTAACAGTTTTACAAATCTGCCATCCATTAACAAATAATTGTGTCTCTACCTAATTGTCAAGATTTAACTATATTTATGCCTAAAATTCAGTTACCTAAAAAGTGGACTCCATCCACTTTTCGTTCCCATGATTTCATACGTTTCCATAAAGAAAAGAAAAAAAATACTTTGCCTTCTTGATATGGAAAGAAAATCAGCCGTTTCCATAAAAAAATAAGTCGTTTCCTTAATTCGCGCAGCTTGTTTTTTTTTTTAATAGAGAGAAATAAAAACATGTATTGTAATTCACGCAGCCGTCAGGTGGTATATATTGTTTTTATGTTAGTATATATTCAGTATATGTTGCAACGAAAAACTTGTACAACATGTTACTTATATTCCCTATACAAAAAAAAAAAAAAAAATCTTCTAATATAATGAACATATACTCTTTATACACACATCATATACTGAACAGTGTACAAAATAAATTTTCTAATATACTGAATATATAGTACTCCCTATACACACCACATATACTGCATGTCTATATACTGCAGTGAACAAATACTGTATATATACCGTAGATATACTATACATATACTTCAATCCAAATGTCTGCAAATTTCAACGTACTAACTGATCTACACACAGTCCAATACCCCTAAAAAATGAAACAAAAATCAATTTTCCTACAACCAACCAATCATCTCCCCCGATCATGGCAACGCTGAAACCCTATTTGGAGGAGGTTGGCGGTAATTGAGGAAATCATACTCCAGAAGATATTCCTCATCTCCCTCGTCGACTCCGTGGAGAAGATTCTCGGATCGCCTAGGGTGCGGCGTGTGGTTGACCTCTGGCGCAGCTCGCGTAACACGTCGACGACGGCATGCACGTTCTCAACGGTGTTCTCGACGATGATGACAAGAAGGGCTCGCTTCACGTTCTGCGGCTAGGAGGGCTCGCGGTCGTCGTTGCTCGGCGGCTGTTGCGTGGCGGTTGCTTGCGGTAAGGACACTGTTGTTTACCTGGAGAGGATGCCGATGAGGGTTGCTGTCGCCGAAAAAGATCGAATAGAGATTCTTTCTGATGAACATGGTGAACGTGGGGCGGTGGTTTTTTTTTTTTTTGTAGTGATAAGATTATCTTTCCAGATTTGTAGTAGCATTTAGTTTTGGATAAGAATCCTTAACTGTGAGTTAATTATATCAATTGAATTAAATTTGCCCGGAATTTGCCATATAACAGGTGTTATTACCTCTTAGGTATATTTGCAAATTCTTTTGGCTGGTTTGATAATATAATTATAAATAAGAATATACTAGGTGTATCAATGTAATATAGTTAATATGTGGTAGTCAGGAGTGCAAATTCCTCTTCGATTAATAAGTGACATTTCGTTTTATTTAAGTTTGCATTTCATTGCATTTAATTTTCTTAAGCTCGATTATGTTTTTCGAGATTATTTAGACACCCCCTTCTATTTAGTCCTATAAGTTAAATAATTTTTGTAGATGTCCTCGCCTACTTAAATTATTTAAGTTTCGGTAATTCAACCGAAAAAACCCTCCAGTGTGAGAGTTTTTGCAACAAGTCTGTTATACCACAAATACTTGAATCGCTGGACCACTCCTCTCAAAACCGAGTTGCATCTCCTCGATCGCCGGTACCTGCAAAACACGCCGGAGGTGGTCCCGGCGCGAACACTCCGACGCTCAAGTCAGTGGCGATCCAAAGAGAAAACGGCAGAGTAACGAGACAACAAGTATGTGTGTGTTGTGTAAAATAAATGAACCTGCTCCTTTTATAGAAGAAGCTGAAGACTCCTCATCCGACAAGAAGTCTCATCCCCGTCTAACTCTAAATTGGATAAGATATATCAAGTCTTTAGAGTCCTCCTTGATATCAACTTCTTTGTGACTTAGCCCCGAAGCCACTTTCAGGCTCTCTCTTCGGCGGAGCCCTCTGGCCCAGCCGCCTAAGTGCCGAGGCGGCCCTCTCGATGGTACCCTCTTGGTACCCCCTTTTGGCCTAAGTGCCGAGGCGGCCCTCTCGATGGTACCCTCTCGGTGATACCCCCTTGGGCCTAAGTGCCGAGGCGACCCTCTCGATGGTACCCTCTTAGTGGTACCCCTTTGGCCTAAGTGCCGAGGCGGCCCTCTCGATGGTACCCTCTTGGTGGTAGCCCCTTGGGCCTAAGTGCCGAGGCGGCCCTCTCGATGGTACCCCTTTTGCCTAAGTGCCGAGGCGACCCTCTCGATGGTACCCTCTTGGTGGTACCCCTTGGGCCTAAGTGTCGAGGCGGCCCTCTCGATGGTACCCTCTTGGTACCCCCTTGATGGCATTCCTGGTACCCTCTCATATGATAGTGCCATTCGGATCATGGTCAGTCCGAGTCCATCCATTACTAACGGTCGTATCACAACCGACCCTTCATGAACCGCTACTGATGACCACATCATCTAGCCCCCCCATTCCTTAGACAAGTTGATCTTGTTGTAAGGAATGAAAACTTACACGCATAGCCATAAGCATCGCGCCTATCCCATCCAAACTTTCTCGCTACCATGCGGGCTCGCGCGTAGAATCTCGAGCATCCCATGCTGAGCACTCAATACCAAGCAGCTACGGACCGACGAGCCGTAATGCTGAACACATGCAATGTCGTACCCCCACGAGACCGGGCACATGAGGGTGCCGAGCACTTGAGGGTGCCGAGAATTCGAGGACACCGAGCACACGAGGGTGCCGAGCACTTGAGGACATCGAGCACACGAGGGTGCCGCACACTTGAGGACACCGAGCACACGAAGGTGCCACGCACTTGAGGGTGCCGCGCACTTGAGGACACCGTGCACTTGAGGACACCGAGCACACGAGGATGCCGCACACTTGAGGGTGCCGCGCACTTGGGGGTGCCGCGCATCACTCTACACCGAGCACTCGCGCCAAGCACTCTACTCCGA
The DNA here is from genome assembly GCA_902706635.1 of Striga hermonthica. Lineage (NCBI taxonomy): Eukaryota > Viridiplantae > Streptophyta > Magnoliopsida > Lamiales > Orobanchaceae > Striga > Striga hermonthica. The sequence continues at coordinate 21,989,110 of CACSLK010027752.1, read as the reverse complement.
GCACCCGCGCTGAGCACACCACACCGGACACCCGTGCCAGGCACACCACACCAAACACCCGCGACGAGCACACTACGTTGAGCACCCGTGCCGAGCACACCACGCCGAGCACCTGCGCCGAACACCAGCGACGAGCACACTAGCCGAGCACCCGCGCCGAGCCCTCGTGCCGAGCACACCCCGCCGAGCACCTGCGTCGACGACCACCCAATGTCGATGCCGAGCACTCGCCATATGCCGAGCCGTGCCCGGTGCCGAGCACTTGCTCATGTCGAGCACTTCGCTGCCAAGCACTTCGCCGTCACGCCGAGCTCTACCTGATGCCGAGCACTCCGCTGTCACGCCGAGCTCCACTGCTGAGGGCCTCTGCCGAGCACCTTTGCCAAGCTCCACTGTCGAGCGTCCATCACCGAGGGCTGCCACGCCGAGCACCCTCGTGTCGAGCACTTGCCAAGATGAGCTCTGCCACACCGAGGCCCCGATACCGAGCACTCCATGCCTACTTCTAAAAGACGCCGACCCGCCGTACCGAAAGACGCCGAGCTGCTCCTAATGCCGAGCACTCCGTGACGCCGAGCACCCGCGCTGAGCGCCCGTGCCGAGCACACCCCGTCAAGCTCCCGCTACGTCGAGCATCCGTGGCGACGACCACCCAATGTTGTTACCGAGCACTTGCCGAGCACTCGCCTTATGTCGAGCTGCGCCCAGTGCCGAGCACTTCGCTGCCGTCACGCCGAGCCCCGCTTGGTGACGAGCACTAGCTCATGCCGAGCTCACGCGGGTGCTGCCAACTCTAGGCCAACGACCTGTCGGGCTCACGAGTCAAGGTGCCAACTTAACTTGCACATGATGGTACTTTCGCTTAGTAGTTTTTTTCTAGCCCCCCCATTCCTTATACAATATGAGCTTGTTGTAAGGAATGGACAACTACACACATCGTAGTAAGCATCGCGCCTACCTTACCCAAACTTTCTCAACACCACGCGGGCTCGAGTGTAGAACCCCGAGCACCCAATGATGGGCACTCAATGCCAAGCTGTTGTGGACCGTCGAGCCGCAATTCTAAACATATACGATGCCGCACCACGAGGCCGAGCACCCGCATGACATCGAGCGACTGTCGTGCTACCACACAAGTGACGAGCGACCCACAATGCCAAGCCGCCCGCACACCGGGCTTCCCCTCATGCCGAGCTAATTGCAATGTCGGGCACTCCGTGGTGGTTGCCAATGCCGAGAGCCCCACTGTCGAGCCTTGGTGGACGCTGAGCACTCCATCGGTCAAGCACCCCCATGCCGAGCTTCCATCGTCGAGCTCTCGCGCCGAGCACTTCCATGCCGAGCTCCCGCACTGAGTACTTCCACGTCGGGCTCCCGCGTCGAGTACCTCCGCGCCGGGCACTACGATGCCGAGCACCCGCGCCGAGCACTCTCATGCCGAGCTCCCGCACTGAGTACTTCCACGTCGGGCTCCCGCGCCGAGTACCTCCACGCCGTGCGCCACGGTGCCGAGCACTCCCACGATGTCGAGAACTCGCCGAGCACCTCTTGATGTCGAGCACCCACCGAGCACCCCATACCGAGCACCCGCCGAGCACCCCATGTCGACTACCTGTGCCAAGCATCGAGCACCTATGCCGAGCGCCGAGTACCTATGCCGAGTGTCCCCCTAAGCCGAGCGTTGAACACCTATGTCTACCATCTCACGAAGTCGACCGTCGCGACGCCAAGCTACCAATGCCGAGCATATAAGGACGCCGGAGCACCACCTTAATGCCGGGCGCTCCTTGATGTCGGGCACCCATTGATGCCGAGCACCGAGCACTCACGATGAAATGCCCGAATGCCAAGCACACCCAACACCAAGCCGCGAGACGCGATGCACTCGGCCGAGCCAACCGATCTCTTCACACAGGGTTCCCTCTATTTCCTTTGTCTGCAATCTCGCCCTTTTTTTCTTGATTTTTGGATTTTGTCACATACTCCTAGGTATAGCTATCCATCACCACATCATCTCTACACCTACCATCACATGTCACCCCCTCACATGGCTCCTTGGAAGTCCCAACTAGCTTCCCTTACAAGTCTCATTTCAACAAACTTCATTCACCAAGTCTCGTAAACACTTAGCATCGTGACAATGGGCTTTTGCACCTAGCACAATTATTGCTAAGTCTTTCAAGACTCACATTCCCATATTCACGCGGCGGCTTTGTCAATCTACAAAGGTCGTCACCTAGCTGCGTGAGCTGAGATGAGACTAACAATCCTCCATCTTAGAGAAGTTTTCGCCTAGCTCCGCGAGCTTAGGTGAGACTAACAGGCGTGCGCCCTAAAGATGTCGTCGTCTAGCTCCGCGAGCTCAAGCGAGACTACTAAGCTTTCGCCCTACCGAGGTCGTCGTCTAGCTCCGCGAGCTTAGACGAGACTACCAGGCTTGCACCCTAAAGAGGACGTCGCCTAGCTCCGCGAGAGGTTGTCGTCTAGCTCCGTGAGCTCTAGCGAGACTACCAAGCTTTCGCCCTACCGAGGTCGTCGTCTAGCTCCGCGATCTTAGGCGAGACTACCAGGCTTGCGCCCTAAAGAGGTCGTCGCCTAGCTCCGCGAGTTTAGGCGAGACGGACATGCTTGCACCCTAAAGAGGTCGTCGCCAACCTCCGCGAGCTTAGGCGAGACTACCAGACTTTCGCCCTAAAGAGGTCGTCGCCTAACTCCGCGATCTTACACGAGACTACCAGGCTTGCGCCCTATGGAGGTCGTCGCCTAGCTCCGCGAGCTTAAGCGAGACTGAAAGGCTTGCGCCCTTTGAGGGTCGTCGCCTAGCTCCGCGAGCATAGGCGAGACTGATAGGCTTGCGCCCTATGGAGGTCATCGCCTAGCTCCGCGAGCATAGGCAAGACTGACAGGCTTGCGCCCTATGGAGGTCGTCGCCTAGCTCCGCGAGCATAGGCGAGACTGACAGGTTTGCGTCCTATGGAGGTCGTCACCTAGCTCCACGAGCATAGGCGAGACTGACAGGCTTTCGCCCTATGGAGGTCGTCGCCTAGATCCGCGAGCTTAGGCGAGACAGACAGGCTTGCGCCCTATACGTGGCCACTGCCGAGCTCCGCGAGCTCGACTATTACCACAACGAGGCCCTCACAGACCGATTGGCCAGGAGGCATTGGACTCGCTCTGCCACAACAATCTCTTCAAACACGCATCTAGACGCTCCCAAGCTCCGCGAGCTCGAGAACCGCCGCAGCGATCTCTTCAAACACGCATCTAGACGCTCCCAAGCTCCACGAGCTCGGGAACCGTTGCAGCGATCTCTTCAAACACGCATCTAGGCGCTCCCCAGCTCCGCGAGCCTGAGAACCGCCGGAGCGATCTCTTCATACACGCATCTAGGCGCTCCCAGGCTCCGCGAGCCCGAGAACCGCCACAGCAATATATTCAAACACGCATCTAGGCGCTCCCAAGCGCGAGCCCGAGAACCGCCGCAACGATTTCTTCAAACACGCATCTAGGCGCTCCCAAGCTCCGCGAGCCCGAGAACCGCCGCAGCGATCTCTTCAAACACGTATCTAGGCGCTCTCAGGCTCCGCGAGCCGAGAACCGCCGCAGCGATCTCTTCAAACATGCATCTAGGCGCTCCCAAGCTCCACGAGCCCGAGAACTGGCGCAGCGATCTCTTCAAACACGCATCTAAGCGCTCCCAAACTCCGCGAGCCCGAGAACCGCCGCAGCGATCTATTCAAACACACATCTAGCCGCTCCCAAGCTCCGCGAGCCCGAGAACTGCTGCAACGATCTCTTCAAACACGCATCTAGGCGCTCCCAAGCTCCGCGAGCCCGAGAACCACCGCAGCGATCTCTTCAAACACGCATCTAGGCGCTCCCAGGCTCCGCGAGCCCGAGAACCGCCGCAACGATCTCTTCAAACACGCATCTAGGCGCTCCCAAGCTCCGCGAGCCTGAGAACCGCCGCAACGATCTCTTCAAACACACATCTAGGCGCTACCAAACTCCGCGAGCCCGAGAACCGCCGCATCGATCTCTTCAAACACGCATCTAGGCGCTCCCAGGCTCCGCGAGCCCGAGAACCGCCGCAACGATCTCTTCAAACATGCATCTAGGCGCTCTCAGTCTCCGCGAGCCCGAGAAGCGAGCCCGAGAACCGCCGCAACGATCTATTCAAACACGCATCTAGCCGCTCCCAAGCTCCGCGAGCCCGAGAACCACCGTAGCGATCTCTTCAAACACGCATGTTGGAGCTCCTAGGCTCCGCGAGCCTGAGAACCGCCGCATCGACCTCTTCAAACACGCATCTAGGTGCTCCCAAGCTCCCTATGCAACACGACTATGTTGTCAAACGACCTCAAATGCCTAGCTGGGTCCGCCAACCCATCATAGGACAAGCTCAACTCCCTGAAGTTACTAGGCAGGTCTCCTCCCAGCACCTCTTCTGCAAACGGATCTCCACGTGACACTACGACCCTTTTCCCTTGAACACGAGCCTGGAGTTATTGCATCTGAGCCACAACTCTCCAAAGTTAAACCATCCGGTTGTGCCGCTGCCATCGGGCGAGAGGTTACCGACCTGATATCTTCATCCTCGCCCCGCCCATATTGCTGTTGATGCGAGGGTGGCTACTGCTGAGGAGCGCGTGGTTGCTGTGGTGGAGGCTGTCGAAACGGTTCATTAGTAGCTATATCCACCACCTGAGCCCGGCCTATTGCCTCAACAATGATTCTATTCAACTCCGACCTGGTCATCTAGATAACCTGATTCCCTCGTGGTGCTGCAGAAGCGTTGTCCCACGGAGGGTTTCGTCCTCATGTCACGATCATTTGCCCGGTAGCAAGGGCACCACTCTGACCACCAGCACCCCCAGATACCAAAACGCCCTGGTTCGCCTCCCCCTCAACTGGGGTGCCTACCTCCTTCCCTTTGTCCGTCGGACCACCTGATTCCCCTAGGTTCGCCTCGTGCCTCTGGGCTTCTGGTGGGGGTTGTCAGGGGTCACATTTGGGGCAAGCAAGGCCTATTTGGGAGTAACGGGCGATGGCGACCACCCCAGTGGGGGACTTGTCCCAAACGCCTTCCGAGCCCACTCCGCGTCCAACTCCTTCGCCAAGTCCTTCTTCGAGTTATCTCTCGCCATGACTCCTATCGCTCTCTTCTTCTTCGTTGGTGAGAAAGAACAACCTTTAGTACTCCGGTAGAAGACTGATCCTCCCCACAGACGGCGCCAATTTGTTATACCACAAATACTTGAACCGCTGGACCACTCCTCTCCGAACCGAGTTGCGTCTCCTCGATCGCCGGTACCTGCAAAACACGCTGGGGGTGGTCCCGGCGCGAACACTCCGATGCTCAAGTCAGTGGCGATCCAAAGAGAAAACGACAGAGTAACGAGACAACAAGTATGTGTGTGTTGTGTAAAATAAATGAACCTGCTCCTTTTATAGAAGAAGTTGAAGACTCCTCATCCGACAAGAAGTCTCATCCCCGTCTAACTCTAAATTGGATAAGATATATCAAGTCTTTAGAGTCCTCCTTGATATCAACTTCTTTGTGACTTGGCCCCGAAGCCACTTTCAGGCTCTCTCTTCGGCGGAGCCCTCTGGCCCAGCTGCCTAAGTGCCGAGGCGGCCCTCTCGATGGTACCCTCTTGGTACCCCCTTTTGGCCTAAGTGCCGAGGCGGCCCTCTCGATGGTACCCTCTCGGTGATACCCCCTTGGGCCTAAGTGCCGAGGCAACCCTCTCGATGGTACCCTCTTAGTGGTACCCCTTTGGCCTAAGTGCCGAGGCGGCCCTCTCGATGGTACCCTCTTGGTGGTAGCCCCTTGGGCCTAAGTGCCGAGGCGGCCCTCTCAATGGTACCCCTTTGGCCTAAGTGCCGAGGCGACCCTCTCGATGGTACCCTCTTGGTGGTACCCCCTTGGGCCTAAGTGTCGAGGCGGCCCTCTCGATGGTACCCTCTTGGTACCCCCTTGATGGCATTCCTGGTATATGATAGTGCCATTCGGATCATGGTCAGTCCGAGTCCAGCCATTACTAACGGTCGTATCACAACCGACCCTTCATGAACCGCTACTGACGACCACATCAAAGTCCCTTAGTTTGATTAACAAACAAACGGTAATTGTCATCGAACATGAACAAGCTCCAACAAATTTTTGTTCGTGAACGTTCGATTCGTTAACATCCCTACCTATGTATTGGACTACCCATGTATTGGATGGGAGTTATAATTCCTTACCTTCACCACTACAAATTAACGAAATGCATCCAATCAAAATGAGTTTTATTTGAGGTAAACAAGAATAACTCATTATTGGGGTGTGCTTTACAAGTGGTCATAATACGCAATTGGTCATTGTTGTGCAAAGCTTTTTCAGGTTATACCTCTTGATAATTGGCTCAAAAAGTGGTAATCATTTGCAGGTTGATTAAGTCAATAAGAACAACTCCACTATAATTATGATGAATAAGAACAGCTTTATCTATTTATTTTCTTTAATAAAGTTATGATGAATATGGACATTTCCCATATGAAACGTCGATCAAATTTCATTTTATATAAATAATATAAACTAGGAGTTTTATCACTGCAAGACCCAAAAAATGAGTAAACTATCAATGTGGGGCCTGAAAATTTTTTTTTCTCAATTCGGGACATAAATGTTATAAAACTATCAAATTAAAGACCCGAAAGATGGGTAAATTATCAATGCGGGGCCTGAAAGATTTTTTTTTTCTCAATTCGAGACTTAAATGTTATAAAACTATCAAATTAAGTCTAGAATTAACAAAACTCATAACACCATTAAATTTAGAGATAATTTGAAGTTTTAAAACACCAAATTTGTTAGAAAGAAAAAAAAAAAGAAAAAAGAAGAAAATTGAGAAAAATATGAGATTGTTGGAGAAAATTAAGTAAAGTATGAAGCTCTTGCTCGATTTTCTTGCTATCGTCCATTTCTTTTCTTTTCTTTTTTTAATATTATGCAAATGTTCAGTTATTATTTTATGTGAGTAAACACCAATCTTTTATTTTTTTTAAGGGTTAATTGCTAAATAAACCTTAACCTTTTTGCGTTTGGCAATTATATCCCAATCTTTAGGTAATTGCAATATAATCTCGACCTCAATTTACTTATTGCAAGTCAAACCTAAAACCGGTTGGACCTTCAAAAAACTGGTCGATTTGAAGGCAGTTCAAATAGATCGGAGCTCATATTTACCGGTTCACTCCAGATCTATGAGGAGACTCATCACCGTTAGCTTATATTGACGTGGAATTTTCGGCTTTGTGCATGGATATACATTAAATACATGGAAATTGTCAACTTGCTACGTGAATGGTATAAAAACCCGTGTCCATGGACGACTTGGACACAAAATCGATCCACAAATCCCTAAAATCAATCACTCTGCACCAAAATTTGCAACAACTAAATTAAGGTCGAGATTATATTGCAATTACCCAAAGATTGGGATAAAATTGTCAAACGCAAAAAGGTTAAGGTTTATTTAGCAATTTACCCTTTTTTTAAACTCTAAATTTAATGGTGTTATGAGTTTTTATAATTCTAGACTTAATTTGATAGTTTTATAACATTTAAGTCCCGAATTGAAAAAAAAAATCTTTTAGGCCCCGCATTGATAGTTTACCCATCTTTTGGGTCTTTAATTTGATAGTTTTATAACGTTTAAGTCCTGAATTAAGAAAAAAAATCTTTCAGGCACCGCATTGATAGTTTACCCAACTTTCGGGTCTTGTATTGATAAAACTCCTATAAACTAGTACCTTAAAATTTAAAATCAATAAAGTTATTTAAAATTTTAATACTTTTTATAAATATATATTATTATATATTTTCAAAAGACATATGTTACTTGTGCGACTTATCTGTGTTATACTATAATAATTTTTTTAACTTAAAATATATAGCTACTTTAAGCATGAAAATATTAATTAGGAAATAATTTTATTTTTATAATTAAAGGCAGTGCATAGAAGGTTATGAAATAAACTTCAAAGACCAGACTGAACCCGAAGCCCCAATCCCGACTATATTCGGTCATAATCCGAGGCAACGGGAAGAGGCATCTTCAAACTTGTCCTCTGTAATTAGCATAGCTAAATTTGAATAGGATGACTCAGCGTAAAAGTCAGATTAATAAATAATTTTATTATATTTATACAAATAAATATAATTTATTTATTTTATACATACAATATGGTTGTAATTTCGAAACTTATTAACAGATGATTAATTTGATATATCTATATACATATAAAAAAGTTTGGTATTTAACTGGAATAGAAGAAGAAATCTCGCCTAAAATTTTAAAACTTACTAATCTTGGTAATTTTTTTCAGAATTCTGAAAAATCCCCGCCACTGATCATTGATTTCGAAATTTAAAATTATTTTGAATTTATTTTGTGGTAACTTTTATTAATTATGGGAACAAATCTGATTATTCAGTATAAAAAATCTATTCCTTAATTAGATTATTCAGTCCCAACATTATAAATATTGGAATGATTTACAATAATAATATAATATCATTTTTGGTTAGAGGATGAGATCTTCAAAAATATGATTTCATTATGGAATTTAGTTCTCCTTTAAATATAAAATATTATATTTGACTATATGATTTTAACTAACTCTTATTTGCAATTATCCAAAAAATTATTTATGATTTTACGAAAAATCATTACTAATAATTGAATGCTTATAATTGTTCCTTAGTTATTGATGTCCAATCATATATGCTCGAGTATGATTTAATATTACAAGTAAAATTAAAAAGTTTATAGCAATTATATAGTAATTGGTATAAATTAGTCACAATAAAATAATCATTAGTTATCTTTTATGTATATTCTCTTTATTATTTTATACGAAAATATCCTTATGTCTAGACAAACAAATATATCATTAATATTTTTTTTATATCTATCTATAACTAGTTATCTATTAATATATACAAAGGTTAATAATTTATTTTAAGTAGTAAATAAAAATAACAAGAAAAAACCAACTTATTTTATAAATAAAGTTTGATTTGTATTAAGTTGAACAAATGTATAAATAAAGTTTGATTGCACAATCGGCATCTCAATATTTTAATTTGAAAAATATTTGTAGAAGACAATTTCTAATAGGTAATCTAAATTTTTTTCCTTTCCAACAACGGGTAAAATCGATGGCGATATAAACAAATTATTTAAGAACTTACACTTATTACCTTTATTAATTGCATTATTTAAATTTGGTGTATAATATATTGTTAAAGACTTGCACTTATTTACATTTATTAATTGCATTATTTAAATTTGGTATATAATATATTGACAAAAGGAAGATTTTTATTTAAAATTAAAATCAAATAAACAATTATTCATAACTTACGGGTCAATATTAATTTGGTCATAAAATGTAATATTCAATAGTTTAATAAGTTACTTAACTATTTAAATTTTTTGATTTAGATAGTTTATACAAAATTAAATCTATTTTAATTAATGAAACAATATGAGTTTTATATTTATACTTATTATTTACATATATTTTTTAATTTATGATAAAATTTTACCGAAATAACTATTTTATAGAATCACATTATAGTCAAATCGAATTTCTGAATAAAAATCGTGAAATAACACTTAGTTTGGAATGAAGATAACGTAATTTATCATCGTGCACAATACGGGTGGTTCTTTTAAATAGACATTATCATGTAATTTTATAATTATACTTATTATTTACATAAGTTTTTAAATTTATGATAAAATATTTTACCTAAATAACCAATTTATAGAATCACATTATAGTCAAATCGAATTTCTGAATAAAAATCGTGAAATAACACTTACTTTGAAACGAATATAATGTAATTTATCATCGTGCACCACACGGGTGCTTATTTTAAATAGACATTTTCATATAATTTTATACAATTGAAATTTTATATAACATTTTCAATAAATTAACATATATAAATTGTATGACATGTTGATATCATATTTTTTTTTTTTATAAATATGATTTAATAAGATTAATTAACAAAATATTAATGAGTATGTTTTACCCGTGCATCGCACGGGATTCGTACAAGTTATATATGTAAAACCGATAAAAAATTCAAAAGTTATCAACTTTTAAAATACATTTACAATTCAATGGTTTATAATAGAAAATGAAACTAATATGAAATTAATAAATCTAAAATAATCATAAGTAATAAATACATTTATGGTAATCCAGACCTAATTATTTTTAGATTGAAATTAAATTAAAATTTATCCAAGCCAAATGATGAAGCATGGAATATTGACACCTAGGATCCCGAAACATGCAAGCACATTCGAGAATTATATATAAAAGATGGGTGAGCAACCTACGTACAATATACTTTATAAAATACGTACTAGTACAGAGTCCGTGCGATGCATGGGGTGCACAATTTTAAGGTCATTTATCCAGCCTTATAATTATATAAATGAATAAAGAAATATGTACGTGATATATATAGTACGTGACCTGTGTGAAATGAATGAATGCAACCATTTGGGTATCGCCAGTTTTTATTTGCAAAAAAAATATGGTTTATTATATATATATATATATATTTATATATATATATATAAACTTACTTTAGATCCATAAGAATGAATGCAACCATTTGAGTATCGCCAGTTTTTATTTGTTTTCTCTTGCACACTTTGAATGTCAACAACCAATCTTATAACATCTACAATTAAAAAAACGAATATTAAAAAAACAAATATGTTATAATTTAATTACTTTGAAATAAAGAAATACAAATAGAAACAACATAAAATAATCCTACCGAATAACCTCGATTCATCGATTTTGTTGACATCTTGTAGAGTTGCAAAGTCTTTGAATTGAAATTGAAAAACAGGAACTTCTTCCTTGTATTTCGAAAACATAGTGCTCCTGTGCAGCATGATCTTAAAATCACAGGATGTCGAACGATACTTCCCTATATTGCTGTCCACTTGATAATATTTGATACAAATGGCCATGTCCTCCTCAAAATTCCTCTCTCTGAACGTAGCCTAGTTGATTGCCCATAGTCATGCTGTAATGCGATATTTCTAAACATATACGAAAAAGCTATCAATGAAAAAATAATTTGTTTTAAAAACATAAAAAATATATATTATATATACACAAAAATATTTTTGAAATTTCGAAAAAACAGATAAGTAAAAATAATTGGGCTTACAATTTTATCATGCAGAACCAACTGAAGATAGGATTTGTATGTGCTGCCCCAGTCTTGGAAAAACATTCTCACAATTCGAACTTTAAGCATATGTCTATTAGACCTATTAACTTGTTTGATTAAGCCAAATCCTTGATTCATTTTATCGATGACACACTGATCTGTTTTTTTGTTTTTCGCAGGAGGTTGAAAGAGAGCAACACGTTGATTCAGTATTGGGAGATTATAATTTATAATTGCATTATTGAGTTATATGGAGAGATAATATATAGAGATAATGTCAAGTAAATCAAATCAGATCATTATCTGTAGTAACAAATCAGATAAGATTTATATCGCATTATAATCTGATTTAGGCGTAAATAAAAATTCACACAACAAAACACTTCAATTTAGGCGTAAACTATGATTTAATTATGGAAGAAGTTTTCTGGTTGACCGATCTTATCATCTTGCCTGAATAATTAAAATTTATAATTGCTCAAAAAAAATTTTTCGTACAACAAAACACGTGAAATATGATTTAATTTTGGAATCAATTTTTTCTATTGACCGTGTAATTGCATTCAAAAAAGATTTTCGATACAACAAAACGCTTGAAATCTGTTTTACTTTTGGAAGATGTTTTTTATGTTGACTAATATAAAGTATAATGCAAAATAAATCTAATTTGATATTCTGCTGATGGAAATAGAAATGAATTCATTGTCATTGACTTTTCAACTTACTAAATTTAGTAAAAATGATAGCTTATTATATAAGTATAGATTAGTATGTTTTATCGGTTGAAATTATATTGATGTATGTATCAGTATCTGTATGGCAGAGCCAGCTCTTGGGCCAACCAAGAGAGGCAACTGCCTAGGGCCTCAATTTGGAGGGGGGCTCTTAATTTTTATTTTTTATAATAGTATGTATAGGCTTATTCCATTTATAAAATTAAATTAATTAAGATAAAATTAAATTAATTAAGAGTAAAGATATATGAAAACAATCTAGTAAATTGCGGCTCCTTTGATTGTCTTTTAGTTTCATCCGAGTGGAAAATAAAATAAAATAATGAAAGAGCATATTATTTCTTGATTCTAAGTCACTTACATATGAAAAGTATTATATCTAACTTAGCAATTAGCATATTGCATCTGAAAGTTTCAATCTTTTGATCCAAACTTTTCTTGCACTAATTATATTTTACATATTTTACTTCTTTTAATATGTATTTTTTGTTAATTATGATTCTAATTAAACTTGTGAATATATTATTCTATTATTAGAATTTTTGTACGAGTTATGACGGGAAAACGGAAATTCGAGTCAGGAAGTTCAGAAAAGAAAAGAAATAATAACAAGAGATATTAACAAAACCTCTCGATCTATGGATGACTACGTAAAACCTAGTAATCTTGTAGTATAAGTTCACGTGTTTGATCCTATTAAAATTGTGTTGGAAGTACTGGATACACCCATAGTTTAAATTGATCGATAATTTAACCGATCAAATTTATTTAGATGATAATGACAGAGGGGTTGAAATTATTGAAGAAGAAAGGAATAAGTTAGAGAATACAAATGATATCGAGAATATGAATCATAACCTAGATAATAATGTGAAAATTCAAATGACTTGTCCGATTCAAAAAATTGGAGAATAACATACCTCAAAGAAAGATTTTATTTTTTAGTCCAGAAAAAGGTGATTAGAGTTACTAGTATCATATATCTATTTTTTTTAGTCGAGAAAGAGTTATTAAAGTTACTAATGTCGTGTATCTTATGAACGATAAAGATAGAATTTCAATGATAAACTCTAAAATCGGTCTTTGTCGAATGCGGAAAAAATCTAAAACTTGATTATAGTGACTTGATCAATAATTTTTGCACAAAAGAACACGAGAAAGTTGTAAACTTTTGTTATCTTAGTTTACTTTTGTTTCTCACATTTAGTGTATTTTCGTATTTATTATTGGTAATATTTAATATTATTTGTTCAACTAAAAATTTAAATTTATAGAAATACGATTACAACCAACTCTTAGAATATTGTCTGGGGCCTCCGAATAACCATCGAATCTACTTTTCCATTAAATTTATTCACCAAATTACAATATTTTCTTCACATCACTCTCGAATTCATTGGTCCTGCATTAAATAGCCTTTGGCTTTTCGTATTAAAAAGTGGTGATATTTTCATCTTAAGGACTATCTTCATTAAATATTTTGTACGCCTGCTCTCCATAACTAGTACGTACCCCGTGTGATGCACGAGACAAAGATATTAAATAATTTATTTTCACGGGCTTTGTTCGTTTAAGTCTAAAAAACAATAGGTTGTCATTTATTTTCCACCTCATTTAGTCAGTTTTAAGTTAAAAAACAATAAGGTTATAATATATTTTCACCTCTTTTAACCATTGTTGTTTTTTAGCCAAACATTAAATATGAGTATATATAATATATGTTAGGGCTAGTTTGTAAATAATTAATATTATTATCTCAGTAACACATTTGTATTAATATAAATTTGGATATATATTTATTCCTTGATATAAGAGAAAATAACAATTTTACTTAGTCTTGTTCACCATATAATATTTAATTATTATTTAATTATAAACTTTGTTGTCATATAATGTCATTATGATTTATAAAAGTTATAAAAGTTGTACATCTTCGTTTTCTTTTTATTTTATGTAATGAAAAATATTTAGTGCTCGCTACTATTATTTATTTATATAATCAATTTAAAATATGTAAATAAATTTAAATAGATAGTGTATAAATAATTTACAATATACATACATGTATTTTTAGCATTTAATTTTATATACTAATTAAACAACTTTGATTTAGAAAATGTCAAAAGCTCAGTTCCTTCTATAATATAGATTTTTCTAATTTGCATTATAAGGATTTTTTTATATATAATGAAATAAAGTTTAAGAAAATTATATTGGCAAATTAATTCACAAGTTGATTTCGTCTGATTAATTAGAAGACAAAATTCTACCTAACCGGTTACGATTTTATGGGATTTTTTTGACTAAACCGATGTTATGGGACAAAATAATTAAATAAAATACTTAATGGAAATAGAATGTATTAATTACCTTTGACTTTTCTGCCTATTATTTTTAGTAAATAAAATGCCTTTTTATATAAGTATAGATTATACACCGTCTTCTATATACTTCCTAAAGTTGTTTATTTATTTATCTATCATAAAATTGCAAACGAATCAAATTCGAACTCAGCATCACCGTCTTCTATATACTTCCTAAAGTTTTTTTATTTATTTATCTATCATAAAATTGCAAACGAATCAAATTCGAACTCAGCATCAATAAAATAAATTCAAGATTACTTTGAAAATGATGATGCCCAGGCTCGTTTGCAACACTCAACCCCATCCAGTTTGGCGGATTTTTATTTTTTATTTATACCACGTGATTTGGAAAAAATTATAATTTTACTGTAGGGAAAATTTTATTTATATCTTTACCAATTTCATGCCAATTAATTATAAATTATAAATCAAATTATGAAATTTTCAGTTACCAAATTAAGTGTAACCGCCTCTCCCAAATTATGAGATATTCAGTTACCAAATAAAGTATAATCGTCTCCCCCCTTAAATTGCTTAGATAATATGTTTTCAGTTCTCAAGGTTTTTTAATATGCAGTATATATTGCATTTACCGTCAATATATATTCAGTATATAACTTGATTTTTTATTTACATAGCATTCTTATCTAACCACAATTGAGATATTGAATTTTTGTTTAGCATATAACATATCATATACATATCATAAACTGCTCATAATCATTATTTTAATAAATTATTTTAGTATAGGTAGAGTATACGATAAACAAATGTAACACAGACCAGATGAGAAACACATGAAGCACATGCAACGAAAACATATATTGCCTATACACGCAACATATACTGTTGATTGTGTTTAGGGAAACATATACAAAAAAAATATTGCGTATAAATGCAACATAGCCCACAACTTAATAAATCAAACGAAAAAAAATTGCAAAAATGTTGAAACATCATCAATCATTAATCATACATATATTGAATATAAACAAAAATAAAACCAAAACAATGAAAAAAATTACACAAGGTTTGCATTAACAAAATAGATAGGGAGGAATGGGAGATAGAGGAAGATAGAGATAGATAAAATCCGCTACTATCTCGCCCTTAGCTTGGGCCCGTCACTGCCAAATTGCTAATTGGTCCTTAGATCCAAATCCAAATACTACCGTACGACTGACCATCGCTCACCTTAACTCGAAGTCGAACCTTTCGCAATTCTAAAAAGGAGTCGCCAGCGCCGACGCTCGAGACGCCTGTTGGAGATCAACGACCTCTCAGACGTCATCTGCAGCCAATTTTGAGGTCTAGAAGCCTCACCTCGGGCTGCCGTGCTGAACTCTGGTCCCTATGATTGGTTGACACATGATACTGTCTGGAGCTGGAGCCCTCAGATCGTCGAACGTCAAAGTCTATGCACCCAGATTGCCGGGCGTTGAAGTGTATGCACTGGGTGGCCAGGCATTGTTTATTGTGTTTTTGTGCTTATTTTCTGTGTTTTATGTGCTTGAGTTTAGTGTTTTTAGGTTTGTTTTAGTGTTAACCGGTCTATTTTATCGTGTTTCGTGCATTTTTATTCTCGTATTGTGTTTATGTGGTTCGGCGTACTTTTGTTGTCTTTTTGATGTTATTTAGGTCCACATTATTCGATCTTGGAAAGACGAGCCATTTCCGAGACATTTTTGAGTCGTCCGAACCATGTTCGAGCCACGCGAGCCATTTCCGAGTCATTCCGAGCATATATATTAATTGCGCGGCAATATCAATTTGAGCACTCAAAGATGAGGAGAAAGAGATTTCGGAAGCGTGGGTCAAAGTTTCAAGTCAATCGGATATGTGTGCGAGAAGTTAGGGCGATTCAAGCATCAACGGGTCATGACCGAGCCCTTTCCCGAGCACAGCACGCCCGCGCCCACACCCGCGCCCGCGCGCGCCTTAGCACAAGCAATGGCACCCAACCTGCGAGCTCGCCGAAACTTCCGCGAGGTCGAGAGTGCTCTCCACTCTATGCCCGCGACCTCGAGGCCTATTCCGCGAGCTCGAGAGTGTACCCAGTGCATGCCCGCAACCTCGAGGCCCATTCCGCGAGCTCGAGAGTGCCTTTCCCAGCGCGCCCGCGTGCACGAATTCCCTTGCGACGTCACGAGTGCCGTGCCCTGCGCCCACGCCCGCGCGCGCCCGCGCACCTCGTGCTGCCAATGCCCAAACCACACTCTCAACCTCGTGAATTTCATGGAGAGCTCGCGAGTTTTTGACTAAATGTGCATGTTTTTAGTGTGTGTTTGTGGTGTAGCTATATAAAGACATTTTGCTTTGGATTTTTAAACACAACCTTCATTTCCCAACTTTTAAGTTGGGAAATCCTCTCAATTTTCTCTCTTTTATTTTTTTATGCTTTGGTTGGAGACTCATGACTCGATTTTTTTGGTGAAATTCCGGCAACTTTATTTTCGATCAAGATTTGAGTTTTACGCACTATTTTTGTCTACGCATGCGATAGGAGGGTGAGTACCTTGCTTAGGGCTAATTACTTCGAGTTTGTTTTTCGATTTTGTGTTGATGCTCGATTCTAGGTTTTCACTCTGTTTTCATTGCTTGCTTTGGTGTGTTAGGATTCGATATGTGCTTATCTAGAAAGATTTTGACTTTGCTCAAAGCGTAATGATTTAGTGTAGAAAGCTCGTGTTAGAAGACCTAGGATCACTATGGCATGATTTCTCTTGTTATTTTTCTTTTTCTTGAGTCATGGGGATTCCGGTAGACCAAAGTTTCGATCTTTTTCTCTATATTTGCATTTTCCATCATTCGCCCTTAGATTCGTAGTTCAAGTGCGTGCAATCATCCCCCAATCAAGCGAGTAGCATGTTTAGGACCTTGTTTTCGGTTGTATGACTTTGACGACTAGATAGTGAACGAAGCTCCGAAGAGCCTTCCTTTGAGAACGACCCGAGTCGGGTAACTCGGTTACCACATGCCCAAAAATACTATAAACAAAATGGCGCCGTTGCCGGGGAAGGCGAATAGGACGCCAAGTTTGCTATCTAGTTGTCGTTTGTTTCTGTGTTTCTCTTGCTTTTTGTGGATTTTGTTTGTTTTTGCGTGTTTCTCTTGATTATTGCCTTGTTTTTCGACTTCTCTTGTTTTGCCTTTCGTGCCCGTGTAAATATTATGTGTTTTTAGTTTCGCTTTTTGTTATTCTCTCTCTTGCCTCGTGTGCCTTGGGTTGTTTTTCTTGTTCTTGTGCGAGGTATTACGCTTGAGGAGCCCGGATGAATTCCTATTCTCACTATTATGCCGGAAGCTCATTTCGTGGATACCCAGACAATTCTCAAGGGGAGATGAACTCATTTGGCCCGAGCCACCCTTATTCCACACCCCAATGCGATTATTGTGATCACTATCCGGCTTATGACGAGACGCCTCTCTACTATCTTCCACCTCCCGGTTCATATGATGTTATGCCTCCACCCGAGCCGACTCGGGCCCCTCCAACCGAATTAGAAAAGATCATGGCAAAGTTGGAGGAGGACACTCAATCCCTTCGTGCTTCATTGGCCTCCCTATCCGAAAAAGAAGAAACCGAGTCCTTCACTTTTCCCTCTTCAGTATTTGAGCACCCATCGATTGGCCAACCTCGTTCATCTAGTCTTCGAGCTTCATTTCATTTCGAGGTTGGGCCGATCGATCGTCACCAAGAAGTTTTGGCGAGTACTCAAGACGCACTCGCGAGCCTCGCGTCGATCATCGAGGAGTTTAATAGTTGGAGGTGCATCCCGATTCCACCCGTTCTCCGTGCTACACTTGAGAAGTTCGACTCCACCGTGGTGTCTTTTCTCGACTTGGATTCATCTTCTATTCCGCTCGATAGATATTCTACTCTATCGGCAAAGCTTATTCGAGAGAGCACTCGATTAGAGAGCGAATTTCGAGGTATGGTGGATCGTTTTGTTTCCTTGAAAGAGAAGGGCCTCACTCCCGTGTACGATGGGACTCAACCTTTAGATACGAGTGAGGACATCGATGAGCTTATTGTCGAAGAACTTCCTCCTTGTGATGACGTGGACTTGCACTCTACACTAGGTACGTCAAAATCTTCTTCCGTTGATGGTGCTTTGGGTTTTGATTCGATTGTTGAGGAGGAGAGTATGGTTTCGGAAGTTGATGTTGAGGATGGATTGGGAGATAATTCAATTGAGGATTTGAGTGAGCCGAGGGGTAATTAAGGTGTTGGTGTTTATGAGGAGGAGAATGATAATGGTAGTGAGGAGGAATCCGAGCATTTAGATGATGTTGTTGAGCCGGATGTGCCGTGTGTGGATGAGATGCCTTGGGATGTTGAGGATAAGGTGGTGCCCATGTCCTTTGGGGCGTCATTTCATGTTATCGAGGATTGTGACAAAGAGAAGGAGTTCACATTCGTGCTCCCGATGATTGAGGTTGTTAACTACACGTCCGTGATAACACTTGTGATTCCCGGGATGATTTCGACATGCTCCACGGATATATTCATATTTTCGGAGGTCGACTATGGGGCCGTGATGCGTAAAGATCTATCCCTCCTCTTGTTGGTTGTCGAAATTCGTGCTCGGTTTCACAAGAACGCGGCCACGAGAGCTTACCTTGCGCGCCTTTGTTCCGTACAACCGTCGGGACTTCTCTTGGAAAATACAAAGTCGTGGCATGATCGACACTTTTTCCTAGATCCCGGTTGATTTTCGTTGGGAAGGTCGAGCTCAAGACAATAAATTGAGCGCTTCGTGGGAGGCAACCCACGGTTTTAGCGTTTTCCAGTTTTTCGTTTTTGTTCGAGAATAAATAGCTCCACGAGCCGCACGACACGCATGATTTTCGAGGCTGAAAACGGGTTTCGAGGTCGAGATTTGATTGAAAATTTGATGAGGAGATGAAAATTTGGGGCTAAGTATGGAAATTATTGAGAAGTGCCCGTGCCGACCTGTTAGTGTCGGGCCAAAATTTTTATCGAGAAGGTTCCGGGAGGTGTGGATGAGATTTGAGTGAAATCGGGTCGAAAATCATTCAAAAATACTCAAAATATGGCTAAGTGTTCAAAAAATGGCCCCAGGCCCGCACAGGCCCGAGGCAGCCCGCACAGGCCCAGCAGCTCCCAGGCGCTCGCGCCTTCGTGGCTAGGCCCGCGACCTCGCACCAGCACGCCGTGATGTGGAAGTGGCTAGGCAACTCAAGAACGCCGCGAGTCGCGCCTACCACGCACGTAAGAGGTTAGCACGGGAAGCAGCAGAAGTGCGCGCACTGGAGAGTAGTGCGCGTGGGACAAGCGAAGATGGCCAGCGCGCGACAAGTACGGGCGTACGCGTAGCGCGCGGCAGCAGTACACGCGAAGCGATGGGCGCAAGCGCTGACGGGACGCGGGCGATTGGCGGAGACGCACGCAGCAGGGATGAACGAGCGGGGCGCGCGGAGCGCACATGACGAACAGGCACGCGCGGAGCTGGATGCCTCATGCCTCGAGGAATGCGGACTGGCAGGGCACCACGCGCATGATGAGGCGGCTGGCAGCGAAGGCGCACGCGACACGGCATGCGGGCATGCAAGCGAAGGAGGCGGCGCCCTAGTCCTCGAGGACTAGGGCAAGGCGAGAGGCGGTGGCCGACTTGTGCACGCGTAGGAGAGAGAGAGAGGCGGTTGGAAGACTTGGTGTGCAAGCCAAGATATTTAGTTCCCTTATTTCATTAAGATTTCTAGCTTGTTTAGGATTCCTAATATTTTATTACTTTATTATTTCCCTAGGTAGATTAGGCTTAGATATAATTTTGTGCCTATATAAAGGCCCCATCCCCATGTTATTTTTAATCATCCAAGAAGTCAATAGAAATCTAGAACTTTGTTCTTCCAACTTTGCTTTAGTCTTTTCACCAGAATACTATTGCAATTTTATTCGTTTCAATAGGCGCGGTTGTGGCTAGAGAAACACTATCGGCGATTCAAGGCGCGGGTTAGCGGCTTATCGGCAGTCGAAACACACGATCCTCATTATTGGTGCTTTCATTGAGAGGTGTTGATCGTGTGTTTTTCTTCTACCCCATTCCCTTTCTTTTTCTTTTCGTTTTTTCGTCCCCCTTTATAAAAATATATATATATATATATATATATATATATATATATTCGTTCTTCATCATCATCATCATCTTCAACCACGAGTCCACAAAGCAAGGAGCGGAGAGAAGAAAGAAAAGCTATGGCCAACAAAGAGATGAAGGATAAGATCGATAATCTTGACATCCAGATGCGGAGTATGAGCGAGGTAATGGAAGGAAGGCTTGGATCGCTTGACGAAAGTCAAAATAACACCAACGCCGTTGTCACACGACTCGAACAGCGATTGGAGGAAGTCTTGCGCGCGATCCAGCAGCAACCACCTCACCGCGACGATCCCCCAAGGCGCGAACCACGCCGGCACGCTGAGCATGCCGATCGCACACTATCCCCACGGCGCGAGGATCGACGCGAGCAACGGCTTGCGCGCGAACAGGACGAGGACCGGCGACGCGAGGGTTACGAGCACGAGGAGGAGTTCGATCAGCGATCGCAGGCGTCCACCTACCGTGAGCGGCCTAAGCCCGACAAGCCGAGGTTCGTGATGTCCATCTTCACAGGTAGTGATCCCGAGGCGTGGATCAACCGAATTGCGCAATACTTCGAACTGAATGAAACCGAAGGCCACGATCCAGTGAGGTACGCAGCATTCTATTTGGATGGAGAGGCCAACGTATGGTGGCAGTGGCTCTCAAGGATGTACCGTAGGCGGCAACAGGTCATTACATAGGCTGACTTTGAGAGAGAATTGCTCACACGATTTGGAACATCCGATTACCATAATTATAATGAGGCCCTCGCACGAATCCGACAGACAGGCAGTTTGCGTGAATACATCAAGGAGTTTGAACGACTAGCCTGTGGCGTGCGAGATTGGTCTGAGGATGCGCTAGTAGGAGCCTTCGTAGGAGGGTTGAGATTCGATCTAGCCGCAGAAGTCCGACTGGAGCGACCAGGCACGATGCATAACGCCATGGATGTGGCCCATCGACGAGAAGACCATCTGGTCGCTACGCGAAGGGGAGGGGTGGATGTGCGATTCGCGGACACGTGACGCACGGGACCGAACCAAACCACGGTCAGCGCACGGCCGAACGTCAGCAATCGGCCAGCAGGGTCGATAGTGAGACGACTGTCTCCCGAGGAAGTTAAACGTCGACGTGAGAAAGGCTTATGCTTCAAGTGTGAGGAGAAATTTACACCAGGTCATCAGTGTAAGCAAGCTTTTGTGATCGAAGTTGCTAATCCTGATGAGGAAGGATCTGAGGACGAGGAGGAACCACATCAGGATATTGAAGTTAAGGGGCCCGACGAAGAAGCAGAAATCTCGATGCATGCTATGGCCGGGATTAGAGGGTCCCGAACGATGCGATTGCCGGCCTGGGTCAAGGATCGGAAGGTGGTGGTGCTAGTGGACAACGGGTCATCACACAACTTCATCAATGTCGACTTGTCCCAGAAGCTGAACTTACCAACCACGAAGATTTAGCCTTTTGAGGTACGAGTAGCCAATGGCGAGAGGCTGCAATGCACTAAATCCTTCCGGAAGGTGCCAATCAGGTTCAGCGGAGTTACGGTGAAGGATGATCTCTGTGCCTTACCCCTGGTTGGGCCGGATGTCGTCCTAGGAGTACAGTGGCTCGAAGGGTTAGGCAAAGTGACCACCGACTATCGAACAGGAATTATGGAGTTCAACTCCGGAGGTCAGCAAGTCACTCTGAGTACTGGCAATGAAAAGGTACCAAGGAAGTAGGACTCAAGAGCATTGAGAAAGTTTGGCGGGGTGGAGGCCAAATATTTGCAGTAGTTGTAGAAAAAACTGAGGCGCACATAGACCAAAAGGAGCAACAGCAGGGAGATGTGCGTGAGCTTCTCAAGGAATTTGAGGGAGTACTGGGCGAGCCTAAGGGACTACCCCCACACCGGGAGTTCGATCATCGCATACCACTGATCAATGAGCAGCACGACATACACGTTCATCCTTATAGGTACGCTCACTTTCAGAAAACCGAGATCGAACGGCAAGTGGCCGAGATGCTTGAATCAGGACTAATCCAGCATAGCAAGAGTCCGTTTTCTTCTCCAGTCTTGTTAGCTAAAAAGAAAGACGGCACATGGAGGTTCTGTATTGACTACCGAGCTCTGAACGCTGCAACTATCAAGGACCGATTTCCTATCCCTAGCATTGACGACATGCTCGATGAGTTAGCCGGGTCACGCTATTTCTCAAAGCTCGACCTCAGAGCTGGTTACCATCAGATTCGACTCCATCAGGCCGACATTCCAAAGACAGAATTCCGTACGCACCAGGGGCACTATGAGTATCTAGTCATGCCATTCAGATTGTGCAACGCCCCATCCACTTTCCAGTTCGCTATAAATTCCATCTTCAAGGAGTATCTGCGTAAGTTCGTTATGGTATTCTTTGATGATATCCTGATATATTCGAAGTCGTGGGGCGAACATCTTGGGCATTTGAGAGTGGTGCTCGAAATTTTGGAGACCAACTCATTCCACATCAAGCCATCCAAATGTTCATTCGGGCAGATGATGGTTGAGTATCTGGGGCACTTCATATCACACGAGGGCGTGAAGGTTGATCCACGAAAAATTGAGGCTATGGTCGATTGGCCAAAACCGACAAGTCTCACACAGCTGAGGGGATTTCTGGGACTCACGGGCTACTACAGAAAGTTCGTGAAGGATTATGGGACCATCGCCAAACCACTGACAGAGATGACAAAGAAAGACGGGTTCACATGGACAGAAGCTAGCGAGGAGGCGTTTGGGAAACTGAAAGAAGCCATGACTACAACGCCAGTACTCGCCATGCCCAGGTTTGATGTCTTATTCGAGGTACACACCGATGCGAGTGACATTGGAATTAGAGCTGTGTTAGTGCAAGAGGGACGACCCTTAGCTTATCTCAGCAAGGCCCTAGGCCCTACACGATTGGGTCTCTCGGTGTACGTGAAGGAGATGCTAGCAGTTGTCGAGGCTGTAAGGTGCTGGAGGCCTTATCTATTAGGCCGACGTTTTCAGATTGTTACCGACCAACAACCGCTTAAGCATCTACTGGATCAAAGGATTGTGACCCCGGAGCAGCAGAAATGTAGCCGAGCTGAATGCTATCACGGGGCCAGCTTGG
>CACSLK010027752.1:21949037-21962051 GCA_902706635.1 Striga hermonthica | reverse complement strand
GCCTTCTCCTAGACACCGTGACTTCAAGACGCTCTAATGGCCTTCTCTCCGACACTGTATGTAAACACGCACTAACGGCCTTGTTTAAACATACGTAAGAACATAAGTTCCTCCTCTTAATTGGCTCACCAATTCAATACTCCATTCAACCTGAAAATAATGATGAGGTACATGGGGTATTTATATGTGCATAAATTAAATCTAAGCCTAACTATACTAGATCTCCTAAATCTTGCAATAATAGAAATCCTAATACTAGAAAGCAATAAAATCCTATTACTACCAAATAACTAATGCTTGGCTTGCACACCAAGCAATTCTAGAAGCTCCCTAATTAAAACCTCGGCTGCCCCATATGCGCCGCCTTCCATTCGTGCGCGCCGACCCTCGGCTTCCCTAATCCTCGGCGCGCGAGGTATCGCGCGCCTCGTGTGCCCCGCACGCGCACGCCGCCTTCTCAGCTCTCTCGCCTAGTCCTTCGGAAACTAGGACTCGCGCGCGCCCCGCACACGCGCACGCTGTTGCGCGCGCTTGATTTATGCCGACCATCTCGCGCGCGTACTCGCCATCGCCCAGCATTCCTACGCCCATGCGGATCGGGTCGTCCGCGCTTGTCCCGCACTTGCGCGCTGTCGCGCGCCCATCGCCGCTGCCGCCTATGTCCCGCGCGTCCCTGCCACCTTCGCGAGTACCGCGCACGCCTCTCATGTTCGTGCCGCTCGCGCCATCATCCCTTGCCTCACGCGTCGCCTCCAGCGCCCCAGCGTCCCGATCCTCTACCGCGTGCCCCCGTGCACCCGCTGCACTGCGCGTCCCAGCCGTCCCCGTGGCCTGATCGCCTACCACGCACCCGCGTACGCCCGCTGCCATCCGCGTGCCGCCAACCTCTGTCGCCGATCCTTCCGATGCGCACCATCGTGCGTTGCTCGCGTCTAGCTTCTCGACGTCACTCCCCCGTGCACCAGTTCGACTCTTCGACCCCTCGCGCGCATTATGGCACGATGCGCGTTCTTTGCCCGTGCTAGCATTCTCCTCACCTCCCAACCTTGACTGCTCACCCGACGGCCATGGATCCCATCCATCAACCCAATACAATCACCAGATCGCCAAATCCAACCATCCTCCATTCTACTCTTACCTTGCCTTCGAGCCTCCATCTTGCGTACTCGCCTTTTCCTCGAACAAGGCTTGCACCAACACTTCTCTTCTTTAGCCTTCGCCTTGCCTTTCCTTCGAGCTCTTTTGGTCTTGCGTCTCCTAGGCTTAAGCTTAGCTCTTGGACCATATCCTTTCGGCCAATCCCTCACACATGATGGCCGGTAAATAGGACTAGATGGCTCCTCCAACATATTTTCTAGCCAAATATTGAGACCATCGCCACCCTCATCCTCCGACTCGCCTGGGTTGATAACCACTTCTGTATCACCGTGCCCCTCCGTACCAGCCCCACGCGCGCGCCACGCCATAGCATGCCCGCGCAACACTCCCAGCAGCCCGCGCCCGTCCGTGCCAGCGCACTCGCACCATGCCACCATCGAGCCACGCCCACGCCCACGCCCATGCACCGCACCCGAGGCTTTGTGCACCACCATGAGCCACCACCGAGCCACTGGGCAAACAACCGAGCCCCGGCGCACCCGGTGACCGCCAGCGATATTTTCCGGCCGCCGGCGAAATTTTCCGAGGCCGGAGACTTTTCCGGCCGAATTTTTCGGCGAACCTCCCGGGCCCTGTTTTCCGGTCGCCGTCGACATTTTCCGGCCAGAAACGACATTTTCGACCTCCCGGGACCGTTTCGAGCCGTTAGAGCCGTCGGAAACCTTATTTTGCGGCAATTCTACCTCCTTCACCCGTTTTTCTTGGATTTTTTCACTCTCTTGGAGCTTTATCGAGGTTCATTGCCCGATTTTTCTTACTCTTGGTGCCGAGATCATCGTTTTACGAGGTATTCCACTTAGACCAACTCGACTCATTTGTATTTGAATTGGGCGTGATTTTATTGAGTTATGGGTGATATATGCTAAGTGTGGGGGAGGTGTATCGGGGGTTTCGAGAGCTTATATTGATAATTTGGAGGATTTTGGTGATTCTCTTTTGGTGTTGAGGTTCGTTGGGAGATTTTGTTGATTATTTGAGGCATGTGATGCTCGTGGCTTGTGGTTTTGAAATATTCTTATGTTATTGGGTATGCGGGTGAGTTGTTAGTTTTATATTGATTCAAGAGGGGCTAGAGGCCTGAATTTTAATCTTTCATGCATACGTGCGTCTACGTCGAGTTTGTGGATTCCCGATTATTATCTCTCCGACACGCATACATGTGGCCATTACTCGGAGCCGTCGGACGGGATCCTCTTGTATTTTGCACGTCATAGTGCCCGGATGGCTCATGGTCTATACGCTTTGATTGTCCAATCATTCGGATGGATTCATTTTCACCTTTATGGCTTTCGGATGATTTGCTCTATTCCCACCGGACGAACACCATTAGACACACGGTGGTGCACCACCGTGTAGAGTACGCGCTTTCTTTTCCCTTCGCTATTTTCTTTTTCTCTTTATTTTTATGTGCTATGTGTTTCTTTTCGTATTGTCGTTTGTATATATTTTGTTTTGTCGATCTCATGAGCTTGTGTGTCAACGTGCTCTTTCCCATGCTTTTTGGGTCAAGCAATGAGGACATCGCTTTGTTTTAAGTGTGGGGGAGGGATTTTCGTGATTATGCATGCTTAGGCGTCATTTCTCTTATTTTCGGTGCTTATTTTTCGTTTTTGTCGTGTCTTGAACCGGTTTTTTTTTGAGTCTTGTGTGTGTTTATGTCATCTCTCCCGCATGATGCTCAATGTTTGTTCGAGAGTCGAAATGGCTAAGTGGTAAGTCGAGAGTGTTGATTGGCTTCATTGTTAGCTTTCGTGCATTATGAACTTGATGAGTTGGACGGTATCATAGAATTGAACGATTATTTGTTAACATGAGACCCGCATGTGAATTCACGAAATTGTTTTGTCTCTTGTTATTCTCGATTGGTGAATTTGAGATGTGCTTACTTCTTGCTCGTTTATTGTTGAAAAACTGTGTGCTATTCGTTTGTGGTGCATCTAGATTGAAATGTGCTTATGTGTATATTGTGGATGTATCGATTTGTGCCTCTCTCTAAAAAAAAATAAAATTGAATTGAGAATAATGTGAGCTCGCGAGGAAGTACGGACTAGGCTCCTCTTATCCCGATCCACCTCGTGGAATGGGATAATGGGCCCGGGAAACCGGTCTAGAGAACTCGAGGTAACCCCTCGAGGTTAAACCTAGATAATCATTGTCCGGGAACCTCGTTTAGAAAAAGAAACTCACAAAAATGAGCTCGTGAGAGTTGGAAGGATTAGACTCCACTTGGTTCGGTTGGTCTTCTAGGCAGATCGAATCAATGAGTACGGGAAACCGGCTTAGGGGACTCGGGGACAAAACCCGAGGACAAACCTAAGTAATAATCGTCCCAACGACTCTCATTCGGAAAAAAAAGTTAACTCATAAAAAAAATATAAAAAAAAAGAAAAAAAAAGAAAATAAGAAATGGAGTTGGCTTATGGTCTCGTTTCTATCCCTTATATTGTTTAGACCTCATCTAGCTTTTTGCACGTTTATGTATTGGAAGTGGGCATTAATCGAGTAAACCATGTGTATGATGACTTGAGATGAATTTTTGTTTTGTATGAGTTCATTATGTGGGGAAAATGTTTTCGAATTTGAGTTCGGTTCTATGATTACCGGAGGATAATGAGAGTTTCATAATCGCATGATTGTTAACCTTGGACCGTTCGATTTCTCCTTTCGAACTACTTGTTATTTTGTTTGCTTGAGGACAAGCTAAGAGTTAAGTGTGGGGGAGTTGTTTATTGTGTTTTTGTGCTTATTTTCGTGTGTTTTATGTGCTTGAGTTTAGTGTTTTTAGGATCGTTTTAGTGTCAACCGGTCTATTTTATCGTGTTTCGTGCATTTTTATTCTCGTATTGTGTTTTTGTGGTTCAACGTACTTTTGTTGTCTTTTTGATGTTGTTTAGGTCCACATTATTCGATCTTGGGAAGACGAGCCATTTCCGAGACATTTTTGAGTCGTCCGAACCATGTTCGAGCCACGCGAGCCATTTCCGAGTCATTCCGAGCATATATATTAATTGCGCGGCAATATCAATTTGAGCACTCCAAGATGAGGAGAAAGAGATTTGGGAAGCGTGGGTCAAAGTTTCAAGTCAATCGGATATGTGTGCGAGAAGTTAGGCGATTCAAGCATCAACGGGTCATGACCGAGCCCTTTCCCGAGCGCAGCACGCCCGCGCCCACACCCGCGCCCGCGCGCACCCCAGCACAAGCAATGGCACCCAGCCCGCGAGCTCGCCGAAACTTCCGCGAGGTCGAGAGTGCTCTCCACTCCATGCCCGCGACCTCGAGGCCTATTCCGCGAGCTCGAGAGTGTACCCAGTGCATGCCCGCGACCTCGAGGCCCATTCCGTGAGCTCGAGAGTGCCTTTCCCAGCTCGCCCGCATGCACGAATTCCCTTGCGACGTCGTGAGTGCCGTGCCCTGCGCCCACGCCCGCGCGCCCCGTGCTGCCAATGCCCAAACCACACTCTCGACCTCGCGAATTTCATGGAGAGCTCGCGAGTTTTTTTTACTAAATGTGCGTGTTTTTAGTGTGTGTTTGTGGTGTAGCTATATAAAGACATTTTGCTTTGTATTTTTAAAACAACCCCCATTTCCCAACTTTTAAGTTGGGAAATCCTCTCCATTTTCTCTCTTTTATTTTTTTATGCTTTGGTTGGAGACTCATGACTCGATTTTTTCGGTGAAATTCCGGCAACTTTATTTTCGATCAAGATTCGAGTTTTACGCACTATTTTCGTCTACACATGCGATAGGAGGGTGAGTACCTTGCTTAGGGCTAATTACTTCGAGTTTGTTTTTCGATTTTGTGTTGATGCTCGATTCTAGGTTTTCGCTCTATTTTCATTGCTTGCTTTGGTGTGTTAGGATTCGATATGTGCTTATCTAGAAAGATTTCGACTTTGCTCAAAGCGTAATAATTTAGTGTAGAAAGCTCGTGTTAGAAGACCTAGGATCGCTATGACATGATTTCTCTTGTTATTTTTCTTTTTCTTGAGTCATGGGAATTCCGGTAGACCAAAGTTTCGATCTTTTTCTCTATATTTGCATTTTCCATCATTCGCCCTTAGATTCGTAGTTCAAGTGCGTGCAATCATCCCCCAATCAAGCGAGTAGCATGTTTAGGACCTTGTTTTCGGTTGTGTGACTTTGACGACTAGATAGTGAACGAAGCTCCGAAGAGCCTTCCTTTGAGAACGACCCGAGTCGGGTAACTCGGTTACCACATGCCCAAAAATACTACAAACAGGCATATAGAAAAATAGTGCTAAAAGTTTGGTGTTATATGGAGAAGAATTAAGGTGACTTTAATTTTTGAATTGGAGAATTTGTTCTTATGGGAAGAAGAACTGATGTGCAAGACATAAGGTAATGAAGAGAGAAAAATAAGGAAAGACAAAGAGAAAATAAATTGGAGTTTTTGGTCTTTAATTGAGATTGATATTGGGTTGGGGGTTGTCGTTTGAAAAATACAGGTATAATTGTAAATAAAAATTAGATTAGTATATGTACAAATAGAATTGATGTAGATGGTGTGTGAGGTAATTTTCTCATCCATTTAGACTGACTCATGTTGTGGCCTCAATTATTTCTGAACTTTCCTTCATGTTTATATAGCTTCAAAGAATTTGCTAACACCTTTTTTACTTTTTATTTTTCATAAATGGGCCATGAAAAAAAATGGTTTAAATAGATTATTGGCCCAGCCGTGGTTTAAATAGATTATGGCCCAGCCGTTTATATGTATTAATTGCAATAACAATATCCCAACATTTTGACAACTACACTAACAATTTATAAACACAAACTAGTTGTCATCCTGTACACATACCCAAATAACATAAAAAATAATATAATTATTTTATATTAAAATAACAATTAAAATAAAAATTAAATTAATAATGTTTATCATAATTGTAATTTCATTGTTACATTACTTACTCTTAGCTGACATTTTAGATTTCAATAAAAAAATATCATGAGAAATTTATTATATTCTAATGATTATTATTTGAATATAATAAATAATATAAAAATTATATATACTTTGAGTATCATAATGATACTAAGCATAAAAGTATCACAAAGTAAAAATAATAATATAAATTTGAAATGAACAATATAAATTTTATATAGTAAATGCTAATCTTTTGAAGATATTTATAGTTTTAATTGTATTAATAATAAAATAAAATACATGTACAATTTGGATTATTTCATCTAATAATTTTCACTTATAATTTTGATACATATACGTTCAGTACCTTTATTGCAAAAAATTTGGTCATTATAAAATATCTCAACTAACTTGTAAGACACAAAGTTTTTTAGCACTCAGATGACAACAAAATTGGAAAACAATTGCATTCATTAATATACTACTTTGTAGAGTTTGTGTCCATATCAACACTTACAAATTTATTTTAAAATAAAATCTAAAAAGTAAAATAACTGATAAAATTTAATATAAAATTTACATTGCTAAGCTGAAAATTTAAATAGATTTTTTTTTTTTTTTTAAGATATAGAATCGCATTAAAATAATAAAGGAATCCCTACAAATAGGAAAATGCAAAATAATTAATAGGATTACGACTTGTTTTTATAGTTCATTTAATAAGGCAAATTTGAAATCAATATATTACTTCCGAATAGTTATTTTGAAACTCGATTGTACTATCCAAGATGATTAAAATTAAGTATGAGTAATATGTAAGTCCAAAATTAAAATTATTTTTCAACCAAAAGAAAAGATACATAATAGTCATATTCCTATCTCCCTTCTTTACTGGACCAATCGATGGATAGATCTAATACGTGAATTATTTGATGTACGAATTTGAAATCAAAGAGAAGACATTACGCTGACAGGATCGAGCGCGCTTTTCGCAAAATTTTTTTAAATAAAAATATTTATTTTTGCGAAATACTGATTCGGGGTGCTACCGTAAAATATGACTGTATCTGAAAACTGTTATTTTAGTTTAATATCAAACGGTTATAAAACATAATACCCGACTGGAGTCGGATCAGAAGCTGATTTGGTAAACTGAAATAGTAGCGAAAACTGTAGTGTAACCAAAACAATATTTACACATTTATACAAATGTCCTGAACCGGTCGCCAGCTCACTCCTCGGCTCTGACTCTGTGACCTGAAAAACATGAATAACGTGGGGGCGTGAGCACTAATACACTGTGCTTCTGGTGTTTAGAAGCAAAATGGTATACGTTTAAGAAAGTCGAGAAAAATAAGGGTAAATAGGGAAAAGTACGAAAATGTAAGCAACGTCTCCGGAAAGACTTGTTCTTGAACACGGCACCATTATTTGATGTGGATAACATATATTTATCGCCCTACATGTTTTGAAGCAAAATGGTAGAGATAATGCGAGATGCAACTTCTGCTATCTTTGATCAGCTAGAAAAACAGGCATCGGACTTTGCAGAACTATTGTATGATTATACCAAAATATAATATTACTTATTATTTATCAAAATGACAAATCACATGCTTAAATTTATTTCTTAAACATAACCGTTACAATTTTATGAATATTATAGTATTTATTACAAATTTTATGATATAACCATAAACAAAAAGAAAAGAAAATTAAAACTTACTAAAAAGAACTAAAAAATTTAGGCGGGAAAATTTTACTTTTGTAATAAATGAATAGCCTACAATTATATAGATATAGATAATAAAAAAAAAAACTTAATATATGATAAATTATCTTCCGAGAAATCACAATTGATGTGTAACCTGCATTTGATTAGCTTTCTCCTGAAACTGGATTTAAATGCGATAAACGGTCGTTTTCTGGCAAGTTAACTGGTGATCGGGCTACAATTCTGGATTCCTCAAGAAATTAATTTCCGATATGCATATTTTTCATGAAAATCCATTGGTTGGAGTTTGCGTATAATTAGATCAAACTTTAATGTGTATTTTGTCCGAAGTTTTGAACATTTAACGAATAATGTTTGGATAGAAAATGAACAATTTTAAAAAACTTTGGAGATAAAAAATACTCCCTCCTATTCATAATATTTGTCGTTGTGAGAAGTTGCACAATTATTAAGAATATTTTTTTCGCCAATAATAACCCTCATTAATGAGGATAGAGATGAATGCTTTGAGAAAAGATGAAGAGTGAATATAAAAAGACGTAGTGTATTTATTAGATAAATGGGGGTAGTAATCGAAAAATATGTACAAAATATCCAAAACGACATTTATTTTGTTAATAGTTGATAATGCCAAAATGACATTTAAAATGAATAGGAGGTAGTATATATTTTGAATTTCTGAGTACCTTAAGCGAAATAACATCGGTAGATTTGGGATACTGAAATTGATTTTATTCCACTCCAAAAGAAATTCCAAAACACAAGTTCATAGAGGATTAACAAAAAGCCGAAAAAAAAGGAGCATTTATTTACATTTGAAGCAATCCATAATTAAGGAAAAACCAGGAAAAAAAAAAAAAAAAAAGGCAGATTGAAAAATGTTGCTGCCCAGGATCGAACTGGGGACCTTCAGTGTGTAAGACTGACGTGATAACCACTACACCACAGCAACGTTTTGGTACACTCTTCCAATAGTACTTATTAGTCGTTTCAGTAGTGATCTGTGTGCATAACAGAATAAGCAAACACAACTAAGCATTAGTTTTGGTGATAGCAGAAGAGCTGCAGGGAACAGAATTGTGGAAGCTTATATGAGCTTAGTTATACTTTTTTTTTTAAATGGTTTCATAGTGGTTGTAAATATGTTGAAGCTGTTACACTCTGCAACTTTTTTTGGAATTCAAATAACCAATTGGAAGTTCTGTTCTGTTATGATCAAGAATCAAAACCTACATTTGATGAAACTTGTTCAGCTTGCTGCTTGACTGTGGAGGCGAACTCGACTATGCTCAAAAAATCTGCAGATTTGTGTGTCATGAAATCTATATACAGCGCACTCTTGTTGACTCATTTGTTAATCTCTCACATTTATATTACCTTCATTATTATTGAGCCATATTTCTTTTTTTATTTTAATTTTGTGCAGCTTGCTTTAGCATCCACATGAGAGGATCGGAGTATATCCCATTTCTTGGACTAGAAGATACAAAGCCCAATGATTAATGATGAAAGACTATCAACTGTCAAAATTCACTAACATCTTTATTCTAGCAGCAGTGTTTGAAGTCAAAATCCAAAGGAGATTATCTGATCCTCAGATCATCTCAATGACACGAGCGAAACAATTAACATTTTCTTATTGTGTAATTTGCTATATATATATAATTTTTTTTTTTACTTGGTAACTGTCAGATGTGTTGCGATTACACTTTTGTAACTCCCCACAACTTTACCTTATCTCTTTGCCAGATCATCCTCCACCGTCAAGCCACCTCCATTCTTCTCCAATCTTCTTCTTTTACCATCGACGTATTATTCCTAATTTGAAGGTTTTTCATTTATCAAATTCCTCATCGACGAGAAAAATTACAAGTACAGGAAATGGTGAATGTCGATCCCCCACCAACATAGGCAGCAATTGAGATCTAGTTCTCGTCTCCGCCAGACTAAACCTAATGTTCACCAAAAGCTCGTGCAGAAGAAGCTCCAATGCTGAAAGAATTGGGGGTGACGGGTGCGGTCCTACGCACGTGAAACGCAACATAAGAGAAAGCCTAGATGCACCATTGTAGGGTTTCATCTAAAAACCAATTAGTGGAAGAAGTTGTCCATTAGGCTTATAAGTTAAACTTATTTTACATGTATAAACGATATAGGACAACTCACAAGTGGTATTATATTCTAATACGCCCCTTACTTGTGAGTCCTTCATACGAAGCCCAAGCCCATATACGGGGGCAGGTACGGGTACGTCATTGTCAGGACCAACATAGACCGACTTTGATACCATGAAAGAATCGGGAGTGACGGATGCGGTTCCACACACGTGAAGCAAATCATAAGAGGCTGAGCTCAGATGCACCATAGTGATGTTCCATCTGAAAACCAATTGGTGGAAGGAGGAGTACCCCATTAAACTTATAAGTTAGGCATATTTTCCATCTATAAACGATGTGAGACAACTCACAAGTGGTATTATATTCTAATAAGTTCAATAAATAATTGAAGGTCTGTGGAGTAATAAAATCTCACAATAAAGGTGGAAAAGTTACGGCCGGTGCAACCCCTTCCAGCGACGTCGTCAAAATCCTCCCAGCAAAGAAGCGAACATGACGAAACTGTTGTTATGCGAATTTTAACATCGAACAATAACGCATTGTCATTATGTGAAATGCGAGAAATTTGTATTAGATATTGATAATCAAGTGTTACAGAAAGTCGGTTTTCACATGAACCGAGTTGTTTTTGTATACGTGTATGAAATGTCTGGAATCGGGTCCTTGTACAAGAATAATTTCAACTATTTATAGTAGCTTTTTGTTGACTCGTAGTTCGAGGTTTGTACGGCCGCATTTAATGCAAAGTAGCTTTTGAGAGGCAGTTCATGGTAGTTATCCCCACAGGGATGATGACAATATGTGTGGTGTATAACCGCGTCGCATAGGTGCTTTATCACCTGCTTTGACCTCGGTTTCGTAGAAACTCGGTCTTGGAGAGAGTACCTCGGTTCTCTTGCCCGGTCAAAGCCGAGACGCTATAAATTGGCGCATGATACGTATGTTGCATCCTTAAGTATGTTTTGACTATGTAAGTGTATTATGACCAGGTCGGTTATCAACACAACGATATATACAACATTGATACGCAAAATAATTTATAAGCGCTCTTGAGGATGTGAAAAAAATGTTATACATACTAGATTACAATTTTGTTTTTTGTCATCGAAGAAGAAGTATTTGGCATAGACGAGATAGAATTTGACACAGATGTCACTGAATTCGGTGAACCTACTGAAAAATAAATAAATAAATGAATGGCAAAACCAATCATGTGGACAATTATAAGGAAAAGAGGTTACGGCTTAACGACGAGCATCAAAATCTGCTGCAAGACGAGCATTAAATTAATTTCAATATATGTTGATTTTATAGTCAGCATATTTTCAGTATATATTGCATTTTTATTTTCATGTCATTTATCTAACCATAATTGTGATGTTTTGATTTTGTTTATATTTTATTTCTACACTTTCTACTTAATTTTATGCTAACGATCTATACAACATTGATATTTATCACACGTTATAAGCGCTCATGAAAATGTAAAAAAATATATTATACATACTAGATTACTTTTTTTTTTAATTACTGAAGAAGAAGAATTTGACATGGACGAGATAGAAATTGAAGAAGATGTCATGAAAGCGATGACCCAACTGAAAAAAATAAAAGAAAAAATGAATGAAAAATTGATCAAGTCGACAATTATAAGAGAAGGAGGTCAAGGCTTAAAGACGAGCGTCAAAATCTTGTGCAACACGAGCATTAGAATAATTTTTGTATATGTTGCTTTTATAGTCACCATATTTTCTGTGTATGTTGCGTATTTATTTACATGTAATTTATATAAACCAAATTTTAACCACAACCTCAACATGATATATATAATTTTCGGTTAAAATATCTCAGCAAAACTAGATTTATAGCTCGGTCAACACAAATCATCCATTTTATGTCTACATCTATAATTTCGGTTCACATAGCAACTGATCTCCAAAAATTCTGAAATTTAAACCTCAACCTCAAGACATATTGTGACGCCCAGGTTATTATTTTCTATTTATGGAGCTCGACTTTATTTTTATAAATACTAATTTTCCCAATTTGATGCATTTATTATTATTTGCATTAAATTGAGTAATTAGCTTAAAGTCTAAGCAATGGTTTATTCGATTTTAATTATTAAAGTTGGATTTATTTAGCCCAAGTATCGGTTCTATTTTTATAACCCAAGCTTTGGAATGATCGAAATTCTATTAAAGTGGATCGAAGCTCAAATATTTAATTTATTCGAGCCTAACCATTTTCGAGCAAGTCCAATTATTTTAGCCGGCCAATTTACGTTACGTTAATCGAGCCTAAGTTCGATTTTATTTTAGTCCATTTTAAAAATCGAGCCTATAGTCGATTTTTAAATCCCGGTCCAATTAATTGATTAAGGTTGACCGACTAATTTATTTAGCCCAAGTTCCAATCGACTTATATTACCGAGCAATTAATATTCCTAAGTCTAGGATCGATTTAAATAAGGCCCGATTTTAGGAAATTATAAGCCCGATTATTTGAGTCCAACAAAAATAGAAAACCCTAAGTCTGGGTCGTTTACTTTGGGGGACAGGATAACACAAATTTGTCCCAATACCTTTACACGTCAGCATTCCTATCCCTCGTTTACTTGTCTGACATATTTTGTGTGCAAATAATCTATTGTTTACTTTGAGGGATTAAGTTATATGGTACTCTTGCAATGACATATTTACCCCTGCATCGGTTTTAAGATCTGATTTCTTCCCAAATCGCGAATTGCCCTAACTATTTCATTTTCTTGAACCCTAAATTGCAGAAATCGGGAATTGCCGACAAAAATCAAGGCGTTCTGGACGACGAATTTCGACAACAATCACGGCCAGTAAGGTAAATCTCGTATCTTATGTATTAATCGATCTTTCAGTTGTGATTTTTGCCTCTTCCCATCATTACCCTAATTTTGTGAATCTGTTTCCACATTCTACTCAATATCGACGGGCGTGAAAAGGGATCCGCCGTGTACTCCATCGACCACCAACAACAACGGTATGTAAATCGTGATCTGAAGCACCGTCTGTGCACTCCAATTTTTTTTTTTTTATCAGATGTTCAATCGTTACTGAAGATGCGGATTGTTTCGGCCA
>CACSLK010027752.1:21910902-21942734 GCA_902706635.1 Striga hermonthica | reverse complement strand
CGACGACCGAGGCCCGCGCACCGTCCGTCCGTTTGACGAGTTGATTAGAATCAACTAAAGGCCAAACCTATCCGCCCATTAGGTTGTGGTGTTCAGACGAACTTCACCAACGGTACTCAACATCGTCTCAGAGTCGGTAAAAATTTTAAAAGGTAAACGTCCATATCCTAACTATAGATTCCGCTTCGTTAGGATTTTTTTCGATAAAGTTCAATACTGTGCATGTTGTTTGACGTTCCTAACAGAACCCAACAGGCCGAGGTGTCGCCCGAAGTGTCATGACACCTGGCAGGTATGAAAATGAAAATTCTGAATTTTTTGCTTTAACTCCTTGTTTTGTGATGCTTCAGGCCGGGATTTGGGTCCCCCGAGCAGCCTTCAATTTTTTAGGTTTGAAGATCATGAAGAAGTGTACGTGGAACTTCATAAATGCTTTATAGATGCCGTATGGAAAGCGGATAGGCTCGAGAAGGAGAACCATAAATTAAATGATGAGAATAAGAGGATGAAGTCAGAGGCTAAAAAATTGGGAGGAGAATGATGCATTAAAATCAACCATAACCCAATTGGAAGTGACAATCTCTGGTCATGACCAAAAGTTGGTGAAGGTAAGAGAGGAACTTGAATACTCCCGTCAGACCTTCCAACGACTTAACACTGGTAAGAGCCAATTCGATGTCCTAGCTGCTCTTGAACATAATCATAAGAAAGCAGGACTTGGTTTTAAGCCTACAATATTTGTTCGTCCATCGGAGGAAGCAGGTGAGTTTTCAAAATCCACGCCTAATGTTTTTAAGAATACTAAACAACGAAGGCGTCGGTATGTTTGCCATTATTTCATGCACCTGGGCACATTAGACCTTATTGTTATAAATTGCATTCATTTGATAGGTCTTTTGAACCAGTGGTGCCTTCCGTATCCTGTAATATGTCCATAAATCATGGAACTAGAACTAAGAGTAAATCAAAGTTTGTTTGGGTTCCAAAATCTGAGTTGAAATGCAATGTTATTCATATCTCTTTGAAGTCTAATATTGCAGGATCGTGATACTTTGATAGTGGGTGCTCGCGTCACATGACTGGCACTCGTGAGTTCTTGTCCAATGTAGAACCTTGTGAAGGTGGGCGTGTTACATACGGAGGAGGTGAACATAGAAAGATCATAGGACGGGGAACACTCAATGTTGATGGTCTCCCAAAGCTTCAAAATGTGTTGTTGGTTGAAGGACTTAAGGCTAATC
Source organism: Striga hermonthica (assembly GCA_902706635.1). Lineage (NCBI taxonomy): Eukaryota > Viridiplantae > Streptophyta > Magnoliopsida > Lamiales > Orobanchaceae > Striga > Striga hermonthica. Next base: position 21,941,493 of record CACSLK010027752.1, on the reverse strand, counting down.
TTATTAGCATAAGTCAATTATGTGATGATAACCTTCATGTTAAATTTGATCGTAACTTTTGTGAAGTTCTTGATGAAGCTAATTCATGCATTTTGTCAGGGGTACGAACTACCCAAAACTGTTATCGGGTCAAAAATGCTGAAGATGACGTTCGGGACTTGATGGACCTTCCACTATGTAGTGCTGCTCCAGGTGTCGTCCCAGATGTCGCCTCAGATGTCATGACACCTGACACCACACCAGACACAACATCTGAAACAACACGTATCTCCGACAAGCAAAATACCATTTTCAAGGCTGAGACACGCCCTGATGGTGATGTTACTGGTGGGGGAAGAGTAGTTCGGGAATCTAATCCTTTGTCGCGATCCTTTGGTGAGGTAACAAATGGTAGTTTGTTTCATTTAATGGTAAGAAAGTTATGTGATGTTTTCAATAATGTTAACGATAATTTTTTTGAGAAAATTCTTGTGAATAATATGGTGTCTTTGCATGATATGAAATCAATTTTTTCTTATTGTCGACTTTTACGAATAAATCAGATGATTGAGAATTATTGTCGACATAGTAATTTCTTAACTGTATATTGTGATAGCAAGAGTGCGATTGATATTTCAAAAAATCCGGTTCAACATTCTTGCACAAAACACATAGATATAAGACATCACCTTATTCGGGATCTAGTTGAGAAATACATATTTTGCATTGAGTACATAGGGACCGAGAATCATTTAGCCGATATATTCACCCAGACATTAGATTATGAGGGGTTGTCTAACTTAAGGAAATCTCTCGATTTTTGCATTGTTTGAATTAGAATAGGAATCGTGTTGCAACTTTCACGGTGCATCATTGTTGTAACACGAGTTTTTGCATACATGCATTTTTTATTTCTTTTTATTCATATTTGCATTATTATTGCATAAGCGATATATTCGTTGGAGGCATGAAGTTGTAGTGGTGCATTTTTTCACTTGATAAATGGATTGTTGGTCGTATCTTCTCAAAAAAAAAAAATGTTGGAGACTGTGAAGGGAAAAAGCTACCTACTCCATGAGTGTGCAGCTAATCCTTGTGACCGAATTCTTCTATAATTAAAAATATGTTGAAAGAGGTATGATCATGTAGAAAGAAGGCTACCTTTGGTTTAGTGTGAAAGCTACCCGATGATCAGTATTCCTTCGTGGTAAAAAAATAAATAAATAAATAAATAAAAAAAATGAAGTGCGATTTTTAGTCTATTGTAAAGGTGTTAAGTGTGTCATTATTTCTTTTGTGCTAACTTTGAATATACCGTTCACGTTCTTTTTAAATTTTTTTTACTTTCTTAGGCATTTTTTTTAGGCATAATTAAGACATGCATACTTAGTGAATATTAAAGCTATGATCTTGTTTCTTTGTGCAATGTGTGAATTATGGAACTATCTTCTATGTCTTTGAATGAGTTGTGCTCTCTGTGGAGTGAGTTCGCGAGTTTGGAAAATTTGGGTGACTATGAGCTTGACGTGCATTATGATTGTGAAATCTATATTTACGGCTTTGAGATTAATGTGTTGATATGATTCTTATTGATTTTGGTCTGTCCGTAATGAGTCTCTTGTGCGTTTGCATTTCTTTGGTCCGTCTTTTACCATTTTTTTTGTGTCAAATTTTTATTGCTTATTAAAGTGCTTTCCGTTAAGCCGTGCCCACGACTTAAAGAAATATGTTTCTGTCGCTTTAGTCTTATTTGTTGATTCTATGTGCTTTTTTCTAAGTCTCGCCTATGTCTTATATAAATTTGTTTCTGTTTGTTCTCAGTTTTTCCTCTTCCAGTTAGTTTTGAGAAGCTAGCCTTTTTTTTGTTTTATTATTTCTCTTTCACGTTTTCTTTTGTTTTTTTGTTGCGTTTTATGTTATTAAAAAAAATTAATTATTAAATTGCAAGCGACTTTTATGTCTCTCACGTTTTGTCTTCTTTCAAGTACTATCTCTCTCACAGGACCGCGTCTCTTCCATACCCTAGGGCTCTTCTCAATTTTCAGATTCTCGAAATTTCTCTCAGGCAACCTCTCGTACATCAAAGAAATTCCTCAATTCTCTACAGCAATCTGTCAATTCTGATGGCCCCCGAAGATCGACGAGGAAATCGGTTTTACTTGGGTCGTCTTCGCGGAATCCCTCCTTGCCACAGTCCGGGAAATCACGCCAATTTCCTTCATCGTCGAATGCTGCTACCAGTCGGCCGCCACCATCTGGTCGTGTTTCCCGGCGGCTGTCTCTTCACTGTGATGTCGAATCTCTACCAGCGACGGCGACTCTCGGTCCTCTGCTATCCGCTCGCGGCCCGCTGCTTTCGAGTAGGCTCTCCGGCTGGGTTTCTGGCCGAGGTGAGACCGCACCTCAGCCGCCGCCGACCGCTCATTCCTTCGCCGTTGCATCTACCTTTCATGACCGCCTCTACCTTTCACAACCGCCACTGCCGTTCATGAGCACAGACAAATGCCAACAACCGACGAGCCCGACGCGTCAAGACTCGTTTGACTATTTGGGAGGGAGGCAATGGTGTGAAGCTCTCAGTCTAGTGGATACTTAATCAGGAGTTGTTCAGTACATGTAGATGTCGTTGTTGTTGACAGTGCGACTGCTTTGGTTTTTATAAGGTGAACTTGATGGCAAAATAGAGATGAACACATGGCAATGCAGGCAAGGCTTATGAGAAGAACTTCACAAATTGAGACACTCCTTATCTCTCTCGCATACAATATTGATCTTTACAAATCAAGTGCAAGCAAAACTATCCACTTTTGGATTTGGCTGCCTCACTGAAGTTACTTGTAGTGGAAATTACTTGCAAATATGTGCTTCATTCCGTATTAATGTTCAGAGGGAGTAGTCGTCCAATGCTTGAATTGAGGGGGAGCCGAAACCGAGCTCGGGCAACTCCATTCTACAGTCCATGTTTTCTGACCAAAAAGGGGGAGATGAAGTGCTCGACTTTATCACTGTTTGCGTTTCTCTTCCTTATTTCTTTTATATGGTTTTCAATGTGTTATTTAGGGAAAGTGATTATATTGTTTTGTTCACAAAAGTAAAAAGGGGGAGATTGTTAGAAACATATTTTTAATATATTTTATTTTGCTTTTCTGTATTTTATTTTTGTATATATATAATATATATGGTATTATATTATTGTTATTTTTTGGTTTCCTTGTGTTATTGAGTTTCCTTATGTGATTAGGTATCCTACTGGGAAAAGGAAGAGAAAATAAGGAAGAAAAAGATTCTGGTAAGATTGGTTGGGAGATCATATAGTGCACGCAAGAGAAAAAAAAAAGGGTGTACAGAGAGTTGCAAGAGAGATCGTGGTTTTGGGCATGAGGAAGTTCTTTTCACTGCATGGGTTAAGCAACAGAAAAGTATAGCATACATATTGTTTCAAGAAGGAGCTTGTTAGTTGATTTTCTTTCTGGAACTCAAGGAAGCCGAGTGCGGATAAACGGATCGAACAAAATTTACCGGGCTTGCTTTCTTTTATATCTTGTGTCCAACTCGCGTTTTATGTTTTTCGTAGTTCACTAAATGTTTTGAATTGGATGAAAAACTTTGTGAATAATTTGTTCTAGTGAATATTTTGGCATGTGCCTTAGTCTACAAGTGATTTTACTTGTGGACTAAATTTTAAATCTTTCGTGTTTATTTATTTTCCAATGCGTATTTTATTTTCTGATCTTTGTGTGAAAATCTGGATTGTTGCGTACCTAAAATTCTAACAATTTTTAACTCAACCACTTTTTTAACTCAACTTTAACTCAACCTCACTATCATCAATATTATCAATATAATTAAATAATATCAATCAATCATTCTTACACACCACGTCAACATTAATTCACTATTCATCCACTCACATAATTTTAACTAACCATCAATTCAAATCTTCTCTTTCCTACTTTACATCAAATCAACTTTAATCATTTTATTTTAAATAATATTTTAATATACCCACTAACAACTAATCATACATACTTTTTTAAAACTAACCAAACCAAACAAAAAATTCTAAACAAAACCAAAATTTTTTATATCCAATCTAAATTTTCTTTCCTTTGCTTGGCCAAAGACTTGATGCCCAAGATAAGTTGGACTCTATCTCTCTCCCTCTCTTTACTTTTTTTTTTTTTTTTTTTTTTTTTTCTCACGGCTAGGACAACCAAAATGGCCGACAATTTATACACATTGGCAATTTTGAGAAAACTTGAATTCCAATACATGGTAAAAATAGGAAAAAATCATGGGAACTTGGACTCATTTTCTTACTGGTGCCGAGAGTTTTTGGTTAGGAGACTTGGAAAATTTTTTAGAAAGCTTGGTCTCATTTTTGTACTATGGCCGACAAATATGAATTTAAGTACTTAGGATAATTTAGGAAAATACTCATTTCCTTTCTTGCTTAGGACTTAGTTAATTAATCTTAATTAATTAAAAAATTATTATATTAGAAAAAATTAAATAGACGAGAACATCTACTTTATTTCGTTTGATTAGAAAAATTAAATACACGAGGATATCTACTTAATTTCATTTAATCAAAAGAAAAAAGTCGAGCTCAAAATGAATGCAAAATGAACTATGCTCTTAATAAAGAAATGATGCACTACAACATCATACAGTATTTCATCTCCAACCGAAAAATTTAGTCTCAAACGCAAAAGAATATTCTCGAAATTTTCTCTTTTACATCAACTTTTACAACTTTTCAATACTACCCACATATTTTGTAACTTTACAAATTAAACAACACTATTATTTTAAATTTGATTTGGAATTTATGTAATTAAATTAGTTTTAAAGTTATAATCATATACATAATAAAATTGAAGAAAAAACTATTCATTAAAAATTAAAAATTACAACGCACAAGATAAAATAAAAAATTATAGCGCACAAGATAAAATTAAAAATACAACTCACAAGATAAACTTAAAAATTACAACGTACAAAATGATAAATTAAAAATTAAAACACACAAGAAAAAACAAAAGTTACAACTCACAAAATGAAAAATTAAAACTCACAAAATGAAAAATTAAAATTACAACATACTAGCACTGTTCTAAAAATCGGGCTAGGCGGCCGCCTAGGCGGCACATAGGCGTTAGGCGGTGCCCAGGCGCCTCCGATTTGCACAAATCAGACGGCTAGGCGGCGCCTAGGCGGACGTAGGCGCTCCTAGGCGGACTTGGCGGGCTCATCGGCCAGACGGTTAGGCAGCGCCTAGGCGGGCATAGGCGGACCTAGGCGCCCCTAGGCGGGCTCGTCGAGATTTTTTTTTTTTAAATACTACTTACTTATTTTGTTCTCATGTTTTCTTTAAAAAATATTAATTTTATTATTTGGACTTAGGTGTGTCGATTTATTATAAGTTGAGATAATTTTATTTTGTAGGTATGTAAAATAAATAAAACATGAGGTGTTTAATATTGATTTCTAGTCCCCGATTAGGCGCTCTAGGCGCTAGGCGCTGGTCGAGCGCCTAGCGGGCGCCTAACGACTTTTAGAACACTGCATACTTGTAAAAATAGATAATCTTTGAAGTCTCGAAATTGGTGAATTCCTCCAACAAATGATCAATTAGTGCATTCCAAAGTGCAATGTGATTATCTTTATTTCTAAGATTATTGTACCGAGATATGAATTCCTGAAATTAAGTACTTTCATTTATTGCCATTTTGATCTCCGGTGGCGGCGTTTCCATCTCAGTCTCGATTGGTGCACTTATTCATCCTCGACAATCATGTTAAGAAAAATTATACAGGTGGTTATTATATCATGCAACACTTATTTTTTAATAACGTAGTTGGTCGTGCTGTCGTAGGCACCCAAATTAACCTTGCTTAAAAATATGCAGTAGTGCGAGCAAGGATCGTATCCACGGGGAATAATTTAATTAAATGACTGTAACTATGTGATTAATATGGGGGAGAATTGATTTATAATCCTAATTATCTAATTAACAAGAAAATTAAGAAGGTATTGGTAAAAGAATATTAAATAAAAGACTCAAAAGTAACAGCAAGGTGAAGATGAATATATAGGTAAAGTGCTCCGGTTCAATTGATTTCCACCCCGAATTATTCTACTGATCCTTGATGCAAATATTATCAATTCATAAATACGTAGATGCCGTTGAATGATGAATTCTGACTCCTAAATTGGCCATGCAAAATAAATCCTCCTACACAACCCTTATTACCAGGCAATTCCCAACATCGTGCAAAATTATCCTAGCAATAGCATTAAGAAGTAGAGCCCGACAACACAAGCAACAAATAACTAATCCGTTAAATGCTAACTTGTATAATTATTTTGCCTAAGAATGATAACGCCTAAATCCGGTCAATTACCACACTCAGTTGCTTCTTACGATAAATAAATAATCTAAATCCGACTCAATATTTACCAAGCAATAGATTAAGTGCATAAGACAATAGTTGATCAGGCCACGATCCTAACACAAAATCATAAATATGAACACACAAAACAATTAATACGAAATATAAATTAATAGATAAAAACTAATTAGATCTCACAGTATCAAGTTCGGGGTTTCAATCGTATTCAACCGAAGCAAAAGAAAATTAGCCGCGCAGGGCTTCCATAAAGTCTAGCAAAAGAATATCCAAAAGTCTAGAGAAAAAGAAAATAAGAACTTGAAGTTGCTGCTTGTTCCTCCCTTTCTGTCTGCTCTCTTGCGGCTCTTATGTGCTGTGTAGTCTAGGTCTCCAAAAACTCATCTCTCCTGCTTCTATTACCGTTTTCCTTTAGTAGCAATAATGGGCCTAACAATAATAGGCCCACTTCCAAAATAAGTAGCAGCACAGGTAGTAGTAGTCTGTTCCTTAGAAGGCCAACATTGCCATGTCCATCAAAATTCTACTGCTGCCATGTTGGTTATAACGATCACTGCACACAAAATTCCAACAATGGTAGTTTCCAATCGAAATTATAAGATAAGGTTGAAAATAAATTAGTTAAGCATAAATATCCAACACATCCTCTCAATTACATTGCAAAAGTAGCGCGTATTTTCGACTTATCAAATATCCCCACGCTTAAAACGATGCTTGTCCTCAAGCATCAAGTTAAATCTATTATCTCAACTCATAATCATCATCTATCATTCAATGCCAAGTCAAAACATAAAGCAAGCATCAACACACAAGTCAAACTTGAGTGCCCATCAACCAACTAACGAGAAATATACCCAACAATCACGTAACTTAAACGCATGGAAATCAATACTTCTCACGAGATTCACTCTTTCACTCAAAGTGTATAGGCTAAATGTGAAGTGTACGCTCAAGTCAAGATATAAAAGACTTTTACCATAAGCTTGCAAAGATATCACGTCCAATCACCAAAAATGAATAAGAATAAACACAAAATCAAAGGGTTAAAGAAGGTTGTAGTGAGGCTTAGGGTAAGGTGGGATAAGGAAGAGAAAGGCTAACGAAATCGAATCAATCACACAAACTCATATAAACCAAGCTCAATGCAAGACGATCATGCTATCTCAATCAGAAACCGACATAAATAAAAATAAAATAAAAATAAAATAAAATAAAAAAATAATTGTGCACAATGGCTGTTTTTTTTTTTTTTTTTTTTTTTTTTTTTTTTTTTTTTTTTTTTTTTTTTTTCTTTTTTTTTAGCTTCTGCTTAAGCCTCTTTTCATTTTTTGTTTTAGCTGCTCACCTTCAGCTTCTTTTTCAGCCTTTTTTTCTTTTTTTTTTTTTAAACGAAACGGAAAATAAAATAGCCTACGTCGAATTACGAGACTACGTACAAGTCACGACCACCTCAAAGTACACAATACCATGAGCCCTTCTTCATCTAAGAGAAACTTATATAATTGATTCGATCCAAGGTTCAAAAGATGGCATCAAGAAAAGGATTTCATAGCTTATGATGTGGTTATAAATCAAAGAAAAGTTCAAGGCTCAAAAGGGGCTTACTATTGATTCAAGAAAAAGGGTAGGCTTCAAAAGAGAGGATATAAAGAGAAAAGGCTAGTCCTATGTACCCTCATTAAGATTTTATGCATTCATTTTCATCAAAAGTGTACACATAGACATGCATAGCAAAGCAAGTTCTAGAAAAGCCAACTACTCGAGACATCACACATTCAAGAAAAAAGGAGCAAAATATCCAACATATGCTCATAAGCTCAAATCTCACCAAAAAGAGGGTCATAACCAAGTGTTAATTCCATGTGCCTCCATCACATAGTTATCAAGTAATATTCATCATCATGTAGCATCAAGGACTCAAACAAAACAAATGTGCAGACGTAAGAAGATTGTTCTAACATTGGCATAAATGAATCGATAACAATCACAAGCGAAATAATATATTATGCACAATACACTATCATATCACATAAACAACGCCCCATCAAAAACAACTGCAAGCATATTCCAAATGAAAGACTAGAGAACAGAAGAATACTCACAGAGATTCATCATTGTGGAGGCGGTTGCCTTGCACGCATCAGGAGCAGGAGCTCTCGAATATCAACCCCGCATCTCCACCACAATCGATCTCAAATCCTCATTCCATCGTGACGTGCGCGTCTCTTCAGATTCCTAGTACCAGTACTAGGAGTGATCCTACCTGAGGTGAATGGTGAATAAAGCATCTTCAAATTCTCGGGACGCCATGGTGTGGTAAGCTGTGGCGATGGCAAGGGATAATGAACCTTGGGAGTGACGCCCCAAGAGTAGGCAGTACCATCTCGGTAAAGAACTCCCATGTGGTCCAGTGTTGCTTCATCAACCTTTGGGTTCTCATTAAGAACGGCATAGTCGTCAAAGTTTACACCACATGCCTTCGCGATAGCAGTCACGATCCCCCCTACCACAATAGCACCTCTATTTCGCTCTTGGACTCCGGCCAGATGACTCATCAGGTAATAGCTTGTACTTAACTTTTGTCGATTGAGCATAGCCCACAAGAACTCTAGCTCCATCTGGCGCACTACATTGTGACTCTCCTGTCGAGCAAAGATGGTCCCAGTCATCACCCGCTGTACATAACGAAGTGTCGGGTTGCGAATCGAGGTAGCTTTCGCACTGCTCGCCTGATAGGGGTCATTTTCCACTGTAATACTATGCCAAAAATCTGTATGATTAAACCCTTCCGGCATTCCTCGTAGACCCCCAGACACAAACCCCAAAACCCGATCAACTTGTGTCAGGCTCCAATTGTACTCCTTTCTTCCCAAATGAAACCGAATCACCCCACCGGCTTTACTGTCATTGAACTTGACATGCAGAGAACTTAAAAATTCGAGTGTCAACTCAGGATAAGTCGGGAAACACCCCGTCATGAACTTGGACCATCCTTGGGTATCGAATAAACTCATCACATCTTCCAACATCCCCAATCGACGGAGGATCCCATCATCCATATAAACACTAGGTCTGATTTTTCTCTTTGACAACCCTTGAAAACGAGTGTGTTGCCCCTGACCGCTATTCTCTTCAGATAAAGAATGAGACTCACCTTGTAGTTCACTAGGCCCTCTTCGCCGACCAGGTTCCTCCCGAGGTTCGGGCTCTAGCTGTGGTTCGGGCTCCAGTTGTGGTGGCGGTGAAATTCTTGATCTTGCTCTTGTCCGTACCATGATGTCGGTCTCACTTGTGGTAATTGAAAGAGGACGGTGAAAATTTGGTGTTGCTCTGGTGAATTTTTCTCACCGTGTGGAAAAGGCGAGGAGCGGGTTGAAATTTCTTGAGAGAACAGAAAGTCTGTAACGGTAAAGATAAGAATTAGGCTATGTTTGGTTCAACTGAGGGGAGGGGAGGGGAGGGATTTTAATAGAAGGAAGGGGAGGGGAGGGAAGGTGATGTAAAGTAATTTTACCTTGTTTGGAGGGATTTTGTAGTAGAGGAGGGGAAGGAAAATAGTAAACCTTGTTTGGTAAGAAAATGAAAGGGGAGGGAAAATAATATTAAAATGACAAATATATCCTTAATGATGTTACAAATAAAAACTTACATATTATGTAATAAGGGTAATATTGTAATATAATGTATTAAAATTTTCCCTCCCCTCCAAATTCCCCCACTTTTAAAGGGGAGCAAAAATGGGAAGGGGAGGGAATTTTAACTTAAAATTTTCCTTCCCCTCCTACCCCAAATTCCCAACCAAACAAGGAGAAAGTAAAAAATGTCCTCCCCTCCCCTCCCCTCCCTTCCTTTTTCCCCCAACCAAACAACCCCTTAGGGCTTTGGCTATATCACCTTTTATCCTCTGCTGCCTTTTCGTATTTCTCTCCTTTTTCGTTTTTTTTTTTATTTTTTATTCCTCTCCCCTTTGACATGGCCATGTCAAATAAAAACCAACACCATTAGTCCCAATGTTCAAGCAAAAGTCTGCACAGAGAACAGAAAAGTATCAGCAACAGCAGAAACAAATTATTTTAAGGCATGGGCACGGCTTAAAAACTACCATATAACGTGTACGTGGTATCTACCTTAAATCACTTCAAGTCCTAAACAAACTAGAGAAATAACAAAATAAAAAAATAATAATACTAATAATAATCTAGAATAAAGCAATAAAATTTGGGTGCCTCCCAAAAGCGCCTTTTTTTTTTATCGTCGTTGGCTCGACATGAAGCTCTCGATTTATTCAGAATAAATGGGGTCCTCGAGGCCCTCTCTTTCTTCATGCTCAGGTTGGAAGTTCTCGTGATATGGCTTAAGTCGATGTCCGTTGACTATGAAAGACTTCAAGCTCGACGGACTCCGAATCTCAACAGCCCCATGAGTACAGACCTTGGTGACTTCAAAAGGTCCTTCCCATCTTGTTCGTAGCTTTCCTGGGAACAATCGAAGACGGGACTGGTATAAGAGAACTTTTTCCCCAACTACGAATTGCTTTCTCGAAATCATCTTATCATGGAAAGCCTTCGTCTTCTCTTTGTAGATCTTGGTGCTCTCATAAGCGTCATTTCTCATCTCTTCTAGCTCCTGAATTTGCAACTTTCTATGCTCACCACTTGCATTCATGTCCAGGTTAAACTTCTTGATTGCCCAATACGCTCGATGTTCGAGTTCGACTGGAAGGTGACATGGCTTTCCAAATATGATCCGATACGGCGACATCCCTATAGGCGTTTTATAAGCAGTCCTATAAGCCCAGAGTGCATCATCCAAACATCAGCTCAAATCCTTCCAACTCGGATTCACCGTCTTCTCGAGAATGGACTTAATCTCTTTGTTCGATACCTCGGCCTGTCCATTGGTTTGAGGGTGATATGCGGTTGAAACCTTGTGAGTGACCTGGTACTTCTTCAGCAGTGCCTCCACAGTCCTATTGCAAAAATGCGTTCCACGATCGCTAATCAAAGCCCTGGGGAATCCAAACTGTGCAAATATATTGGACTTAAGAAAATCTGAAACCACTTTAGAATCGTCAGTCCTAGTGGGTTTAGCTTCGACCCACTTCGACACATAATCGACGGCAAGTAAGATATAAATAAAGCCAAAAGAAACCGGAAATGGGCCCATAAAATCGATACCCCAAACATCGAAAATCTCACAAAATAAAATAGGATTTTGAGGCATCTCATTCTTTCGAGAAATATTACCTGTCTTCTGGCAATGATCACATGACTTACAAAATGTATATGCATCACGGAATAATGTTGGCCAGAACAACCCACTTTCGAGCACCTTCATTGTTGTTCTCTTAGCACCAAAATGACCACCACATGCATAAGTATGGAAAAATGTCAGAACCGAGGATATTTCGTGGTCGGGCAGGCACCGCCTTATCACTTGATCACCACAAAACTTCCATAAGTAGGGCTCGTCCCACACGTAGTACTTGGCATCGCTTCTAAGCTTATCTCTCTGTGCCTTTGAAAAATCAGGAGGAAAATTGTTAGTAACCAAATAATTCACGATATTTGCATACCATGGCATACCAACAGATGCTGCAAAGAGGTGCTCGTGAGGGAATTCCTCTTGTATTTGGCTTGTGTCCGTCACATGGGTTAAGCGGCTCAAACGGTCTGCCACACAATTCTCTGTTCCTTTTCGGTCCATTACCTCTAAATCGAATTCACTCAAAAGTAGCACCCATCTAATTAAACGAGGCTTGGACTCTTTCTTCGCCATCAAGTATCGAAGAGCTGCATGGTCAGTAAAAACGATAATTTTAGAGCCAAGTAAATAAGAACGAAATTTCTCCAAAGCAAAAACAATTGCTAAGAGTTCTTTTTCCGTTGTAGAATAATTCCGTTGAGCCTCGTTCAATGTACTGGAAGCATAACATATGACATGGGATGCCTTTCCAAGTCTCTGGCTCAATACCGCACCCATCGCATATGTGTTAGCGTCGCACATGAGCTCAAATGGATGAGTCCAAATCGGGGGCTGAACGATAGGTGTTGTCACTAGTGCTGACTTTAAAGTGTCAAATGCCTGCTTACATTCTTCGTTGAACTCGAAACTCACGTCCTTCTGCAACAATTGGCAAAGAGGGTGTGCAATCTTGGAAAAATTCTTGATGAATCTACGGTAGAAATCTGCATGACCCAAAAAAGAGCGGATCTCCCGAACACAAGTGGGATAAGGTAATGAATCAATAACATCAATTTTTGACTTATCAACCTCTATCCTTTTTGCAGAAATCACATGTCCTAACACTATCCCATGTTCAACCATAAAATGACATTTTTCAGAATTTAGCACCAGATTAGTATCAATGCATCTTTGGAGAATAAGGGACAAATTATGCAGACAGCTCTCAAATGTGTCACCATACACCGTAAAATCATCCATGAATACCTCAATGCATTTTTCAATATAATCAGAGAAAGTACTCATCATGCACCTTTGGAATGTAGCAGGCGCATTACACAAACCGAACAGCATGCGACGATATGCATAAGTGCCGAACGGACAGGTGAAAGTGGTCTTCTCCTGATCCTCGGGTGCGATCGCAATTTAAAAGTAACCTGAGTATCCATCAAGAAAACAAAAATAAGTATGACCGGCTAATCGTTCAAGCATTTGATCAATAAAGGGTAAAGGGAAATGATATTTGCAGGTTACAGAATTTAATTTTCTATAATCTATACAAACCCTCCACCCGTTCTGAACACGAGTGGGAATAAGCTCGTCATTTTTATTTCGCACCACAGTTATCCCGGTCTTTTTCAGCACCACTTGAGTTGGGCTAACCCAACCACTGTCTGAAATCGCATAGATAATCCCTACGTCCAGAAGCTTCAGGACCTCAGCTTTCACGACTTCCAACACCACCGGATTCAAGCGGCGTTGGGGTTGACGAACAGGTTAAGCTCCCGTTTCTAGTAAAATGCGATGCGTGCAAATTGAGGGACTTATTCCCTTTATGTCCGAGATGGTCCAACCCAATGCTTGCTTGTGAGACTGGAGAACTTTCACGAGCTCGTCTTCTTGAGTTCTAGTAAGCTTGCTCGAAATAATCACTGGAAGTGTGTTTCCCTCTCCCAAGAACACATACTTGACATGGTCAGTTAAAGGCTTCAGTTCTTTAACAGGTGTCTGCAAAATGGAGGGTGGAGATTTTTCGTTAGTATCGAAAGAACTAATACCGATAGACTCACCTTTACCATTGGTCTCTAAGCCGTCATCCATGATACCATGATTGTCCAATTCATTGGCTTGTCCTGGAGAAATGATAGGTAGTGAGTTGTCTACCAAATTGCTCACGGTGTCCCCCAAAGACTTGTCCTCCGAAAGTGAAAATATTTCCTGAGCCAATTCATCAACCAAGTCAACAGATAATACGAATTCATCATCACCAGGATATTTCATGGAATTGTATATATTAAATTTAATTAATTGATCATCAAATTCCATGGTAAGAATTCCATTATGCACATCAATCATGGTTTTAGACGTTTTTAGAAAAGGTCTTCCAAGTAAAATAGGAGTAGAAACATTGTTATTCTCCATATCAAGAACATAAAAATCCGCTGGAAAAACCAAGTCTTTAACTTGAACAAGCACGTCCTCAACCAAACCCTTCGGAAACGCATTGGACCTGTCCGCCAATTGAATGATAACTCCTGTGGGACTTAAGGGTCGGAGCTTCAAAGAACTATAAATCGCATATGGCATTACATTAATAGAAGCTCCCAAGTCCAACATAGCTCTTTCAAAATGAGTTCCACCAATGACACAAGGAATTGAGAACATACCGGGGTCCTTGCATTTCGTGGGGAGTTTCCGTTGTAAAACAGCGGAGACATTCTCACTTACCTTAACTTTCTCATGGCGTTTGAGTTGCTGTTTGCGCTTGACAGTACACGACTCCTTCAAAAATTTTGCGTAGCGGGGCACTTGCTTGATGGCATCTAGCAACGGGATGTTCACCTCGCATCTCCGAAACGTCTCGTAAATATCTCGGATAGGCCCGTCTTTCTCATGTCGAACCAGTGCCTGTGGGAACGGTGGTTCAGGCTTATACTCAGGATAGGTCGGATTTTTGACCTTCTTACTCCTCTCTTCAGTTCCCAGTTCAGTTTCTGTCTCCTGTTCAGCTTTACTATGAACATGGTCAGTGACATGGCCACGTTGGTTGCCTGAACCTGCTGCTTCTAATTGCTGCTCGTGAGATTTCTCATTTATCTGCTCCAACTCTTTGCCACTTCGTAAGATCATGGCACTCACATTCTTAGGGGTCACCTCAGGTTGAGATGGGAGCTTTCCACTAGCTTGTGCCTCCAAACGGTTCACAGAAGTTGCGAGCTGACTTACTTGAGTTTCAAGGGTCTGCATGCTAACTTTGGTTTCCTTTGAAATTGTAAAGTACTGGAGGCTAGTCTCTTCACGATATCCTCAACAGAAGTGCCAGAATCAGTGCTTGGGGCTGCTCGGGTGGTGCTTGTCTGCAAAATAATTGAGTGGGACGTTGCTGAAAACTCCCACCATGGTTCGGGCCGGGCTGCTGGTAAAATGAATGCCCGTACCTCAAATTTGGGTGATCGCACCAACCGGGATTATATGTACTTGAGAATGGATCATATTGCTGCTTCCTGGGAAAGTTCCCATCTCAACCGACTGCATTCGCATGTGCCTCGATTTCATTCTCTATCACGGGACAAGAATCGGTATCATGATCGGTGGTGGCACATAATTGACAAGGCTTCACAGGCTTCATTCCTCCAACCGATAATTGTTTCACCAAAGTTGTCAGTTCCATAAGCTTTTCCTCTACAACAGAGTTATTTGCTCCTGTCCCCGCTTTAAGTGTCACATCGTTACGGGTGCCAAATTGTTGTGAGTTTACCGCCATGGTAGCAATTATACGACTTGCTTCGGCCGGTGTCTTATCAACAAGAGCTCCACCACTTGCAGCATCAACCATGTTCTTATCCATCAATGCCAGGCCCTCATAGAAATATTGGATCAGTAGTTGCTCGCTAATTTGATGTTGCGGGAAGCTTGCGCACAATTTCTTGAAACGCTCCCAATACTCGTACAAGTTCTCCCCATGTAATTGTCGCACCCTGCATATCTCCTTACGTATGTTGGCAGCTCGGGATGTTGGAAGTATCTCTACAGGAAAAGTCGTTCCATTACCTCCCATGTTTCAATTGAGCCCGACGGAAGGTAGTAAAGCCAATCCTTAGCCGCATCCTTCAATGAAAAAGGGAAGGCTCGCAACTTGATTTGTTCTTCTGTAATACCTGTTGGTTTCATGCTCGTGCAAACCAAGTGAAGCTCCTTCAAGTGCTTGTATGGATCCTCGCCTGCATGACCATAAAATGAAGGTAAATAATGGATTAGCCCAGATTTCAATTCAAAGGTAATGTTATCATCTATAGCAAGAAAAGTAATGCAAATAGGCTGAATATCTAAATTAGGAGCTGCCAGCTCCTTTAATGTTCTATTCGCATTCGCCATCTGGACCACGTTCAAGTCCCTTTCTTTCAAGTCTTCTCCCGAATCACTGTTAATCTCGAACAAGCTGGTAAGTGTCCCCTCTTCGATGTCTATAAGGGTTGCCCTCCTCCTTGCTTGTTTTCTCAATCTCTTAGCTGTTTTCTTAATTTCTGGATCAAATTGAATATCTTTGGAAACACTGGAACGCGTCCCGATCATCAACTGCCAAGAAAATATAAATCAAACTAACCAAGCTGTTAGAGAAGTAAAAGATAGCAAAGAAAAGACAAGAGAAACAATAATAAATAAAAATAAAATAATAATAATAATAACAATAATATCACACAATCAAAGATTCAATTAAAATAATTCCCCGGCAACGGTGCCAAAATTTGGTCGTGCTGTCGTAGGCACCCAAATTAACCTTGCTTAAAAATATGCAGTAGTGCGAGCAAGGATCGTATCCACGGGGAATAATTTAATTAAATGATTGTAACTATGTGATTAATATGGGGGAGAATTGATTTATAATCCTAATTATCTAATTAACAAGAAAATTAAGAAGGTATTGGTAAAAGATTATTAAATAAAAGACTCAAAAGTAACAACAAGGTGAAGATGAATATATAGGTAAAGTGCTCTGGTTGAATTGATTTCCACCCCGAATTATTCTACTGATCCTTGATGCAAATATTATCAATTCATAAATACGTAATGCCGTTGAATGATGAATTCTGACTCCTAAATTGGACATGCAAAATAAATCCTCCTACACAACCCTTATTACTAGGCAATTCCCAACATCGTGCAAAATTATCCTAGCAATAGCATTAAGAAGTAGAGCCCGACAACACAAGCAACAAATAACTAATCCGTTAAATGCTAACTTGTATAATTATTTTGCCTAAGAATGATAACGCCTAAATCCAGTCAATTACCGCACTCAGTTGCTTCTTACGATAAATAAATCATCTATATCCAACTCAATATCTACCAAGCTATAGATTAAGTGCATAAGACAATAGTTGATCAGGCCACGATCCTAACACAAAATCATAAATATGAACACACAAAACAATTAATACGAAATATGAATTAATAGATAAAAACTAATTAGATCTCATAGTATCAAGTTCGGGGTTTCAATCGTATTCAACCGAAGCAAAAGAAAATTAGCCGCGCAGGGCTTCCATAAAGTCCAACAAAAGAATATCCAAAAGTCTAGAGAAAAAGAAAATAAGAACTTGAAGTTGCTGCTTGTTCCTCCCTTTCTGTCTGCTCTCTTGCGACTCTTATGTGCTGTGTAGTCTAGGTCTCCAAAAACTCATCTCTCCTGCTTCTATTACTGTTGTCCTTTAGTAGCAATAATGGGCCTAACAATAATAGGCCCACTTCCAAAATAAATCGCAGCACAGGTAGTAGTAGTCTGTTCCTTAGAAGGCCAACATTGCCATGTCCATCAAAATTCTACTGCTGCCATGTTGGTTATAACGATCACTGCACACAAAATCCCAACAATGGTAGTTTCCAATCGAAATTATAAGATAAGGTCGAAAATAAATTAGTTAAGCATAAATATCCAACACATCCTCTCAATTACATTGCAAAAGTAGCGCGTATTTTCGACTTATCAGTAGTGGTCCTGGTACAATACCAAAACGTGATTGAAGAACTCCAAATGCACATTCAATGTCTTTTAGGCTTACTTACATAGCAAAATATTTTTTCTTCGGACCACGTGGATCATGAATTATTTTCACAATGATAAATCATTTTGGATATATGTTGTAAGCTAAATAATAACTCATGTTGTGTTCTTCTCTTTGAAGAATATAATTAGCTGGAGGAGCAATACCTTGGGTTAGATTCGAGAAAAGATGAGATGCTTCTAGAACGTTGATATCGTTGTTGGAGCCTAACAAACCAAAATAAGCATGCCATATCCATAGATCATAATCTTCTACGACTTCAACAATGATTGTAGGCTTTCTACCACGACCAATATATTGCCCAGCCCACACTGTAAGACAATTTTTCCACCTCCAATGCATGCAATCTAAACTCCCTAACATTCCTGAGACACCACATTGCTGACCAACATATATATAATGTTAGGAAAAGTTAAAATAAAGGCACTTGCCCACATGCATCCCTCTGGCAAAGATGCACTTCCCACATGTATCCACACTTCCCACTTGCAACCCCAACTGATCATCAAATTGTATTAAAAAAATATTTTTTATTTCAATTGAAGAGGTAATCCTCCCCTATAAAAAGGCCTCGGCCAGATTGAAGAAAGATGAACCAAAATAAGAAAGAAAGAGAGAAGAAAGAAAGAGAAATGAAATAAAAGAAAGATATATGTCCAAATATCGGATATAAAAATATCAAAAGAGAAGAAACAAGTGATATTTTTATTTGTTTCAAAATATTCCTTTTATTTTTAAGTGCTCAATTCTCGAGTCCGTTCCCGTTCGTCGGAGCTCGTAAATCTAGTGTGCTACAGTTTAGAGACGTTTGCCGTTGTATTTTGGGGAAGTACGCCTGAACCGTTAGCAACACACGGTGTGTATTCTTCTTACGGAAAGAGTTTACTCGCCTCGGCTAAAATCTTTCCGTTATTTAGTTGTAATTTTTTTTTTCACTTCAATTGTAATTTTCTATTTTAGATTATTTGTAAGAACTGAAAAATACACTTCAGTTCGTAGGATTGCCGTGTAATTTCACACCAAGTATCTAATAATCGCAAGGAGAATATTTGTCCTACTAAACCGATAGCTTCCACCGGAGCAGGTTCTAGCTCTCAGCAGCCGATCAACAACTCTGTTCAGCATTATCATCCTGTACCTGCTGTTCAGGTCCCGACTGCTGAAAAACTCGAAAAATTCAACGGGCTTAACTTCAAGAGATGGCAGCAGAAGATGCTTTTCTTCCAAACCACCTTAGGTTTGGCAAAATATCTGAACGACGATCCCCCTCTTGTTGCTGAAAATGTAACCAACGCTGAACAACGCGCTGCGTACGAAGCTTGGGGGCAAGGTGATTACCTTTGCCGGAACTATGTCCTGAATGGACTTAGTAACGAGTTGTACAATGTGTACAGCTCTGTTGGTTCTGCCAAGGAGCTTTGGGCTGCCTTGGAAAAGAAGTACAAGACTGAGGATGCCAAGGCGAAGAAATTTGTCGTCGGCAAATTTCTTGACTTCAAGATGGTTGACACGAAGACTGTCGTGTCACAAGTGCAAGAGTTCTTGATGATCTTGCAAGATATTCAAGCTGAAGGTATGACTTTGAGCGAGTCATTCCAAGTAGCGGCTGTGATCGAGAAGCTGCCGCCAGGCTGGGAGGACTTCAAGAACTATCTCAAACACAAAAGAAAGGAGATGAGTCTTGATGTAACGCCCCGTTCGATTTATAGAATTTCTTGGAATATTCTATTCATCGAATATTATTTATAAGGTTAGATTTATTTTATTTAGTCGCGATGTCGACTTAAATAAAATATTGGAGTTATTATTTATTTTTCCTTATTGTTATTTGTCCTCTTTATTATTATTATTTGCTAGTGCTATTATTATTATTATAAATATTATTGCTAAATGCCTAAAATACTTATTTGTTATTATTTGTTGTTATTAATATCATTATTATTACTACTATTAATTGTCTAAATGTTATTATATAAACATTAATTATGTGTATTTTATATATATATATATACATATCTGGTTTCTATTTTATTTATCGAACATTCGTGTCGGGCCCCGATTATTTATTCTTATGTCGAACCAAGATTAAACTGGCCGAGCCCTTAAGCCGCGTCCGAACCACGTTCTAGCCCAACCCGGTTTTCCCCTTGTGCATGTGTGAGAGTGTGGCTTGGAGGAAAAGCTAATTAATTACACCCTAATGCTATTTATGTGGGAATTGAACCCTTAGGCTTGGAAGGAAATCCGCAGACACACCTCTCTCTACGATTTGCTTCGATCAGAATAATTGAATCTCTCGCCTTCTCTGTACATCATCATCTTCACCTGCGATCATCATCATAAATCCGCACCACCCTCCATCATCATCATCATCATCCCGTATCTTCATCAACAGCAATCTTCAGAAACCATCTCCTCGCGCCATCATCACCGTGTTCAACACCACAGCCCGCTGCTTCGCCGCCTCTGTTGCAAACCAGACCACCGTGCACCACCGCCGTTCCGTGTTGTTGTCCGGCGACCCGCCACCATTCATCGCCGTTGTGAACCCTCCTTCGGCGGTCCCAGCAAGCCTCGCTGCCGTTGCTAACTCCACCAACAAGCCCGGCGTTCCGCTGTCTCTCCGCTGCCGCCGCGAGCAGCCCGAAATTCAAGATTTTCTGGCGTCCCTGCCACAGCAAGCAACCCCCGACGAACACTTCCTCGCTACCAGGGTCAAACCCACGTCCTACAGCCCGTAGTTCTGCATTCGAACAACCAACAGGCCATCCTTCACGCTGCTGCTCTTCCACCAGACCACCGGCGAGCCTTCTCGAGGTGTCGGCAAAAACCAAGAGTCCAGCACCACCTTCGTTTGAGTCGTGCACCCGCTGTCAATGTCGGTGAACGTATGTGGGTCCCGTTCCCACTGTTCGAGCGTCCCACGTGATTAACCGCTGCCCCGCGTTGTGTCCCGAGATTCGTATTCCGTCGGTGAGCCAAACAAAGTTGTGGAGCCCTCTCGTGCAGTTAATTTCAGCCCCGAATTGACCCTTTTCGTGACCCCCATCCCGAGAACGGTACCCAAGCCTCTTATCCCGCTCGATTTGGCTATGTTTGTTCATGTTCTTGATGCTCAAAGTATGTGGAGGAATTATCGGTGTTAATTTTTTTTATCTACTAGCATGTGTTAACTCGTGTTATTATGATTTATTACGTGATAATTGTTGAACGTGTGATATACGAGTTGGTTATATGCGTTAGTAATTTGTTCGTATGAATTTTGATATATTTATATGCTGTTTTGGATATCAAAGTGATTGCCGTCACTTTGGTTGTTATCGAACTACTTTTCGAGTAGTATTTTCGTGGATACCCTTGAGTTATAAGTACTTGGAGTTTTCCTTGATTAATTGGTTTTGGTTTGAGGTCGTTTCGATGTGTATATCATGAGTTATGAATTTTCTAAACCGAGCATGCTGCTGAATCGTAATTAATTCATGATAAATCTTGTGATTGTCCGAATGCCATGAAATTTTATATGTGATGTCCTGTGATGTTGTTGTAAGTCGTATAAAAGTTTCAACTCGAAACTCCATCTGTAGCTATTTTAATTTATTAAATCGGTTTCTGGTCAGAATTTTGTAAAATTCATTAAACATCGTACACTTGGAGTTTTGATTTGAAACTTTGAGGAGTCGGTTATTTTGTGTTATTCTGTGTTGTGTCAAAATTTTAGATAAAAATTCAAAGTGTAGCTATATGAACTATTAACATCGGATTTTGGCACTATTTTTGCTTTAATTATTTAAAAATGCTCCCGGATGAATTTAGGGCTGAAACTTGGTGAGGTAATGTGTTTTTGTATGCCCTATGATGTGAAAAAGTTTCAGATTGATTGTTTGAGTCTAACTCCAGATTCTAAATTTTGTTTATTTTGGAGTCTTAATACTCGGTTATCCATTGTTTAGGTTCGAATTGGATTTATTGATGTTGGCATGATTTATGTGTATTACCTGAGGTATATGAGCTGTGTTCGGGTCTAGTAGTCACTCCAAAGTACTCGGTCAAAGTATCCACGAGTCACTTAGTCGATATGATTTCGACTAAGTATATGTGCTTTGTGTGTTGTCTTGTATTGGATAGTCAGTTGATAGACTATTATAATTGTTGTAGGTTCTTCGAGCTGAACTTTTGCCATAATTCCTTCAACCCTATGTTTGGCTATATCTCGGTATCCAAGTGGGTCTTATTTAAATTGCTATGCCGTAAGTTGTTTACGTTTTTATTGAAATTGGTATGATCAATGTATGCATGTGAACCATATAGCCTATCGATGTGAGCTGTTACGGCCGTCGGTACAGTTGTCCCCGTCGAGTTACGGTACGGTGCACTTGTGTGGAAATCTCCCCAAGTCCTATGAAAGGCCATATCGGACTAAGTCACATGGCGTGCTTTCGATATGCATGTCGAACTAAGTCACATGGCGTGCTTTCGACATGTACTCCTACTGTCTGGTTCACGAGCTAAGTCACATGGCGTGCCCTCGAACAGGCCAGCGGTAGTCTGATGATAGGTGTGTACACATGAGTAATGAAATTGGTGTTTGTGATTGGAGATGCGACATGTTGATCGATTTATGTTCATGCTGAGACCATACCTTTTGATTATTGATTACTATTTCATTATTGCAAAAAAAACGTTTACTGCATAGTGGTGAGCATTACTGTTCCTCTTGTGCTCATCCCCACCTACTCTTCATTGATGCAGGTTAGTATTGCGCGCACGATAGAGGGAGGCGAGTGGTGGTCTATAATTAAATGTTGTTTCCGCCTATTGAATTGTCTTATGATATTATTGCGTTTTGGAATAATGGATATTGGATTATTGAGATTTGAATTATTGTTAAGGAGATTCTCCTTATTTCTTTTTGAGGATTTATGATTGATTAAATGAGGAATGATGATTGATGATTGAGAATTGCGATTAATGTTGATTATTGGAAATCGTTTTTGAAAATGAGTAACGCCTCAATTAGTAATGAAATAAATTTTGAAAAAATTTATTCTGAATTTCATCTATTAAAAGTGGGGCGTTACACTTGAAGACCTGGTTGTTTGTCTTCGTATTGAGGAAGACAACCATAATTCATCGGGGAAAGCACTGATGATAGAAGCTCGTGCCAACTTGTTGGAGCAAGGCAACTCGAGCAAGAGGAAGTCCCTTAACAAAGGGAAGCAGCCCGCCAAGATTTGGAAGTTTACTGGCACTTGCCACAACTGTGGAAAGCTGATCCATATGGCCAAGGACTGCAGGAAGCCTAAGAAGGCTGGGCAAAAGAAGGCGCAACCAAGTGCCCTTGTTGCTGAACACGGCTCTGTGCCGGGTTTAACTGACCGACTTTGATATGTCGGCTGTGGTGTTTGAAGCCAATATGGTGGATAACCCAAGGGAGTGGTACATCGATACTGCTCGATATGTGTGTTCCGACAAAGAGTTGTTTTCTAATTACACTCCTTCCAATGGTCGGAAACTCCACATGGGAAACTCCTCCATGTCTGATGTGGCTGGAGTTGGCACAGTGGTGCTGAAGCTCACTTCTGAAAAGGAGTTGAAGCTTAAGGATGTTCTACATGTCCCAAACATCCGCAAGAATTTGGTCTCCGGATCTTTTCTTGTTGAGCATGGATTTAGGCTGTTGTTTGATGCTAAGAAGTTTATTCTTAGCAAGTTTGGAACATTTCTTGCTCATAGTTATCTCGACAAGGGATTGTTCAAAACGAATCTAATGGTCGTGAGCCATGTAACCGTTTCCAATGATAATGAAAAGCCTATTTCTGTTTATACCGTCGAGTGCTCTGACTTATGGCATATTAGATTAGGACATGTAAATCTAAATGCAATTAAGCGGTTGGTGAATTTAGAATTAATTCCTAATTCTAAAATTGAATCACATAAGAAATGTGAAATTTGTGTTGAAGCCAAACTGGCTAAGTTGCCTTTCCACTCAGTGGAAAGAAGTATTGAACCATGTTTGTCCCTTTTTGTTGCATTTTTCGTCACTATTTTATCTTTCCTTTTCCCCCGTTTTAGGTCTTTTCGTTGGTTTTTATTAGTTTGTATAGTTTATTGTGCGTTTTGTTCATCTTTAGTTTTTTTTGTATTTTCTGTATATTTTTCCGGTATTTCTTCATTTTTGGTGTGCAGGTTATAGGATTCGAGAGGATTTGTTTTTCATGATAAATGGATCGGATGAGCATGGTTAAAGAGAGCATTTCGTTGGGAGTACACGGAAGAAAACGAAACCAACTTCAGAGGTCGGAAGAGGGTGTACGAGCCCGAAACGTAAAGCCGTGCGACATAGGCCACGAGACCCTCCCGACGCCGCGCCGCGCCGGTGCCGCGAGTTGGATAGAGGATACGGGTGTGCGCCCTGCGAGACCCTACCTTATTTTTAGGTAGATTTATATTTTTGCATGTTCTTAATTTTATAGTTGATAATATCCAATCCATCTTGATTCGAGTGTTAGGATTTATTTTTCTTTTATGTGCTGTCAATACCAAAGTTGAATTTCGAACCGCCTTCCTCGTGAGATCGACCCAAGGAATGAATCTTTCGATTCGGTACTCAGTAAAAATAATAATTTGTACACAACAAGTTTGGCGCCGTTGCCGGGGAAGGCAAGTAGGACATTTGGTTTTGGTATTGATTTTATTTTTCGTGTTTTTCTTATTTTCTTAATTTTCGTATTTTTGTTCTCTCTTTTGTGCATATTTGTTTTTCTTTTTGTCTTTATTGTTTCTGTCTTTTTTTTTTTCTTTTCGTGGCTACGTTTGGGTTGTTCTGCTTTGGTGTGTAGGTATCATGAGCTACAACCGTGTTTACCCCTTACCTCACACCCAATCTTGGATTATCGAGCCGAGTTATTCCACCGGGCATCAATACCATCCTTATTCATACCCTTCCGAGCAGTACTGGGACCCCTTACCGGTCGAGCAACATTATGAGTTCCACAAGTTTAACGAGAAGCTCGACCAGATACTTGATTTCATATAATCCAAATCAGCTCGAGAAGAAGAGGCCGCCTACAATGCCAAACTCGATCTCATCCTAGATCGATTGATGGCCCAAGCAAAACGAGAGGAGAAGATAGAGCTCCGATGTGCCCGTTTGAGCGAGCAAGTGGAGAATCTAGCAAGGCGCATCGACTCTATCAGGTCCCAGGCCGATGAGCCCAAGGTTGTGGACCCCCATCCAACACCTTTGCACTTCAATGAGCTAGGGGATGACTCTTCGGGCTACAATGCCAACCTTGACCTTATCCTCAATTGGATGGCCCGAACAAACCGAGAAGGAGAGATTGAGCTCGGATGTGCTTGACTGAGCGCACAAATGGAGAGCCTCACTGCACGTCTCGACTCTATAGAGGCACAAGTTGACGAACCTCACCTCATGCTTGATACTCAAGCCCATACGATGAAGCAAATGTGTGAGGCCGAAGAAGAAGATGATAAGCTCGAGCGAGACATTGATTTTACTTCAGAGAAGAAGATCTACGGGCTTGATTCTCAAGTCCCTTCTCCCACCTCCGAGTTGGAGCATCCATCTTCGAGGCCCTTACACTGTGTTACGAAGTGGGGTGGATTCAGTTTGATTTGCTCCACAGATGAGCTTATACTTCCAAAGGTTGACGATAGAGCTCGTGTGGGAAAAGCTCTACGTCTAGAGTTGGGGATTGCTCATGCCCGAGACCGCTTTATCCAGAACATGACCATTCGGATCCACCATGCCCGCCTTCTAGCCACACAACCCGGGCTACCACTTCTCTAAAGTACGAAGGCGTGGCACGACTGTCACTTCTTCCTAGATCCCAGGTTGAGTTCCCCTCAGGTTTCGTCAAGCTAATGACGTTAAACAAGCACTTCTTGGGAGGCAACCCAAGGGATTTGCTGCTTTCTAGATATTTTTCTTTTTGCTCTTTTAGTTTTATATTTTAATAATTGGAGTTTGGAGTTTTGTGATTTTCTCGACAGGTACTATTTGTGCACTCGAGCAGGAGGAGTATCGAGGTTCTGAGCTGAGCGTGAGCAAGTGGCTCGCACGTGGATACTTAGTCTCCTCGAGGCATTTCGGTTTGCGCACCCTTTTCTTTTTTTTTTTTCTCTTTTGAGTTTTCTTTCTCTTGTCTTTTCTTTTGAGTTTGTGTCTTGTGATAGCTGCTAGTTTAGTTCATTATATGAAAATTCTAGGTCCTATTATGTGACTTCCGATTTTGTGTTGAAGCAATGAGGTCATTGCCTCATTCTAAGTGTGGGGGAGTCTATTTGGATTTTGCATGCTTATGTGGTGGACCGGTCTAGTTTTAGGATTTTGTTCTGTCTTTTTGAGCTTGGACTATGGTGTATGGAAATATTGGTAAATGACTGTCGATTGAGTTGAGTAGTTGTGATGATGAGAATTGGTGGCATATCTCGATGAATTGCTTGGTTGTTTTGAGTGACATTTGTTTACCTTGTGAGGTTTTGAGCCTTATTCTTTTCTTGTGAGATTTTGGTCGTATTCTTGCATGATCAGAACTTTCCTTGAGTTTGTTTGAAACGAACCGATTAGAGTTTGAAACTGCGAATATGGTTAAGGCGTTTTGTTTGAATAGCTGACTTTTGCCTTGTTCTTTGTCTCCAAATTTATTCCACTAGTAGCCCGTTTGAGCTTAAAACTTTTTTCTTGTCAACCTTTTGACTGATTTGTGTGATGGTGGGTGAAAATGGTGTTGTTGAATGAGGTGAATTAGAGTTGGATTTTATTGCTTGACCTATTACGAAAAAAAAAAAATGAAAAAAAAAAAGAGAGCTCACAAGGGATTCATATGGATTCTGCTCCTCTTACTAGTCGATTCACGTTGACGGGTAATGAGCATTGGGAAACTACTGTAGAAAACTTGGATGACCTCCAATGTTTACACCTACAACATGTTGTCCTTTTGATTCGATCTTGTTCGGAAAAAGTCAATCTCTAAATAAAAAAAAAAGAAGAAAAAAAAAGATATTAGGTCAAGTGATGTTGCAATTCAATTAGAGCAGATAGATGTTGTTGTGGAGTTGTTTTGGTTGGATGGTGAGTGTGTTGTCATGTTTATTCCGGATTCGTAGCGGAGAACTCGAGCTATCTATTTGCTCGAGAATTGTGATTGTTTATTTGAGCTGCTTTTCACGCATATATATATATCCTGACCTTAATTAAACCCGCATTACAACCCGTGAAGTTCTCTTCATTCGCAAGTTTTTGAGCTTTGATTGTTTTTGAGTAATTTAAACGATTGGCAAGCATATGTTGAAACTCGAATATTGACCAAGTTGAGCGTACCTATTATATTCATGTAAGAAGATGAGTGAGGCATATATGATAACCTATGTTGGGAGAGTTTGTCATTTCAAGGTCAAGTCAATATTTGAGGCATATGGTCATACGGTCGTTGGAATTCAACCTAATTGAGTTAGACATTTTGAGGCTGTTCTTATTTGAAACTGTATCCATGCTCGTGTGTCGTTTTCTTTTCTTTTTGTTCGGGACAAACAAAGGTTTAAGTGAGGGGGAGTTGTTTGTCCCATTTTTGTTGCATTTTTCGTCATTATTTTATCTTTCTTTTTCCCTCGTTTTAGGTATTTTCGTTGGTTTTTATTAGTTTTTATAGTTTATTATGGGTTTTGTTCATCTTTAGTTTTCTTTGTATTTTCCGTATATTTTTCCATTTTTCTTCATTTTTGGTGTGCAGGTTATAGGATTCGAGAGGATTTGTTTTTCATGATAAATGGATCGGGTGAGCATGGTTAAAGAGAGCATTTCGTTGGGAGTACACGGGAGAAAACGGAACCAAATTCAGAGGTCGGAAGAGCGTGTACGAGCCCGAAACGTAAAGCCGTGCGACATAGGCCACGAGACCCTCCCGACGCCGCGCTGCGCTGGTGCCGCGAGTTAGACAGAGGATACGGGTGTGCACCCCGTGCCGCGGTAGCCAGCGCGCCGTAACGCCTGCTACTTTCGTTCATCCAGCACCCGTGCGCGAGAGCCCGCGCCGCGAGATTCCACACCTCCCGCGCCGTGCCCGATCCCGCGTCGCGATGAGAGGAGCTGTCGCGCCCGCGCAATGCTGCCACGCCGTGCAAGTCCCTTCTGCCGCGCCGCGAGGCCTGCTACCTTGTACGCCCACTGCCGCACCACTGACACCCCCGCGCCGCGATGCACCCTCCTGCCGCGCCCGCGCCGTGCTGCCGCGCCGCGAAGAGAGCAGTTGCCGCGCCCAAGAGGCTCTGCCACGCCGCGGATCTTGCTATTATATAAATATGCATCGAGATTCAATTTAGGAGAGACTCTCTCGACCACAGGTGAAAACCCTAGGTCCCGAGAACACCACGAAAAAGCTCTCTCTTCTCCTTCTTCTCCCTTCTTCTTCTCCATCTGTTTTCTTCTTTTTTTCACCATTATTTTTCATTTTTCTTCTTCTTCTTTGGAATAAGCTTGTATTACGAATTCGACTTTGGACCTTGGATTGAGTGTAAGCTTTTCTATCTTGTTTAAATCATGAATAATGATTAAATTTGGAGAATTGATTTATTGTGTTGAATTCAATATGCGTAGCTAATTCGTATTGCTGGGGATAGGGGAATGATTATTCTTTTTTGAATTGTATCTCTCGGGCTTGAATCGTTCATACTTGTGTGAGTTGATTTAATTCAGAATTGATGAAATTGTGCTTGATAGTTCGATATAATCAAAGGGTGACACTTCGATCTTGTGATTGGTAACGATTAGATATTGAATTATTGAGCTTGGTTCTGTTGATTCTATGTGGTTAGTTGATTAAACTCTTTCTAATTGAATTAGCGACTTTTTGAACTGAAAGGGGAAAAAGTCGTAGACTTAGGCTCGCATGAGGTAGACGATTTCGTAGCTGAATAGTCTATAGGTTTTGGGTTGAAATACGCGCTTGTCGATGACCCTTCCCTTGTTACGAAAAGTTATTGGGATGGGATAATTGGCTGTGTCGTATGCTCGAATTTGTTCGTCTATGTTCAATCCCTTGTTACGAAGAGTTATTGGGAGCGAACCGCTAGATGTTTAAGCGAGAGTGTCAATCTGAAATAGAATGATCAATGTCCCGGTTTTGCATATAGAACTTGAATTAATCATCCCTGACTCCCTAGCTTCTCCATCTTTATTTCGCTCTTATTTTTAGGTAGATTTATATTTTTGCATGTTCTTAATTTCTTAGTTGATAATATCCAATCCATCTTGATTAGAGTGTTAGGATTTATTTTGCTTTTATTGTTGTCAATACCAAAGCTAAATTCCGAACTGCCTTCCTTGTGAGATCGACCCAGGGAACGAATCTTTCGATTCGGTACTCGGTAAAAATAATAATTTGTACACAACAAACCATTAGGTTATCCATACTGATGTATGTGATATGAAAAGTGTGCAAACAAGAAAGGATAAAAAGTACTTTATTACTTTTATCGATGATTGCACAAGGTTTTGCTACTTATATTTTTTAAGAAGCAAAGACGAGGCCGTTGAAGCATTTAAGATTTATAAGACCGAAGTTGAAAATCAACTCGGCAAAAAGATTAAAATAATCCGAAGTGATAGGGGTGGGAGTATGTAGCTCCTTTTGAACAAATATGTTCTGAATATGACATAATTCATCAAACTACGGCCCCTTATTCTCCACAGTCAAACGGTGTTGCTGAATGCAAGAACCGTACGTTAAAAGAAATGATGAATGCCATGTTGATAAATTCGGGACTACCCTAAAACATGTGGGGGGAAGCTGTTTTTACAGCAAATCATATCTTGAATAAAATACCACCTAAGGGAAAGATGAGACTCCTTACGAAATGTGGAAGAATCGTAAGCCGTCTTATAAATACCTGAAAGTGTGGGGGTGTTTGGCTAAGGTTTCAGTACCTAAACCTAAACAAGTGATAATCGGGCCAAAGATGGTCGATTGTGTATTTATTGGATATGCGTACAATAGTACAACATATAGATTTCTGGTTCATAAGTAAAAAAATCCAGAGTTATCTGTGGGTACCACTGTAACACCCCGCTATTTTATAATATCAGAGTACGCATTTTCTTCGCAAAATTTCTGAATAACTTAATAAAATATTTATTTTGCGAAAACTGTTTCAGAGTGTTACCGTGAAAATCTAACTGAAAAACCGTTAATTTTAAACTTATAATAAAAACGGTTATATAAAATATTAACCGACTAAAGTCGGAACAAAAACTGAGTTTAAGTACTGAAAAAGGTAGCAGAAAGTAGCGTGGTCAAAATATAATATATACATCTCAAAAAAAATGTCCTGAACAACTCGTCAGCTCACTCCTCGTCCCCGACCCTGTGACCTGAAAAACATGAAACAAGTGGGAAGTGAGCACTAAAACATTGTGCTCCGTGGAAACTCATACTAAAGTAAAACCGTGAAAATAATAACAATATCATGATCCTGGCATATATAACTGAACTGAACTGAAACTGATATCTGATACCGGTCTGAATAATCTGATACTGATCTCGTGACATAAGTCACCTGACTGAAACTGAACATCTGCCGGCAAAACCGGACACCATGTGCACACTCTAGTGGGCAGATTAGGGCCACTAGAACCCAGAATGGACCGGCAACCATTCCGAGCAGATACTGTATATACATACCTCAAACATGGTAGCGATATTATAATCAATGCAGTTGGGTGCTGGCTCGGCCAGCAGGCCTGCCGAGTGCTGTGCACACGGGCGCTGCCTGGGCTGGTCACTGGCGCTGGCTGACTGGCTGGCCGTGCGGACTGCGGCTGGGTGGTCCTTGGCATGGCTGTGCGCGCTGGAGCGTGCGGGCGTGCCACTAGCATGACTGGCACGTCCTGCGGCAACTGGACGTGCAACTGATGTCTGACTGGACGCATGCGTGCG
>CACSLK010027752.1:21885959-21905482 GCA_902706635.1 Striga hermonthica | reverse complement strand
CGTGCGGGCAGCGCGGCCACGGCCGGCCCTTGCCGGCCGTCCGACAACTACTCTCGGGCAATCTGACCTCAACTGACTTAACATGATCATCAACATGAAATGACTTGAAAAAATGACTTCTTGCACAAAAGCTGAACTTGGCCGCGGTGGGCGCACCGTGCGTCGCCGACGGCGGTAAGCCGTTTTACGACCGTACTCAACCTTCTCTCGGCAATTCTAACTCAACCGAATATGAAATATAATTTACTGAATAATTAGACATGGGTGTTCGAAAGAATATTTACTTAACGAACTTAATACGCATGAGCGGCCCGTGGCGCGTGCTACGTGCACGGCCACGCCCTTCGGCCAAAACAATAAAAAACATGAAAATTCTTCGAACACTATTAACTGACTGAACATGATACATGCATAAACTGACTAAATACACGAGGTTGTTCGAGAGATTTTTAATAATACATGATCATACTTAAGATGGCCTACACGCACGACGAACACCATATAAAGCTACAATACGAACTGAGTTTCATAACAATCATGAACGCTACAGTAAAGAGGTCCCATAAAATTTACCTCTGCAACTGTTCACTTGATCGCGCTGAACTTTCGGAACACTCGGTGCTCGTCGGACCGTGCGTGCGTGCGCTAAGCTTGCGGTACTCTCGCGTGCGTGCGGTGCGATAAGCCTTTGCGTGCGGTATCACCAACCACTCTCACCTCTCTCTCTAAATTCACTCTCACGCAATAACTTCAGCATATATATGTTTAGTTTAGGGAAGAATTTCTCCCCTAACACCTCTCTATATATAATAGCCGAAGGATGGAAAATGAGGAGGTGGTAAAGTGTTTGGTGATTCATAAGATTAGGACACTTGTCCTTATTAAAGCACATCTTAATGCTAACTCACCCCTTAAAGGTGCTTAGTCACTATTAAATGCATCACATTAAGACACCTCATACTTAGGAAAGGAAGATAATTTCTCTCCACTTACCACACCAAAGCTCACGGCATTATGAAAAAGAATATGGAAAACATGCTATGGCTTTTAATTCTCTTAGCTTAATTAACTTGAAATTAATCATGACTAAATGCTTAATAATTAATTAAGCATAATACTTAATTACCAAAATTATTCCGAACGTAAACGGAACGTCGAAAATAATTCGGGTAATTTCGACTGAAAAATAATAAATTCCGAAAATAATATTCGAACATATTATTATTCTCGGAACTAAAAACATGATTAACATGACGGGATATCGCTGACTCAATAATTAATTCCGGACTCATTAATTACTTTAACGAATCGGAATTAAATCTGGAAACTTATCCGGTTTACTGAAATAATTAAACCGAATAACATATATCGACTAATAGTCGAACTTGGAATATGACTAACTGATTGACCTGAACTTGAACATGAACATGATTATTTATTAACAAAGGCTAGTTTAAAACTAAAAGCTAGTATTTTCCTTTATTAATAAAATACGGGGCGTTACAACCACGATTGAGGCGAGGAATGCTATATTCTTTGAGAATATTTTTCCTCTGAAAGAAAGGGCAGAATCTAGTTCTAATAAACGAACATATGAAACTGCTAGTGGTTCTATACCAGAAGGTACTAATGAAGAACCGAGACGTAGTAAAAGGGTAAAAACGGCTAAAACGTCTGGACTTGATTTTATTACGTACTTGTTGGACGATGAACCTGTTGGGATCTATGAGGATCTCGTTATATACTTGTCACGAATTCAATAG
Organism: Striga hermonthica; assembly: GCA_902706635.1. Taxonomy (NCBI): domain Eukaryota; kingdom Viridiplantae; phylum Streptophyta; class Magnoliopsida; order Lamiales; family Orobanchaceae; genus Striga; species Striga hermonthica. Next base: position 21,903,719 of record CACSLK010027752.1, on the reverse strand, counting down.
CAAACGTAAACCTATGCGCAGCGAATCTAAAGGTTTGTGAAGAAAACTTACGCTTAAAAATTATGACGATCTGGCTGATCTTCTGGATGGCCATACACAACACACCAATGAAAGTAGACTGCAAATCGCATCCTAGGGTTGCATGAACAGGATCAGATCAAAAACTGGATCAAACAGGTGCAAAATGGAAGAAGACAAGTTGCAGTCCTGGGAGCTTGCGGCGGCGCGTGAGGGCACGTGCAGCTTCGGACGGCCGCGATCTCGGCTCGTCTGGGTATGCTGCATGTCTTGATCGGACCTCCAGTTAGTTCTGTACGAAAAAATATATTTCGTCTCAGTTTATCCAAAGATCTTCTACTGTATATCTCAAACACCTCTTAATCTTGTACCGGTGGAACAACAAGAATAAGATAAAGCTGGAATGTGAATTAAGAGAGAGAATAAGGGGGCAGCCGAATTGGCATGTGATTATAAGACTTCTCTCCTCTTCCCATGAGCTTAATGATGTATATATAGAGCTACAGTAGGGACCCTTAGGAGATTAGGAAAAGGGCTCCTTAATTATTTAAAATACTTGTGGACCAAGCCACTTATTTTAATTAATTAAATAATATTAAATGGGCCACCAACATAATATTATTGCACTCCTTTTTCTTAGCCCAATTTATAATTGAGACTCCAATAATATATACTCGATTTATCTCTCCATGTTTAAGATATAATATCCATTAATTAATTTAATTACTGACAATCAATAATTAATTAATTTATTATTATTTCACCGAAGCTAGTGCTCGTTCATCACATTATTACTATGTCGGAATTTAATCCACCTGCAGGGTTTAGCATAATAATCCTTCATGAACTCACTCCGGGGACATCATCAAACTAACGCACATGGTGACCGTAAATATCCTAACAACACATCCTACATGCAACAATATTACCCAAGACAGCGGGTCTATTGGCCCAATTCACTAAGCCTCACCCATGTGAATCAAAGTAATAAGTACTACACATATATGCCTGTTTAATATCTTACGGGTTAAGAGTACGCATTAATTAACCGAGGCCTAGTTCGTTTACGACGATCAGTATAAAACGAACTGATCCTCTCTGGAATCCTGTTCAATACATAAATGTACTAGTGCAACTAATCAGTCAAGACAAACTGTACGGTTGACACTACAACCGTTCACGATGGGGTGTTCATTTCCATCTGGGTTGTGAACCAATTATTCTTGTTTCATGAGTAATTGATAGCATGACCTTCGGTTCGCCCGATGACGACCCACATTATCTAATGCAAAACAACAGAACGTAGAATTTGTTTAATTTAACATGTTTCTCATTCATAAAATGTAAAAATATAATATCATCCAAAGCCAAGCTTTCAGTATATAACACTAACAATCTACCACTTATATTTAAAGCTTTCGCTTTTACATGTATAGTCCTATCAATCTGTTATTCTAAAAGACCTTGTCGATCCTATCGCCATGCACTTGACTCTCATTTCTATCACGTGTTTGACGAAGACCTTCTCCGGCAAACTCTTCATGAAAGGATCAGCTAGGTTGTCCTCAGATGAAATCTTGGCAACATCAACGTCTCCTCTACCAACTATCTCTCGGATCAGATGGTACTCGCGCTCTATGTGTTTACTTGCTCTGTGGGCTCGTGGTTCCCTTGAGTTTTCTACTGCTCCACTGTTATCACAGTACACGGTGATACTAGGTGGCAAACTCGGAATCACCTCTAAGTCCACTAAGAAGTTTCTGAGCCAAACTGCCTCTTTCGCTGCCTCTGAGGCTGCTATGTACTCGGCTTCCATGGTGGAGTCTGCCACGCATTTCTGCTTAGCACTCCTCCAGTAAATTGCTCCACCTCCCAAGGTAAACACATAACTAGAGGTTGACTTACTCTCGTCCCTATCTGACTGGAAATCAGAATCACTGTAACCCAGAGGTAACAAGCTGTCTGCACGGTAAACTAACATGTACTCCTTAGTCTTTCTCAAGTACTTGAGAATATGCTTCACCGCAGACCAATGTTCCCTACCCGGATTACTTTGATATCTAGCTACTAAGCCAACGGCATAGCTGATATCTGGCCTGGTACAAAGCATATCATACATAAGACTTCCTACTGCCGATGCATAATGAACTGTCTTCATGTCCTCAATCTCTTGAGACGTCTTGGGAGACATCTCCTTAGAGAGTGGGATTCCTTTCCTGAAAGGCAAGGTACTTTTCTTGGAATCCTGCATGCTGAACCTAGCCAAGACAGTATCTATGTATGAACACTGGATAAGCACATCATTCTCTTCTTACGGTCTCGAACGACCTTAACACCAAGAATGTGTCATGCTTCTCCTAAGTCCTTCATATCAAACTACTTAGACAACCACACCTTTACGTCAGATAACTCTTTCTTACAGTTTTCAATAAGAAGTATGTCATCTACGTACAACACAAGAAACACCACCACGCTCTCACTGATTTTCTTGTACACACAGTGCTCATCCGGACATTGAGTGAACCCGTACGATTGGATCACCTCATCGAACCGAATGTTCCAAGACCTCGAAGCTTGCTTCAATCCATAAATGGACCGATTAAGCTTACACACTAGATGCTTATGACCTTTTGCAATGAATCCCTCTGGTTGCTGCATATAGATGTCCTCCTGAAGGTTTTCGTTAAGGAAAGTCGTCTTGACATCCATCTGCCAGACCTCATAGTCCATATGAGCGGCTACAGCCAAGAGAATCCGAATGGACTTAAGCATAGCTACTGGCGAAGAGGTCTCATTATAGTCTATACCCTCAATCTAGGTATAACCTTTCGCAACAAGCCTAGCTTTGAAGGTTTGCACCTCTCCATTCGATCCTCTCTTTCTCTTATAGATCCACTTACATCCAATGGGTCATACCCCATCGGGTGGTTCTACAAGATCCCAAACCAGATTAGAGTCCATTGACCCCATTTCAGCATTCATTGCAACATTCCCTGAATCTGCATCTTTATCTTGTGCCTCGTTGTAAGTCTTTGGGTCTGATTCTAGGATTCCTGGAACTGAGCCCTTAGACTCTCCAAGACCTATCCATCGGTCGGGTAACTGAGAAACCCTCCCACTACGACGAGGTACTGTCTACACTGATACACTTTCAGTGTGTCGTGTCGCAGTATTATGTGATGTATCTACTTGCGCACTCGGTGGAGAACTGTTAACTTCACCCCTCAACTTCTCTAAGACTAGTCTACTAGCGGGCTTGTGATTCATAATATAGTCTTCTTCCAAGAATCTAGCTTTCGTGCTAACGATCACCTTCTGATCCTCGGGACTATAAAATCATCCACATTTCGTTCCCTTGGGATAGCCAACGAACACTCGTGCTTCCGAACATTTCTCCAACTTGCCAGTTTCCTGCACTAACACGTGTGCAAGACTACCCCATATTTGAAACTGTGAGAAACTGGGCTTGCGCCCTTTCCACATCTTATAAGGAGTAGTTTCTACCGACTTTGAAGGAACCATGTTCAGAATATACACAGCCGTTTTTAGTGCCAATCCCCAGAACGAATCTGGTAATCTTGAATAACTCATCATTGACCTAACCATTTCCATAAGAGTCCTATTTCTTCGCTCTGCAACCCCGTTCTGCTGGGGCGTACCGGGTGTAGTCAATTGGGATTCAATCCCAGCTTTAGATAAGTATGTCCTGAACTCTCCAAAGAGGTATTCGCCACCTCGATCAGATCGAAGTGACTTGATACTTTTACCATGAAGCTTCTCCACAACCTCCCGATACTCCTTGAATTTCTCTAAGCATTCGGACTTGCGGTGAAACAGATAAATGTACTTACATCTCGAGTAATCATCAATAAAAGTGACAAAGTACTCAAAACCTCCTCTAGCCTGGATCGACATAGGACCACATAAATCAGAATGAATCAATCCTAGCATTTCTTGGCTCCTATACCCATTTGTCGTAAACGGACTCTTGGCCATCTTACCTTCTAGGCAAGATTCGCAGATTGGATATTGCTCTTCCAATGGACCGAGAAGTCCACTGGCCACTAACTTTTGAATCCTCCTAAGGTTGATGTGCCCAACTCTAAGGTGCCAAAGATATGCTTGATTCATACTCGAAGATTCCTTCCTCTTATTAGCTTTAGTCACGACATTATTCAATTTAGTTTGTTGCAGTGTGGAAGAGTTTGTTTAAAAACATACAAATTACCAACTAATGAACCAAAACAAATGAAATGCTTTCCATGAAGAATAACAACCAAGTCATCAAACATAAAGAAAAATCCATCTAAAACAAGTTTAGAAACTGAAACAAGATTCTTTCTAAAACTAGGAACATAAAGGCAATGTCTCAAAACCAAAATACTACTATCAAAAGATAAACTAACGTCTCTCACTGCAACAGCTGCCACTTTCGTAGCATCGCCCATGTAGACGGTGATCTCTCCCTCCCTAAGCCGCCGGGTTTTCTGGAACCCCTGCAATGAATTGCAGACATGATCAGTGGCTCTAGTATCTACACACCAGGTTCTGGTAGATACAACCGCTAAACATGTTTTTACGACATTAATGAGAGAGTTACCTTTCTTGAGAAGAGGACAGTCGACCTTCCAGTGTCCTGACTTGTTGCACTTGTGGCATCTACCTTTCGGCTTCTTTGGCAAAGCCTGAGGGGGCGGTTGCTGGACCATTGGAGCATCCTGCACCTTTGCCTTTCCTGGAGACTTCTTTCTCTTCCTACCCTTGTAAGGCCTGGAAGGTCCAGCCTACTCGGTAACCAGTGCGTGAGGCGCCTGAGTGAATAAGGCCTCCGTCGACTGAAGCTCTGCTAGCAGTTATGGAAGAGCCATATGCATCTTGTGCATGTTGTAGTTCAACTGGAACTGATCAAAGCTCTTCGACAGAGATTGGAGCATGATATCAACCTGGGTTTCCCCGTCGATTAAACCTCCCAAAACCTCAAGCTCATTGAGCAGCGCCGTAACCTTGAGAGCATGCTCCCTTACGTGTGTGCCCTCTGCCATGCGCGTAGTCATCAGAGCACTCATAGCCTCTTGCCTAGCAGCCCTAGACTGGTGTCCGAACATATTCTTGAGATTGAGAAGTATGTCTGCCGCAGTGTTCATAAACTGATGCTGACGTTGAAGAACATTTGACATAGATGTCATAATGTAACACTTCTCCATCTCATCAGCCTTTTTCCATCGGGCATACTCCCATTTTTCCTGCTCAGGAGCATCAGCCGCGGGCTCTGCCGGGCAAGCCTCAGTAATCGCAAACTTATAACCCTCAGCAATAAGAACAATGTCTAAGTTCCTCTTCCAATCAATGTAATTAGGACCAGTAAGTTGATTTTCTTTTAGAATGACAGATAACGGATTGAACAACATGATGAATATCTGAGAAACACGAAAATAATTTTACAAATTAAACACATTTGAATTTAACTGCTAATATTGGCATTCTCAAAACAATATTAACTGAAATTCACTGACATCTCAAAACACCAAGAGTTAATGCATGATACGAGAGTAACCCTACATAACTCAACATTCGCAAGAGAGGGGCTTTCAAAGGCCCATTAATTTCCATAAGTCAAAACCAAATTCATGACGAACGAAATTAATAGTCGGTCTCCATTTGGCCGTGCAATAAATTCAGGGACCCCGAGGGGAGTTATAAATAAATTGCATTCTAAGTGAATCTCATTTCTCGATCCTGAGTTCATACGAATTCGATTATACGTCATCCGAATTGAAGCCCGTACTCTCTCATAAAACTCCATCCAATCTTCTAATTTAGAAAATTGTCCTGGTAATTACCTACAATAAATTTTAGCGATGTTACCCAAGGGAGAGTCCATAACCGATGAATTTATTTACCGACAAATTAGAAATGGAGGCCTTAGGAATTTTACAATTAACTGTAATTTAAAATCTCTTCTCAAACTTAGTATAATTTAAATGAGGATTTTTACTTATTTAAATATTTATGCAATTCTAAATTAATCCTATGTAAATGCAATAATTAATTAACATGCATAAATAAATATGCAATTCTAAATTAATCCCATGTAAATACAATAAATAAATAGATAAATAATTAATGGCATAATGAATTTAAATAAATAAATAAATCCACTATTATGGCCATTAAATATTGAGTTCCCATAAACAAGGAAACCTTGTATATTTTGTTTTCCCTGTCCAACTGGAACTCCGACTGCAGTAGAATCCTTGTAGATCTTGTACTGCTTGGACACCAAATAAACCTCTCCACCGTCGACAGCCCGCCGTCGCCGCCGCCCGGTCGCCGGTGGTCAGAAAAAAATATTTTTTTTTTTTCGCGCGCCTTCGTGCGCATCTCCGGGCTCCAGTCCGGTTGCTTTTTCGAGGCTCGCTGATTTCTTATAATCTCCCGACAATTAATCCACGATTACAATACGAAAATATAATTTACAAAATTACATAATCTTATCCTAGATCCAGGATGTACATGTTTTTCTAAACAAATAATTAAATCTATCTGGTCAAACCTCGGGCGAATACTTATTACAAACATTCATCCATCAAATTTCTCGACATGTCCGAGGCTTTAAAAACAAATTTAAAACCTTACATCACATTCATCAAACACATAGTCGGCCATAATAGTGGATTAAACTAATTCCTGCAAAACCGAGTTATGCGAATATAATCCAATATATGGTTGCTTTTGAACACATCTTGACAAATAAAGCCGTAAAAATTTGAACTTGTACACAACGAATTAAAACAAGTGCTCTGATACCACTTGTTGGGATCTATCAGGATCTCGTTATATACTTGTCACGAATTCAATAGCAAACGTAAACCTATGCGCAGCGGATCTAAAGGTTTGCGTAGAAAACTTACGACTTAAAATTTATGGTGATCTGGCTGATCTTCTTGATATTCGTACACAGCACACCAATGAAAAGTACACTGCAAATCGCATCAGGGTTGCACGAACAGGATCGGATCAAAAAACGGAAGAAGGCAAGTTGCAGTCCTGGGAGCTTGCGGCGGCGCGTGCGGCATCGGACAGCTGCGATCTCAGCGGCGTTGGGAAGCTCTCATCGAGACGGTCTTCTGGTATGTTGCACGTCTTGATCGGACCTCCGGTTAATTCTGTACGACAAAATATATTTCGTCTCGGTTTACCCAAAGATCTTCTACTGTATATCTCAAACACCTCTTAATCTTGTATCGGTGGAACAACAAGAAGAAGATAAAGCTCGAATGTGAACTGAGAGAGAGATTATGGGGTGCGGCCGAATTGGCGTGTGATTATAAGACTTCTCTCCTCTTCCCATGAGCTTAATGATGTATATATAGAGCTACAGTAGGGACCCTTAGGAGATTAGGAGAAGGACTCCTTAATTGATTAAAATACTTGTGGACCAAACCACTTATTTTAATTAATTAAATAATATTAAATGGGCTACCAACATATTTTTTTTTTTTATATAAACATCCCAGTGTGGGATGGGGAGTTGAGGCTACACCCCCGACCTGTGAATATAATGGTCCATAGAGGTCTAAAAAGTCAGTGGTCTACATCAATGTCAAAGATACATAGAACAACATCAAAAACAGAAAAACAAAAAGTACAAGGATTACATAGTATCAAGTCCTCATAAAAGGTCGTCCCGGTCAGAGTGGCCTGGCATGGGGTCCAAAACGACAAGTCTAGTCAGGGTCAGGTGGTGGCCGTCGTCCGAATCTGAAGGATGGATACTCTAGCTGGTCCATCCGAATGAGCGTTCGAAACCGGAGGGGAATGTCCTCAGGATGAAGGATGTGTCTTTGGGGTGTAGATGCCCCTTGCTAGCAAATAAATCAGCGGGCCGATTCCCCTCTCAGAAAATGTGTGAGACCTGGTAATGGATCGAGCGGATGGTGTCTCTGATGCGCATAAGGGGATGCTGGATCTGCCATGAGCCCTGGTGGCCAGATGTCAAAAGTGTGCTGACAGCTGCAGCATCCATCTCTATCCAGATATGGGAGGAGATCGAGGCGGCAATCTCAAGACCAATCTGGAGGGCCTGAATCTCTGCATCATAACTCGAGGAGGCCCAGAGTGGCCCATGGAAGGCAGAAATGAGTGCCCCACCATAATCCCTAATCAGGCCCCCTCCTCCAGCAGCTCCGGTATATCTGTCGAATGCGCCATCTGTGTTTAGCTTAACCCAAGGGGCCTTGGGTTTCAGCTAAACAACGGTCCTAGGTCGTGGGTGTTGGACAGGTAAAGGAGGCGGTGGCCTCAAATGGTGGGGCGGTGTACAACCTGTCCAGTCTCTCGTCGTGAGTCTACTCAGGGCGGTGAGAAGAGAGAGAAAGGTGTCTGTCAACCTGCAAAATGATGTGAGCACAAGAAAATATAATATCCCTATGCTTCGCGTTATTCCTTTCTGTCCAGGTGGCCCATAGGATCAGACAAGAAATAAGGAAGCCCACATGTCTACTGTGTGTGCGGTGTGAGAAAAAACTCAGGAGCTCAAAAAAACTGTCTGTAGTGGGTAGTGGTATATGAGTATATCTGGCATAGTGCTCCCACACTCTCCTCACAATCTCACTCTCAAGGAAAAGATGGGTGAAAGTCTCGATCTCAAAGGTACCGGTCTCAGCACAACAATGCCAACGAGAGGGGAAGGAGAACCCTCTCGCCTGCATCACAGTGTCAATGGGAATGTGCCGTAATAGGAGACGCCACAAAAAGACAGAAATGGTCGGGGTGAGAAGGTCGGTCCAGATGGCCCCGAAGAGGGAGTTAGGCCGGTTTCCCAGCCTCACATCTCCCCAGGCCGATGACGTAGAGAATGCACCCGAAGATGTAAATATCCACCTCATGTCGTCCAAACCTCCCTCCAGAATAGGAATCTGTCGGATCTGGTCAATCTCTAGTCTACTAAAACCCCCACCCTCCCCAAGAATATCCTCAATATTATCTCTATCCTAAACTCCCCCCCGTACAAAGGTCCTTCACCTGCATGAAAGGCGGGTGAGTGATCGGCCTAGTACTCGAAAGAGGGGCCTCGCCGAACCACCACTCATCCTAGAAGCTAACCTCCCCAGAACCCAAGGTCCAAATTATGTGCTTCTGAGCACGCCTGCCAACAATGGTGAGCCGTCTCCACTGCCAACTATCCCGAGCAGTGGCTGTCACCCTGCAAAGATGGGCAGCCTCACCAGGGCAATATTTTCTCAGGAGGTATTGGGCCCAAAGGGACTTGCCCTCCCTAAGGCGCCACCACATCCTGTAGGAAAACGCAGTCCGAACATCAGAGAAACGCCGAATCCCGAGCCCACCCTCAGAATGGGGACGACATATGGAATCCCACTTCACCCAGTGAGTCTGCCATCGTCCCTGCGAGCCCTCGCCATGGCTCCAAAAATAGCGGGCTAAGATCTGATCTAACTCATGAATCGTAGACTGATAGGGGTCAAGAACCGCGAAAAGGTGGAGGGGTAGGGCACAAAGACTGCACTTGATCAGAGCAGGTCGGCCTCTGAAGGATATGTGTCTGTGCAACCAGCCAGAAATCCGGTCAATCATCCTCTAACGGACGTCGATGAAAAGCTCATGGGAGAGGTGGCCCTTGTACAGGGGGCCCTAAGGTAAGGGATGGGTAAGTCCTCACGAGCAAATCCAGTGCGATTGTGAATCTGGTGGGCCCAATGGTCTGTAATGTGGTGGTCCATAGTAAAGGTGCTCTTACTAACACTGACTAGCTGGCCAGATGTCTTACTGTAGTGGTCCAAAAGACTCATGAGATCTACTAGCCCATTATCATTCGCACGAGTGAAAATGATAATGTCATCCGCATAGGAGAGGTGGGAAATGGGAGGCCCACAGCCACGTGTGCTGTAGGTCATCTTTGGAAAGTCGCGAATGAAGCCGTCAAGGCAGCGAGAGAGATAGTCAGCCACCAGAACAAAAAGGGAGGGGAATAGGGGGTCCCCTGACGAAGGCCGCGGGTAGAAGGAAAAAAGGTCGTAGGACTACCATTAATCAAAACGGAGAACGTGCAGTGCTCCACACGCCTCCACAAAGCTAATCCAATGGTTAGAGAATCTCATCCGAAACAGTACCTCTCTGAGAAACGACCACTCGACCTTGTCATATGCTTTGGCCATGTCTAGCTTCAGCACGAGGTTCGGGGTTCGTGTTCGATTCGCATAAGAGATATCGTGTATCATCTCCTGAGCCAGAAGGATATTATCACTAATGACTCGATCTTTGATGAATCCACTCTGGTTCGAAGAGACAAGGTGGGGGAGGAGAGAGGCGAGGCGCCCGTTGAGGATCCTAGAGATGATCTTGTTAGTCACGTTGCATAAGCTGATAGGTCTATAATCAGACCAAGAACTAAGTCCCGATCTCTTTGGGATCAAAATAATGGAGGTTTCTGTGAAGGACTCTGGCATCTGGTGGCCAGAGAAGAAATCCCTCATAGATTCCTCTACGTCAGTTCCTACAATCTCCCAGCAAGACTGGAAGAAGAGGGACGAAAAAAACCATCCGGTCCGGAGACGCTGTTGGGATCGATCCCAGACACAGCCTTCCTGACTTCCTCCTTACTCGGGAGGTCACAGAGGTCGACGAGGTCGACCGACTGCAGAATGGTCGGAAATAGGGCCGGGTCAGGGTGCGTAGGCAAGTGCCGCTCAGAGGAAAAGAGAGAGTAGAAGTAAGCCTTAGCTGACTCCCGTATCTGGGTCTCCTGGATCATAGATGACCCATTATCCTCGATACTATGGATATATGACTTGACTCGCTTCTGCCTCACGAATCCCTGGAAGAACTTGGTATTACGCTTCCCCTTAGCCACCCAACGCACAGCAACCTTCTGCTTCCAGAAATCCTTCTCCATGAGGAGGCGCAACTGGTACTGAGCATGACAGCGGCGCATCTCGGACCTATTCTCTGGCGAAGAATCCAGATAATAGGTCTGTTCGGCCTCCGCATACGCAGTCTGAGCTGCGATAAGGCGCTGACAAATATCACCAAAAGTCGTCCAGTTCTACTGTTTCAAAACGCGGTGGAGCCTCCTGAGCTTCTCCTCCAGGTTACGCATCCCATAGTAGTGCGTAGCCTGCTGCCAAGAAGCTCTAACAATATCGTAGTAAGAATGGTGGCGAACCCACATGTTCTGGAAACGAAAGGACGCTCGTCGAGGGGAAATAGAGAACCTACAACGAATCAGAAAGGGGGCATGGTCGGATCCAATTCGAGGAAGATGCGTTACAACCGTGGTCGCAAACACCCTCGTCCACGCCTCTGAGTAAAGAGTGCGGTCGAGCCTCTCCTTGACTCCAGCCCTCTCCCACGTATAGGGAGCCCCTTCGTATCCAGCGTCGATGAGCTCATAATCCGATACAGCGTGCGAGAAATCTAAGATCTCCACTGAGCGATCCGATACACCACCAATGCGTTCATCGGGATGCAAGAATATGTTGAAATCACCACTAACCATCCACGGTAAACCCTCCATACTCTCAGCAATCTCACGCATGGTGTCCCAAAGGTCCTAACGACCAACCCTCGCACAGCTGGTGTAAACCAAGGTGTGGAAGATCGGCTCCGAAAGGTTGGCGGCGGTGAGCTTCACGTCCAAGACCTAATCAGTATCTCGAAGGATCTGGCAAGTAAAGTCACGCGAGTGGAAAAACCAAAGCTTGTTAGAGGTGTTGTCCATCCCGGCATGGAAGCCAAGGCGGTGCGAGTATACGTCAAAGGATGGGTCACGAGTCATAGGTTCTCAAAAAGCCGCAAAGTCAAGGTTATGCGAACAGATGAAAGAATTAACAAGACCAAGGGTGGTTTTATTAGCCAGACCACGGGCATTCCATGTAATCGATGTGACTGACATGTCAAACGTCAATGTATCCACCTAACTGGAGCTGTCTGTGGTTAGGCTGTGTCTGTATGTCTGATAGAGACAAAACTCGGCTAGCAGAGAGTTGCGCAGTCATCGATCTGGTCTGTGGTCTCTGGTGCTCTGGGATCTCCTGGGAAGGGCCCTCTCGCATAGATGGAATCTCTTGGGGTAGGAGGATGAGCTGTAGGTGATCCAAGCCATCGGAGCTCTGCTCCTGGCCCTGTGGGGAAGACGGACCAGACTCGATAGCGGGGGATGAGGGGGAAGTCGAAGGAAGGGTCAGAAGGGGTCGAGCTGGTGGGCAAGGGAGAGGCTCAGGCTCAGACAATGAGGTAAGGTGGGGGGAGGGCTCTAAGATCATGAGAGCTGAGGAGGAAGGGAGAGCCTCGATACACAATGGGATGGAAGGAGACTCTATCTCATCCACTAATAGATCATCATCATCAAAAGGGGAGCTGGTCGATGCTCCCAGATGATCAAAGGAAATGTGAAACTCCTCCTCTGACTCCGAGTCAAGCACATAGAAGCGAGAATGGGTAGCTATGGGAGCTGACTGGAGGGACTGGTGGGGGAAAAGGCTTATAGCTTTGGCCTTAGGCCTATCGAGGTAAATCTCCTTGGGTTGTGTGCCCTCAAAGGTGATCTTGCCCTTGCCTTTTGTCCCTTCAGATTGGCACCATGGGTCGGGGCCTTGCCCTTCTCCTTAGGGCTCCTTGGGGCAATAGTAGAACCCTGCCTCGCTACACGTCGACGGGGGGCAAAGCAGGTCGGGGCTTGTTTCCCTTGGTGTAGCATTCTGCAGGCCCATGTCCTACATGGCTGCATAGGGAGCAGAATGGTTGTACTCTCTCGTAGACCACTTTCTGGATAGTGGTCTTGCCTGCTTGGTCAAGCTCAATCTCCTTGATGAGCTCGTCCCTAAGATCAATCTCTACGCACACCCATGTGTCAGAAAGTCTCGAGCAGTTTGCTGTAGCGGCGTCAGTCTCAATGAGGTTGCCAATGCAATTGGCGATCGAGAAGAGGGCAGAAGGATCAAAAAGATGAAGAAAGAGGCCCGATAGGCAGCACCATACCGGGACAATGAGAGATTCCTCAACAAAAGAGAAATCAGGGGTGTATTTGAACACCCGACCCGAACATCCAAATATATTAAGGTGCGTCTTAACCCAAACAGCATTGTAGTCCTCTTTCAGCTCAAAAAAGAGTAAATAGTGATTATAATTAAGAAACTTAGGAGACACTCTACCCTTGAAACCCAATTTGTCCAGACCGACAGATAGATCCCGGAGGGAAGGGACAGTGAAGGAAAACTTCAAGATGAGTGCATTATCAAACGACCCAGCTAGGGAAATAACAGTGGGCTCAAGAAAACTTACCTTGAATCTGCCCTCCTCGGAACGGGTGACGGTCCCGCTCTATTTGTCCCGAAAGGACGCCAACGTCAGTCTTTGGTGGCCCGGTTTGACGGTGTATGTGCCAGAAACCGCATCTCGAAAGGAACGTGCTCCAGTAGGGCGTGGTCCTTGGGTCGCCGTGTGGGGAAGGGGGATGACCGAACCCGGTTCTTGGACCGAGCTTCCCTCTGTCGGCCGGTCACTATGGGCCAATACCGGCAAAGACATGGAGGGACCGCGGCGCAATAGTCCAGCCGTACGCGAAGAAGTAGAGCCGTCGCCGTTGTTGGTAGAAATGGACGGTCTGGCCTCTGCAGTGGAGGTAACAAGGCCTGTCCCAAAAGATTCCGGCAAGGTTTCACCCGCCGAGATGGAGAGAGGGGCCGTAAGAGAAGGTGAGACATTGGGTTCCGCCTGATTGTAAGTGACCGGCACTGCCGCGAAAGCCTGGAAGTGAGCTGCCGGCCGGCTTCACGGGGGTTAGGCCGGAGGTCAGAGACAGTTGGTTCGGTGGAGCACGACTGTCTGAGAGCGGAGGAGCCATCATGTTAGGAGCAACGGTCATTTGGTGGTGGCCGACGCCGGCGCCGGGGATGGGGGTAGTGACGCCGACCGGCGACAAGATGGCTGATGTGGAAGTTGCCGTCGTAGACTGGGACGGGGGTCGACGGTCGTCCTGGGGAAAAAGGATATAATGTCCATTACAATTGAAACTCCAACATAATATTATTGCACTCCCTAAACCTGGAAGTCGCCACCAACATAATATTATTGCACTCCCTTTTCCTAGCCCAATTTACAATTGAGACTCTAATAATAATTACTCGATTTATCTCCCCATGTTTAAGATATAATGTCCATTAATTAATTTGATTACTGACAATCAAGAATTAATTAATTTATTATTATTTCACCGAAGCTAGCGTTCGTTCATCACATTACTACTATGCCAGAATTTAATCCACCTGCAGGGTTTAGCATAATAATCCTTCATGAACTCACTCCGGGGACATCATGAAACTAATGCACATGGTGACCGTAAATATCCTAACAACACATCCTACATGCAGTAACATTACCCAAGATAGCGGGTCTATTAGCCCAGCTCACTAAGTCTCACTCATGTGAATCAAAGTAATAAGTACTACACATATATGCTTGTTTAATATCTTATGGGTTAAGAGTACGCATTAATTAACCAAGGCCTAGTTCGTTTACGAAGGTCAGTATAAAACGAACTGCTCCTCTCTGGAATCCTGTTCAATACATAAATGTACTAGTGCAACTAATCATTCAAGACAAACTGTACGGTTGACACTACAACCGTTCACGATAGGGTGTTCATGTCCATCTGGGTTGTGAACCAATTATTCTTGTTTCACGAGTAACTGATAGCATGATCTTCGGTTCGCTCGGTAACGATCCACACTCTCTAATGCAAACAACAGAACGTAGAACTTGTTTAATCTAACATGTTTCTCATTCATAATGGGTAAAAGTGTAATCTCATCCAAAGCCAAGCTTTCAGTATATAACACTTACAGAACCGAGTTCCCTTAAGGAAGCTCTGTCCAACCTAGATGGACCACTCTGGGAAGAAGATGTAAATAGCGAAATCGAGTCTATTATGCAAAATCATACTTGGGAGTTGGTTGATTTCCCTGATGGTTGTAAACCTTTAGGATGCAAGTGGATCCTAAAGAGGAAATATAAAGCTCATGGATCGATTGATAAGTTTAAAGCATGATTGGTGGTCAAAGTAATCAAACAAAAGGAAGAGTATGATTTATTTGATACGTATTCATATGTTACGCGTTTAGCATCGATAAGAGTACTTCTATCGATTGCTGCTTTGCACAATCTTGAGATTCACCAAATGGATGTCAAAACGACATTTTTGAATGATGAATTGGAAGAAGAAATATACATGGAACAACCTGAAGGGTTTGTTGCACATGGACAAGAGAGAAATGTTTGTAGATTAATCAAATTCTTGTACGGACTGAAACAAGCTCCGAAACAATGGCATTTGAAATTTTATGACGTGATGTTGACAAATGATTTTAAAATCAACGAATGTGATAAATGTGTTTATGTCAAGAGTACATCAAATACATTTGTTATTGTATGTCTATATGTAGATATAGGTCTGGCTGATGTTATTCTTGGAATAAGGAAAAAGAATGTTGAAGAGAAATTTCGACATGAAAGATATGGGTTTACCTGATGTTATTCTTGGAATAAGGATTATCAGAACTCAAGATGAAATTGTCTTGTCACAATCTCATTATGTAGAGAAAGTGCTCAAGAATTTTGATACCTATGACGGTGCATAGTCTAGGTATAAGACACCCCTTGATCTCAGTATAAATCTGGTAGTCAACAAAGGTTAACCAGTGGCTCAGTGGGAATATTCACAAATAATAGGGAGTCTGATGTACTTGACGAATTATACACGACCAGACTTGGCCTATCCGGTGAATAAGTTGAGCAGATTTATGAGCAATCCCAGTCATGAACACTAGAATTATTTGAGAAGGGAACTTAAGTACTTGAGGTACACCCTTGAATACGGGCTAAAATACTCGAGATACCCAGCCGTTCTTGAAGGGTACTGTGATGCAAGCTGGATATCAGATTCGTGAGATTCTCGCTCCACTAGCAGATATGTTTTCTGTATTGGAGGAGGTGCAGTTTTGTGGAAATCCACAAAACAAACATGTATAGCTCGGTCACTATGGAATCAGAGTTCATCGCTTTAGATAAAGCTGGTGAAGAAGCCGAGTGGCTTAGAAATTTTTATCCGATATTCCATGTTGGGATAAGACTTTGCCGCCTGTGATGATTCACTGTGATAGCCAAACTACTATAGGTAGGGCGCAAAGCAACTTGTATAATGGTAAGTCTAGACATATTCGTCGTAGACATAATACTGTACGTCAATTGATCACAAACGGTATTATTTTCATTGAATATGTGAAGTCTAAGAAAAAATTGGTTGATCCTTTGACGAAAGGATTGAATAGAGATTAATTGAGAGTTTTGCTAGAGAGAATGGGCTTAAAAATCCACAATTGAAAGAATGATCATAGTGGTAACCCTACCATGCTGAGTGGAGATGCCACGAACTTGGTTCAAAAGGAAAACTAAGCTATGAAAATTTATTTGAGCACTTAGAACATATGAATGTCTAAAGTTATTCCCTAGAACAATGCAAGTGCAAGATTACCTGTTTATTGTGGTGAGGGTAAGTCATATAGACTTTTAATGAATCTCTAACCTTGTAAAGGTTGAGTAAGACAAGATACTCTTGATAGGGAGGTCACCTATATAAGTGTGAAGTGTGGGCCGCTTCAATTGTAAACACTTATGAATCTATTGTGTTGTCCATGGCCAAAACGGACACCACGTTAGAACAGAAAGGTGTCAAGGCTCTATTGTGTGAATGTCATTGTCTAGGTGTACACTATGGAGGAATAATTCAAGAAATTATGTCCACTAGTCTGCAAGTGCATCCGATGATGTTTACTAAAAAAGGTTCAAAGCCAAAAGCTACATTTTCTGATGCAATAGAGTTTTGAGAGGATTGAGCACAAGAGTCTGTACATATGTGTATCTCTTTATTTTCTCTTTGTGGGAGATTGTTAGTGTAACACCCCGCCTTACTAATAAATCAGAGTTGCGCGTTTATTCGCAAAGTCTGTGAAAACTAAAACATTTTTACTTTGCGAAACTGATTTGGGGTGCTACCGTGAAAAGCTTTACTTATCTTTAGAAAACCCGTTGTTTTAACTTATTAAAACGTCCGGTTATTTAAAACTTTATTTTCTGAAAAGTTCGTCAAAATACGATAAAACTGTCAAAATCATCAAACCATCGTCAAAAGATAGTTCAAAAGTAAGCGGAAGCGTAAATATTAGTTATACAGTCCAAAAACATATAAACAAATGTCCTGAAGGTCCCGAGCTGCTCTGTCATGTCACACCGCCGGCCCGACCTGCTGACCTGAAAAATAAGATATAACTGGGGCGTGAGCACTAGGCACTGTGCTCCGTGGAAACTCATACTAATGTAAAACATCGTAAATAATAACAATATCATGAACTAAGCACATATGTCTGAACTGAACTGATACCGGTCTGAACTCGCGACCGAAGTCACGTAACTGAAAACTGATCTCGTGACCGAAGCCACGTAGTGACATAAGTCACATCTGAACTGAACATCTGCCGGCGAACCGGACACCATTTGCACACTCTAGTGGGCAGACTAGGGCCACTAGAACCCAGAATGGACCGGCGGCCATTCCGAGCTGATACTGAAAATACATACCTCGAACATGGTAGAGCAATTATAAACAATGTAGTACTTAGTCTGAGTCCCCACCTGAACTGTCTGACTGACAAGTAGTGCTGATGCCTGCTA
>CACSLK010027752.1:21827052-21840104 GCA_902706635.1 Striga hermonthica | reverse complement strand
CAGGGGAACAGCGCCCGCGGGCGCAGGGCTGCCAAGGATTAGCGACGCGGCGGCTAGGGTTTCTTTGCTTGGAGTGTAAGACAAGATCTTCTAGGATTCTCTTAGATATTTAGTTTCTTTCTTTCCTTATGTTTTCGAGATTATTTAGGATACTTAATATTTTATTGCTTTATTAGAATTATAGTTAGAGTAGGACTAGATTTATTTGATGCCTATATAAAGGCCCTTGCTCTTTTTATTTTATACATGATGAATTGAATCCTTGAGTTGTCCTGGTTAATATATTTCCCGATCTTCGGTTCAAACACTTTGCCTTAGATTTTTTCTTGATTTCTTTTGCAATTTTATTCGTTTCAAGAGGCGCTCACATGGCTCGCAAGACACCTATCGTCGGTTCAAGGTGCGAGTGTGTGGCTTATCGGCAATCGGGACAAGCAATCTTCAACACGTGTCCCGCAACACTTGCTGCCGAGAGTTTGCCCGTGGTTCGACGATCGACTACTGAAGTTGCCGTTCGTTGGCCAGTAGAAGACTTGATATGCATCATTCATGTTCCGTTCTAGTATGTCCTTGTTTTCAAGGAAAAATTTTGGAGCATAGACCACCTTTTCCTTCTCGACAAGCATTCTCAATCATATCGTCCTATCTTTAGCGACAAAAGCAACTATCCGATTATGGCCACTCACAACATTTGGGTTCACCTTACTAGCAAAAGTAACTTAGCCAGAATGCCTGCTTAATTCACGTGTAAATATCCCGTCTGCTCTCTATTTTTCACTGAAACCATTATTCGACCGGGACATCCGACTACGATCCGTATTCATGATAAGATCCAATGGCTCCATCTCCCCGTTCTCATTCTCCGCTAGATGGAGATTATTGCCAAGAGCAGAAAGGCCAAAGCGAGAGAGGTTGGATGGTATGGAAATCGAAGCTTGCGCCATCATGCTTTTGTCATTTTTCCATGGCTATGCACCCTCACGGTCTTTTCTTCTGTAAATTTCGGACCATTCTTAGTCTACATAATCGTGCGGTTTAATCATCGTCTCTCTGATCTGGTGAGATCAAGGCACTGTACGTCCAAAACGATTCAAATCACGTCCTTCCAGAAACTTAACTTTACTTCTTCATTGTCAGCCGTTAGGCTTCGCAATCTGACGGAGCCAAGATGCTCTACGCTGGTTGCCTTTATTTCATTGACGGAGGAGTCCAATCTCTCGACGCCTTCGAGTTTTCACAAGCATTGTTGGCCTCTTTGCTCTTGTTATCTAAAGTAAGGCTGTTGCTTTTAATTCTTATACCTTGGAAAAATTTTTAGCACCAAAAAACTTTTCATCTGGCTTCTATTATATTTTTTACAGAGATGGAAAAATTTTCAACTTCAGTTTGGCTTAAACCACTAGAGTTGGCATACCTCTAAGCATTGATTTTCCGCTCACATTGTCGTTCTCTCTCGACCTAATCTGGTATTGGTCCAACGAACAAGAGTTACACTTTTTCATCTTCCTCCACGATCAATAAGGAAGAATAAGCACCACACGTATCCGTCTCATGGTTCTCGACTTCAAAATGAGGTGGACCTCATACTCAGTCTGTCCTTGCTCCTCCACAATCGAGTAACTTCTAGTTCTTCAAAAAACTTTAGGTATCCCTAACAAGAATGATGACGCCCAATGCCAATCATTTAGGAAATGGCCCTCGTCCCACTGGTTTGTCCCCTTCGATCAGTTGACCTCATTATATGCAAATTTTCTCCGATTTGGGCTTCAACTCAAACTCGCCCACTGGTGTTTCTGGTGTTGATTTCTATTATCTAGTTCGTGCTGCTGGTGCGCGGGGCCTCGCGCCTGTTGTCGAGCTTCATATGTGCGGCAGCGTGCAGGGAGCTCTAATCGCAGGCTGTGCGTGCAGTCGGCTGCCTGGATTGGAGGTTTGTCCTCAAGTATTTTTCCACTGAGATGATGGATTTGGCTGAAAACGTTGCCGAGAGATATGGCTGGTTGCGGACAACGAAGTTTGTGACATGCATGCTGTTGAATGTTCCTGCAATATGTTGTTCGCTAAAGGAAGATTCACGGCCGCTGCGACGCTTCACCTTTTTTGCAACTTTTCTGCATGTGCATCGAAAAATCTGAGTTGCACCTCCCCGTATGCCCGACGGTCCTTTGGAGCATCATCTTTTTTATTCGCTCGTCTGTTTCCTTCATTGATTGCACGTTCATATTATTGAGCCTCACTCAATTTGTCATGGTGATATACAATCAATCACTATCAATGATAGCACCAATGATGAAGATCGTGTATTGTGGTGTTTGAGTTTGTAAAAAATTGCACTAACGATCTTGGTTAACACAAGAGTTGTTGGGCTTGAAAGAGCGTTTTTGACATCTTATTTCCTAATTAAATGAAAGATGATTACCTAAGCTATTTAAAGAAGAGAAATACTGAACCTATAAAGAATTAAATTCTAATCCTAAGAAAAGTAAATATCTATGATCCTAGGAATCACAAAAATAATCAAATACCTATGCTAACTAAGAATCGACTTATAACAATAACTAAACTAGGAAAATTAAGCTATCTTGCCCCTCAATGCTTGCTGCATGTCTTGCTGCTCACGCCTTGCACGGGTTTCTTGGGTCAACTGGGCTACAGTCCAGCTGCCAACGTATCTCGTCCAAGGTCACGTAGTCTCGCGTGGTCGTCCCATCGATCACGGTGTCTCGCGGGGTTGGCTCTTTGGTCACGTTGTCTGCCTCGTCGACCCGCACACTGTCTTGTGCGTTCCCTCGCATGTCTGTCGCCCGAAGTTATCATCCCGTAGTGCGACGTCGCACTTCCTTTCCACGCGACCCGCACCTCGCCTGAGCACTGCCCAATCTTGCCCGGGTGTCGTCCGCACTTTGCCAGTCTGTTCGTCAATGAATCACCTTGCCTGCTCATCGACCGGTTACTGTGTGCTGCTCGAGTTACTTGTGTTGCCTTAACAGGTTGCCCAGCCAGGCGTTGGGGTGCAACCCCAAGCACCTGCTACGAAGAGTCCACCCGTGGTTTTACGATTAGCTGCTGCGGTTGCCGTTTGTTAGTCCGTCGAAGACCTGGTACACATCAACCTTTCAAGACATGACCATGCTCAAGTTAAAGCATTATGGATGTGATAAAGGAGTTATGGTAAGCGATCCAAAAAAGGAATCCTACTTTAAGAATAATCCTTATATGAAAAGTCGATGTGGATGAATCTACAAGAGAGTTCCGTATTTGGTTGGATTCATTTGTATCCTAAGACTTATAGCAGATGTAGGGTATTTGTAAATACTAATTCAATAGGTATACAAAACCCTAATACATTTACACAATCTATTAAGATAAAAATAATACAGGGATTTACTCTAAATAGAAACTAAAATACCGCTATAATTTTCAAAGTTACTAAATTTGACAATTTGTTTTTGAAAAATTTCGAAAAATCCCGCCTAAATGTGTTTTTGAAAAATTTTAGAAAAAAATAAATACAAACATTTAAAGGAAAAAAAAAAAGCAAATTTTTGGGGTACATCCATTTTATGTTAACTTCCATATAATCGTATTCCTAACAAACAAATTAATATAATATTTTTTATCCACATTATCTAATTATATTTTTTAAGATATAATTAATATAATATTTTATCTAATCATTTATTATTTATTTAACTGAATTTATCTCATTAACAAACTTGTCAATTTTTTTGAAATTAAAATAGTACGATTATTCTTACAAATATACTTACCAAAATATTAAACATTTTAGAAACTTTAAAAGTGAATTTGAATCATCATGCCTTTTACTTTATTTGAAATTCCAAGGTTATATTGTAAATATGTTAATAAATGTTTATTATTTATTTTTTTTCTTATGTGATATAATCTAAATTTGATTAATATATTTTTAAATTCACACATTTAAAGAAAAAGATCCCAAGTAGATTTTGTAAGTAAATTATAGATAATCTTAACTTTCATATAATTATATTCTAAACAAACTATTTAATATAATATTTTTTATTCACATTTATTTAACCGGTAATTTTAATATATAATTAATATATTATTTTAACTAATTTATCATTTATCTAAGTGGATTTATCCTTGTAAGAAAACTTGTGATTTTTTTTTAAATTAAAATGGTACGATTATCTTACGAATATACTTACCAATATTTTAAATATCTTTCAACTATTATCGGAAAAAAAGAGTTATCCCGTCTTTTACTTTGCTTAAAATTAAAAATTTTATTTTTAAATACATTAATAAGCGTTATTATTTATTTTTTCCTTATATGATATAATCTAAATTTAGTTGCTAAATTTTTAAATTCAAACATTTAATGGAAAATATCACAAGCAAATTTCTTGAGTACATTTAATTTATCTTAACTTCCATATAATATATTCCTAACAAACTAATTAATAATATTTTTATATTTACATTTATCTAACTGGATTTTTTAAATATAATTAATAAAATATTTTAACTAATAAATTGTCTATCTAACCAAATTTATCTCATTAACAAACTTGCCAAATTTTTTTAAACTAATGGTAAGTTTATTCGTACGAATATACTTACCAAAACATTAACACTATAGAAACGTTTTGAAAACAATTCTGAATTATCCCGTCTTTTATTTTATTTAAAATTTAAAATTAATATAGTAGTAAATAAAGTATAGGGAAAGACTACAGTCCCGTTATAGAATCATTTCGTCAGTTTATTTAACCATAGATTATCTACATTGCACTCATCAACACGTGTATCTAATGATTAAACATACTGACGAAATGATTCCGTGATTAGATACTTGTGCTCATGTGATTCAATGGAGCATTTATGTCTTGAATTGAGCTATCGCTCTTACCCAATCCACGCAATGACATTTAAGCATGCAATGTCATTGGTACCATAATCATTCCAAATCTTAGTCCGGGCATTTAAACTTGTGTTTATATATTGTTGTAAGAAATTAAAATAAAGTTTTGTATTGATTTTACAGTTATATTTTTATAAATGAAAAACTCAAAAAAAATTAAAATTATTTTATGGTGAATGAGAAATTGTCAAAATCAAGTGCGTAGAAAAAAGGGTTTTAGTAGCTCAAAAATGTTTAAATTTTAAAACGAACAAGTACAACTGATGTGTGTTGTTGAGTGCCTATATATAGGCATTGATATCATCGTGGGCTGTAACATCTGTCATGCAAATGATGAATGTCGGGGCCATGACACCTAGGTGGTCTTTCATGTGGGAAGCCGGTAACAGAAGCGATTGGCTGCGACTTGGATTCACCTGCTGAAAGTTTTCTAAAAGAAATGAAGAAGACGAAGCAAAAAGAAATCAAAATCTAAAGCAGATGCAAAATGTTTCACTATTTAATTGCCAAGTTCGAAATATTCAATACAATGATAATTCACCTCTCTTAAGCTTTTTATATGCTTAACACTAGGAAAGATCTAGGATGGATTTTTACCCCCACAAAGAGAATATGCTATTCAATCCTTATCCAAATGAGGAAATAGTACAAGGTAAATGATGGCTCTATGACATCACCAAAGGTGAAGCCTTGCATGGCAAAATTCCAACGTCCTTTCTACCTGCATGGCCCCATTGTGTGTTTGGCTAAGGATTAAGCTTGCTTAAATGGAGATTAGCTTTACATTAGCTTGCACATTCATATTAGCATTTCCAATATCCTCCCTCAATTCAAGTGCTCTTCTTGGAAGAACCATTAACTTGTTCCTTAAGAGCATGAAGAATTGTCCTGTGAGTGGCTTTGTAAAAGTGTCTGCAATTTGATCAATGCTAGGCACATGCTGAACTGTGATTTGCTTTTGAAGGACTTTGTCTCTCACAAAATGAAGATACAACTTGTTGTGCTTGGTTCTAGAATGAAAGATAGGGTTGGCTGCAAGAGATACTGCTCCTTGGTTATCAACCCAAATAGTTGGTACTCTATCTATCTTGACCCTCAGTTCATGCATTAAAGCCTGGATCCAACTTACCTCACAAGTAACATTGGCTAGGCTTCTATATTCTGCCTCTGTGCTAGACCTTGAGACAGTGGGCTGCTTCTTTGAGCTCCAAGAAACCAAGTTGTTTCCTAGAATAACACAATAACCACTCACTGATTTTTTTTTTTTTTTTTCATATAAGTCTGTTGCCCAATCTGCATCAGCAAAGGCATTGATATTGAGCTGAGAGCTTCCTGTAAAGTGCAAGCCATACTCTTTAGTCCCTGACAGGTATCTGAGAATCCTCTTTACTGCCTTCCAATGTTCATCTGGGGACTTTGCATGTATTACCTGACCTTATTGACAACAAAGCAAATGTATGGCCTTGTTATGGTAGCATATTGAAGTGCTCCAACAAAGCTCCAGTAAAGCTTTCCATCAGTAAAGGGTTGACCTTTAAATTTCGAGAAATGCTGACCAGAGATCATAGGTTACTCAATCCTTTTGCATTTTCCATGTTAGCTCTCCTTGAGATGTCCTCAATGTAGGACTCTTGATTGAGAAACATACCTTGTGACGTTTGAGCAAAATGGATGCCTAAAAAATAATTTAAGGATCCCAAATCCTTTAATGAGAAGTGGTGGTTCATATTGTTGATTAGGGATTATATCTCTGACTTGTTGGAACCAGTGACAATGATGTCATCAACATAGGCCAACACAAAAGTAGTAGAAGCTGAGCAATGCCTAATGTAAAAGGAGGAATCAACCATAGATGTCTTAAAGCCCAATGAAGTAAGAACAAAGGAAAATTTTGAATTCTAGGCTCTTGAGGCTTGTTTGAGTCCATATTAGGACTTGTGTAGTTTGCGAAACAGATATTCCCTTGCTCAAATTCAGGAGGTTGTTCCATGTACAAGGCAGTGCCAACATCACCATTAAGAAAAGCATTATCAACATCAAGCTGCCTTATGCACCAATTTTGAGACAAAGCAATGGTAAGAATGATCCTGATTGTAACTGGCTTTATAACTGGGCTGAATGTGTCAGTGTAGTAAGCCTAGAATTTGAGTAAACCCCTTAGCCACTATAACCTGGCCTTATGCTTAGCTATAGAGCCATCAGCATGTCTTTTGACTTCGAAGACCCATTTGCACCCTATGAGTGTGTTATCTGGTGGCAAGGAAGTGAGAGACCAAGTGTTTCTTTTAAGTAGTGGCTGGTATTCTTTGCACATGGCAACGTTCCATGTAGGATGATTGAGAGCATCTTGATAAGACTCAGGTTCTTTGTGAAGAGTGGCTGTCCAAACTTTCAGTTTAAAGATACCTGCCTTGGACCTGGTCATCATAGGATGTAAAGCCTGTGGTGAGAAGGACTGAGTGTGGTCAAGATCAGTTGCACCTGCATGCTCATCAGGAAAAAGGTAAAATAGCATCATTTGTAATACTCTCAATAGACAATTCTACATAAAGTTGTCCTTTAGAGACAGGTAGATGAGATGAAGATGAAGAGTGTGATTGTGGGGAATGAGAAGAAAGAGTTAGGTTTGTATGAGGAGATGATAAAACATGTGTGTCAGTGGGGTGCTGAGAGGGAAAGGTTGGAAAATGTAAGAGCGAAGTGGTATGAGTTGGGTTGTGGGCATCTAGGGGAGTGGGAAGGGAGGCTTTATTCATGCATGAATGGAAACACAGCCTCATAAAAAATAATATCCTTGGTTATGATGATCTTCTTGTTGGGTAGCAAGACTTTGTTACCTTCGTATTTGGGACTATAGCTAAGAAAAACTCTCTTGTCTGATCTGAAATCAAGTTTGTGTTTTCCATATGGTCTCAGGTGAGAATTGCAAAGACATCCAAAGGTTTTGAGGGATATGTTGTCTGGTTTTTTATGGTAAAGGATCTCATGTGGTGTCTGAATGTTAAGAACTTTGGTTGGAGTTTTTTTTTTTATAATGTAGGTGGCAGTTATGAAAGCATCATCCCAAAAATATGAGGGACATATCATTTAGCTAACAATGACAACCCCACTTCCACTATGTGCCTATGTTTCCTCTCAGCTAATCCATTTTGAGCTGGGGTGTAGGCACAATAAATCCTGGGCATTATCCCATTTTCAGAAAAGAAGTTGCTTAGGACTTTATACTCAATTCCTCCATTAGTTTGAATAGCCTTTATTTTCTTTCCAAATTGAGTTTCAACAAGAGATTTGAAATGTTGAAAAACATTTGAAACTTCTGACTTCTGTTTAAGGAGATATATCCATGTATGCCTACTAGCATGGTCAATGAAGGAAACATAGTATTTATGACCATTAACTGAGGTAATAGGGGCTGGTCCCTATAAGTCAGAGTGCACAATTTCAAGAATATCACAAGATTTTATTTCAGCATCTGAAAAGGAAGTCTATGGCTTTTGGATTTCATACAAGCTTCACAAATATGATTCTAAACAAGATCAGCATAGACAATATTACTACCATCTAGAGCCTTTCTAACAACATCAAATGTAGCATGGCCTAGTCTATTATGCCAAACACCAAGATCAATCCTATGCTCAGGTGAATTCACCAGTATAGCTTTCTTATTTCCAACAGAAGAAGTGATGTTGTTTGATGAGTCCTGACATCTTGATAGCTTGAGATTGTATAAACCATCTTCAACTTTCCCTCTGAGAAGTGTTTGTCCTGATGCTAGGTCCTTCATAACACAATGATTTGGATTAAATTCAAAAAACACTTTATTATCCCTTGCAAACTTTGAACCACTTATAAGATTTTTCTTAATTGTTGGGACCTGCAAGAGGTTCTTTAAGAGGAAAGCATGGAAAGAGTCTGAAGGACTAACAATAGAATTGCCATAGTGAGAGATTACAAACCTGTGCCATTACCCATATGAACTCTCTCCGAGCCTTGATTTTTTGAGCCAAGGTTTAGGTTTTGAAATCATAGGTAATGTGGCTATTGGCTCATAAGTCCGGTACCAAATGTTTCTGAGGAAATATCACTGCTAGATCCTGCAATACTTGGTGTTGAGGTTTGATTCACAACAATCATGTTGGTGTTCATCTGGTTTTGACCAAAGCTATTGTTGTGTGGAGGAGTGTAGCTTAGATATGCTCTGTAGAAACATCTTTCTGCTGTGTGGTTGTTTCTGTGGCATATTTGACATCTTGGACCCCTACTTCTCCTTCCTCTACCTCTGCCATTGCCTCTCTTCCTCCTCTTCCAGAATTAGTCATGAAATCTGCTCCTCTTCCTTTGTTGTTAAATGGATTTCCCTTTTGGTTTGGCTCTTGGGTAGAGAAATTTATAGTGGAGATTGATCCTTCATTGTTCACTTGAACTTGTTCAAATCTTTCAAGTCTGGCTTCAAAGGAAAGCAACAAGGATGTCACCTCTGGTATGCTCACGGGATCAAGTCTAGATGAAATGGTAACAACAATAGGATTGTACTCAGGTCCTAGCGCAGCCATTATGTAAAGAACATGATCCTCTTGAGAAATGGGATATCGTGCTGCAGCTAACGAATCACAAACTCCTTTGAGCTTAGTCAAGTACTCTCTCATGGACTGTGCTCATTTTTTGCTATTTTAGAGTTGCTCTTTCAGCTGAAGGATCTTAGCTCTGGAATGACCAGAGAAATTAACTCGTATGGCATCCTAGATCTCGAGTGTTGTGTTGAGGCCCACAACGGTGATAAAGATCCCCTCAGACAGAGATGATAAGAGCCATGAGACCAAGAGCTGGTCTAGCTTAATCCATGTGAGGTACTTTGGGTCTAGACCTCTATCTTGTGTGACTAAGCTAGCTGGTGGCTTCTTGTCTCATGTGAGGTAACCTTCAAGGTCGTATCCTCTTACTGCCGCCAGAATTTGATGCCTCCATATAAGATAATTTCCTTCAGTGAGCTTGATGGTAATTAGTTGGCTTAAGGGTTGCAGGATTTGGTTTGGATTTGAGAAAATTTCAGATGTGGTGCTCATGATGGATTAAAGGAGGAAGAAACTAAAAAAAAAAAAATGGTGAAGAAGGCCGTAGATCAGGCTCCAGGGTTTATCTCTGGGCTGTGATACCATATAAGAAATGAAGAAGAAGAAGCATGAAGAAATCAAAATCTAAAGTAGATGCAAAATGTTTCACTATTTCATTGCCAAATTCGAAACATTCAATACAATGATAACTCTCCTCTCTTCAGCTTTTATATACTTAACACTAGGAAAGATATAGAATGGATTTTTACCCCACAAAGGGAATGTGCTATTCAATCCTTATCCAAATGAGGGAATAATACAAGGTAAATGATGGCTCCATGACATCACCAAAGGTGAAGCCTTGCATGGCAAGGTTCCAACGTCTTTTGTACCTGCATGGCCCCACTGTGTGTTTGGCTTAGAGTTAAGCTTGCTTAAATGGAGATTAGCTTGTACATTAGCTTGCACATTCGTATTAGCATTTCCAATAGTTTTCGACTCAATATTGGTTGTATTTTTCCAATGCAGCACATTCCAAAAAGTGTGTCTTTTAGACGCACAAGAACGCTAGTGATGTTTCTACATATCTATAAATACTCATTATTGGGGAAAATTTCAAAACTAGTCCCACAGGTTTTGGGAGGTGACATTTTTTGTCCAAACGAAATCCAGAAAATATTAAGTCCCGCAGCTTTTAAAAAATGATCAGAAGTAGGACTTTTTTTCAATTTTGCGACCCGGAAAGCTACATCGCACACACGTGGCGGGACTATTTAATATTTTCTGGATTCTGTTGGGACAAAAAATGTCACCTCCCAAAACCTGTGGGACTAGCTTTGATTTTTTCCCTTGGCATTGTACTCAGCCACGTCAGATGAATGTGGCCAGCGTGTAAAAAAAAAGAAGCCACTTGTGTGCGACGTGGCTTTCCAGGCCGAACAAATTAAAAAAATTCTTATTTTGATCATTTTTTAAAAGCTGCGGGACCATTAATATTTTATAGATTCCGTTAGGACAAAAAGTGTCACCCTCCTATACTTGTGGGACTAGTTTTGAATTTTTCCCCTCATTATTGTAATATCATCATATATTTACTTGAACTAGTTGTTACCCGTGCATTTGCACGGAAAACTGTATGATAAAAAATAAAATAATAAAAAATATAAACAATAGTAAAAATTATAACATAATCATTGAAAAAAAAAGTTTTAAGAAAGAAAATTCAAATATAATTAAACACTTCTTTATATACAACGTCCATAATTTTTCGAAGCCCAATCTGATTTCTTGATGTATCCCAATAAAAAAATTAGTAAGAGAATATTTTAAATACGCCACAACCCATTATTTTTCTTATAACTTAAGCTCAAACATTCACATCCCATTGTTTATTAACAAAGCCCAGACAAAATAGAACAATAAATTCTTTTTCGGGCCACAAATGGGTCAAATAAAGTTGATTTCGTTTGAATCCAAGTAGTATCAAGGCTGATGTTTTTTTTTTTATTGGGCCAAATTAAACATAATCCAAATGCATGGACCCATATAGCACGGTCAAAGCTTCATCCACCACACAAATGTAGAACATTCAACAAAGTGGTAGAGACAGGTATTTAATGCCTAAAACCCTACCACCTGCAACATTTTCATCGTTTTTTCTTCATTTTTAATCTTTTTTTATTTATCGGAGACAAATACTTGGATCGATTCTGATTTAGTTTAGCCGTTGTAGACATGCTTTTAATTTATACATGCCTTACATCATGAAAAACAAATTTCAGCCCATTAGTTACTTCTTTGTTTGTCGAAAATTTCTTTGACTAAAATCGAATCAATCGCAATATTGTAGTTTTTTTCTTGTTCTTAGCCAAGAAAATCATATTATCAAATTGCACTGCCATTTGGAACTCAAAAGAAATATGTTGTGTCGAAATAGTTTTTTCGGTGACTGTGATTATGAGTGTGGAATGCAAAGTGAAAATGTGTCTGATTTTTATTTTATTTATAAGCACCTACATAAGTCTATTAACTAATTAGTGTAAATAGCAACAAATCAAGAGCATGATTAGTTGAAAATATTTTGATAACTGGAAAAAATATGAACTATATAATAGTGGCGCATTTGATATGATTTTTGAAACTGGAATTTATGTTCCGCCAACTAAAGATTTTATTTTTAGAGTCAAAATTTATGTTTTTGTTTGTATTTATTAATTAGACATGTGCTTCTATCATATAAAAATTATTACGTTTTCTTAAGTTATTTTTATCATTCAAAATCAATTGATATTTAAATTGTATTTTAACCATGCAACGTTTATATTAGTAACATGAATAAAATAATTTATATATTTGTAGCATATATTAAGAAAACTAACATAAATAAAAAAAAATTATTGGTGTTTCCGATTTTTAGAAAAAAAAAATATATATGCCAATCATGCACAGATGTACATATAATTTTATAAGTAATATTTGAGAATTTAATATTAAAATTTTAGATAATGAACATATTACATTTTCAAAAATTTGATCATTAGAAAAATAAATAACAATTTTATTATTATGAAAAATTGTATATTACCATTTGATACTAACTGTTTAATTATTATTATTATTATTATTATTATTATTATTATTATTATTATTATCATTAAAACAATTGTTTATAAGATTCTAAAGTTGTCTGACTATGCTATTAAAATAATTTACTAATTATTTTTAAAGAAATTTTTTCATGAGATACAAAACAAAAAGATAATATTGATGTTAAAATAAATAACTTAAAACAATTGTTCTTAATTATGTAATTTATATTTATTGTGAATTATTATTAGTTGGTATTAGCAATAACTATTATATAATATAATAGAAAAATACATGATTATACTCATTATGATGTATTAATGTGAGAATAAAAAATATTAATGATAATTTTTGTAACCGAAAATAGAGGGAAAATGTTAGAGGTTTTATTAAATAGGTAAAATTAAATGTTATATGCTAGCAATTATATATATATAGATTTCCAGTAACTCTTTGCGTTGTTTTCACAAATTCAATACTTCATCTTGTGTTTTTTTTTTTTTTTT
>CACSLK010027752.1:21810892-21825031 GCA_902706635.1 Striga hermonthica | reverse complement strand
TTTTTTTTTTTTTTTTTTCCCTTCATTCTTCTCTCTTTTATTATCCCACCGTCGGGCCTATCCATCCCCATGACCAACCCACGGCGATCGAGCATTCATCGAGGTCTACTCCTGTAACGCCTAGATTTTATTTACTATTTATGTAGTTCTATTATATTTCCACAATTATTAACTTTCCCAATTTAATGCAGTTATTATTATTTTGCATTAAATTGAATAATTAGTATTAAAGTTTAAGCCATGGAGAATTTATTCAATTTTAATTATTAAAGTCGGATGTATTTAGCCCAAGTATCGATTGTTTTTTTTTTTAAATCGAGTATTCGAATGATCGGAATTCAATTAAAGCGGAGCGAAGCTGAATAATTTTTGTATTCGAGCCTAATTATTCTCGAGCGAGCCAAATATTTTAGCCAGCCCATTTTAGTTAAATCGATCCCAAGTTCAATTTATTTAGTCCATTTTAAAAATCGAGCATATAGTCGATTTTTAAATCGAGCCCAAGTATTCTAGTAATATTAGACCGACTAATTTATTTAGTCCGAGTCGATTAAATCGCTTAGCCGAGAAATTGATTTCCTTAAGTCTATGTCCGATTTAATCGAGCCCAAGTGAGGATTTTTAAAGCCTAATTTAGAGGCCCAATACACAATGGAAACCCTAGCTACCTTATGTGTATAAATATCACAACATTCTCATTTCTCCTACACTATTCATCCTCCTCCTCATTAGCCAAACCCTAGATCCATCATCTCTTCACCTCATATCTTCAAGAGCAAGCTCAAAATAGCACCTCCATAGTTACCTTCTTCAAAAATTCGGCCACCCCTGGTGTTTTTCGGTGAACCCGAACCTGAGCTCGCGCCGGTAGACCTCAGCCACGACCATGCACCTCGGTCCAGTCGTCCTCGAGTCAGCCCTTCACGGTGAGTACCCCTAGCTTGCCACCACCTTCCCATTTCCGGCGAAACTCGAGCCCTATTCGCGCAAAGCCACGAACACAGCGCCAGCAACCCCGTTTTTCGGCGAGTTTTCGTCTGTCCGAGCCCATTCATCCCGTCAAGCTCAAGTCCGTCGCGTTCTAGCTGGTTGCAGCCCCGAATCGCCCCAGTTCTAGCCACCCACGAACGGCGAGCTCAAGCCCAGCTCAACCGATTCTTGTCGCAGCTCATGTCCATACCGTCGCAACCAACAACCCCTTCACCAGCCGACCCGGTCTGTGACCCAGCAAGCCCAACTCGCCTCGCTCTACATCCCCGACTCAGATCCGAGTCCAATACCGAGTCGCCCAAGTTTAGCCTCGTCCAGGCCGGTTCAGCCCCGTGCGAGTCCAGGCCCGTGACCAGCGCTCCGAACCCGGTCAAACCCGACTCAGCAGCTTCATTTCAGACTCGGTCACCTCAATTCCGAGTTGACCCACTCCGTGTTGCCCCGCTCCAGCACTCAGAGCCGACCCAATCTGACCTAGCTGACTCGGATCCGCGGCCCATAGCCCTAGCTCCGGCCCGATTTGCGTCACCGACTCATTTCGTTAGCTCCTTCAATTTTACGATCTCCGATTCGAGTCCGATTTTAGGTAAAATGGCTTGAACCCTTCTCCATGAGCTTGGATACGATTATTAAGATGATAGTAAAATGTGAATTTCAGGATTTGAGCGATATTTGATTTGTTTGGATTTGTCGAGCTTGAAGTGGATTTTTCGAGCTTTTTAAATAAATGCGATAAAATGACGAAATAAATTTTATAAAATATGTTGCATTTGTCTTGAGGCTTAGGTGCGAATTTGAGAATTTTTGGGGTTCGTTTGATAGACGAACGAGATTTTTGAAATGTTTGACCGTGAAGCGATTGTTAGTTGAATGAGTTAGGAGATGAATTGGGTTGCGACATTTTGACCATGGACTAAATATATGTTGAGAAGGCTATGTTTTAATTTTCGTGAATTTTGATGTCGTTTGGTATAGCGATTAAATCGAGACATTAGCCGATAAATGAGATATTTTACAATGTTAGTCCGGTTGAGATTTTAGCTACAGTTGTTGATTATAAAATCGGTAAAAATCAAATAGAAATAATGGTTTAAGTATCGGTTTTAAATGACTTAAAATGTTCGAGAATCAGAAACCCTAGTTTTATTCGGTTCCGATAACCGGGTAAATTCCAGATCCGAGTTTAATCGCCCGAGCCCTAGTACCGTTTCAATAATTATAGACGTCGATATAGAATTAATCTTTATGCGTATCTTCATCCTGCATACGTGTTCGACTCTTGTCCGACCGTTGGAGACGAACCACCGAGTGCGTGCCAGTGCACCGAGCCCGAGTCAAACCACCGAGTGCGTGCCCGTGCACTGAGTACATCCGATCTACCGTGTACGCACCGTTTCCGTTAGCTGTGGTCCAAGCACGCCCCTGCGTCAGTGACCGTGGCACCGTTTCAAACCGTGCATCGGTGAAGCCGTGTCAGTCGAGTTCGTGCTGACCCAAGTCGCCACGCCGAACTCGGACCACGGTCAAATCGAGTTGCACATAGTCAAGCGAATGATCAACCGACTCCGAGTGAGTCGTCAATCCAGTTCAGTCGAACCGATCCGGTCAGTCCAGACGGTTCGAGATATATTTCAGATAGAATATCAGATATTTTTTCAGATAAATTTCAGATCCAATCAGATTAAGATGTCCGGATATAGTTAAGATTTCAGATGTAGTTAAGATTCCAAATATAGTTAAGATTTCAGATATATTTAAGATCCAGATATATTTCAGATTTAATCAGATTTAAGATTTCAGTCAAATTATATTAAGTCAGATTATAGTTCCAGATTTAGAAATATTTCAGAGAACTTTAGCATGCCTCAAAGACAATAAATTTTCAAAAATGAGCTCGTAAATCCCTAAAATGATTTTAAAGCCAAGTGAGCGAACCTAGACAACACAGATAATATAATTCGAGTTTTCAGTTTAAGATAAGTACTTAGATTATATTTTGTGCTTATATATTTTGTAGCTTGTGGAGAGTCGAGCCTCCGACAGTTTCAAACCATTCAACACTTGCATTTCAGCATATCAGGTGGGGACCCTGTACTGGGTACTACATTTTCTATAATCGCAATACCATGGTTGTAACGCCCCACTTTTATTTGCCAAAAATCAGAATAAATTTTTCAAATTTGTCTTCTAAATCACTTGAGGCGCTACTCAATTTCAAAACGAACATCAATACTTAACCAATCATCAATACTCAATCAATCTTCAATACTTAGTCAATTATCAATACGGAATTCGTAATAATAAAGCTCAATACTCAATCCTGCAATCCAATAATCATAATAATTAGGGAGTACACTCCCTATCATTAATCCAATACTGATTATTCGAAAAGCATAAATAACAATAATCAATTCAGATAGGCGGTGCAATATCAATAATATGACCACCACTCGCATCCCTCCGTCGTGCCCGCAATACTAACCTGCATCCATGGAGAGCAGGTGGGGGTGAGCACAAAAGGAAACAGTAGTGCTCACCACTATGAATTAAACGTTAGTCTCAATAATGACCAATAATCAATAATCGAAAGGTATAATCTCAGTATGTATACGAAGCAATAAACTATCCCATTCTCCCATCAATAATCACAATAATCAGACTCATGTGCACACCTACACATAGACTGTTGTTGACTATATATCGAATGCCCTCCGGTCCTATATCGAGTGCCAGCTAATAGGAGTAAACCACCCCACCGGCCAAGGGCTTGCCTTGGTCTTACCAGTGAGGATCACCGGCCGAGGGACCTAAGCCCTGGTCTTACGGCTTCTCAAGGGAGACTACCCAACGGGTACGTTCTATAGCTACGGGGAAAACAGTTCGGTGGCCGGTACAATTCATACCGAAGGCTACATGATTCACACGCATACTTTGATCATACCACAAATTAAATAGTAATAACATTTAAGGCATAGCAAATTTTTCAAATAAAACCCACCTGATAGACGAGGTAGTCAAATACAGAATGATCAACAGAAGGTAGGCAGAGGGCTCGATTCCTCAAACACACCTACATTTTAGTGATTTTATTATTATGGGTTTTGATTGGGTTGATTAGGCCACACAAGCAAGTAAGGAACACTTTGACCACTAAACCGCATAATAAGACTTAACACCGAACATGATCAATCAAAGCCCAAACTACCACGAGTCAAAATTATTGCCCAAACTATCACGATTCAAAATTATCATACACATATAGTACAACGCATAAGCATTCAATTAACAAAAACACAATAAACAGCGGTCTGTTTTTGTTGAGTCCGCCGTGATTTTTATATGCCTAAATTCAGTTTTTATGTAGAAGTTAAGAGCATGAGTGCCTTATTGAGTATTATGTGGACTTATGTTAAGTATGTTTTGTTGGACCTTGTTATTGGGCATATCATGTTCTAAAATGTTTCTTCAGAAGTTCAAGACAACTTGTTGTAGCATTAATAAGTTGTTGAAGGTTGCTTTTGATATTTTGAGAGAAAGGTGGAAGAGTCATGTTGTCCTATGCCATGTTTTTATTTTAATTTCTGAGCCTTGTTTATGCACTTATATGTTGAAGTATGTGTTGTGGGTTCAGTTTGATTGCGGCTCTAAGGTGTCCTTGAAAGACGAGATAGAAAAGAGAAGGCTATGTCATGTGTCTTTTCGTGTGCTTTATTTTATAGTTTTAGGCTCGTTTTAGTGTCGATCAGTCCATTTTATCGTGTTTTGTGTATTTTTGTTATTGTATAGTGTTTTCGTATTTTTGCGCGTTTTCTCTTTTGTTTTGGTGTTGAATAGGTCTAACTTGTCGAGAATGAGGAGACAAGCCGTCCAACTCGAAAAATCCGACTAAGCCATACCGGGACGAAGAGAATTCAATTAGAAGAATTTTGGTCCAAGTTTCGTGCGAATCGAATAAGTGTGGAAAAATTAGAGCGAATCGAACGCAAGGTGTCACCGGGGCCAAGCCACTGCAGTGCAGCCCGCAAAATGCTGGTAGGCCGCGAGTTCCCAGCCAAGTGCTGTCACCTTGCCCGCGAGTTCTGTTTTGCGGGCACGAAAGCCGGCTACCTCGTGAGTCTGCGCGCCTGCCTGCTGCTACCCGGCGAGTTTCTCCATTCCGCGCCCGCGAACGAGAGCTACCCCGCGAGTTCCCAGCGTGCTGCTGCCCGATGCCTGCGAGTTCCTCACTTCCGTGCGCGCGAGTTTCATGGCGAGGTCGCGAGTCCGTTCCTTTTGCGCCCTGCGCGCGCGCGAGTCCCCCGGCGACCTCGCGAGTCCACATCCAGGCCGTGCCAATGCCTTGCCACTCTCGACCTCGCGAATTTCGTGGCGATCTCGAGAGTATCTTATTAAATGTGCATGTTTTTAGTGTGTGTTTGTGGTGTAGCTATATATAGACATTATGCTTTGTATTTTTTAACACAACCCTCATTTCCCAACTTTTAAGTTGGGAATTCCTCTCTATTTTCTCTTTTTCCTTTTTATGTTTTGGTTTGGAGCTTATGAATCACGTTTTCCGGCAAATTTCCGGCGACATTGTTTCGAGTAAAGTTTCGAGCTTTTGACTCCGTTTCTCTTCCCAAGTGCGTGTGAGAGTGGGTACTTAGTCTTAAGCCTCATTACTTCGTATATCTTTGTTTGCTTTTTGTGAAAATCGATATTGTGCTTGTGTTGCTTGGAGGAAAAGATTGAATCTTTAGATCGTGAATGCTTGACTAAGTGTGATTAGGAGTTACATACTTCCTCGTCTTGTGCTAGAGTTTGGTTTAGCTACCTAGGGTTTTAGCTCGCATGGCAATGTTCGGTTATTTGTGTGTGTTTGATCATAGAGACTCCGGCGAACCAAAATCTCTCTTTCCCCTTGATTTCTCTCATCTTCTTGCGTGCTTTCTCTTGCTTTGTTAATTGCCTTCAATTTCTCTCATTTCGTAAATTGATTTAGCTTAAATTCAAACCCCCAAATTGCGAGTAACATGTTTAGGACCTTTTCGGTTATGTGATTTTGACGACTAGGTAGTGAACGTAGCTTCGAAGAGCCTTCCTTTGAGAACGACCCGAGGTCGGGTAACTCGGTTACCAATACCCAAAAATCTACTCAACAAAATGGCGTCGTTGCCGGGGAAGGCGAGTAGGACGCCAAGTTTGCTATCTAGTTGTCGTTTGTTTCCGTGTTTCTCTTGCTTTTTGTGGATTTTGCTTGTTTTGGCGTGTTTCTCTTGATTATTTGTTTATTTTCCATTTCTCTTGCTTTTGCTTTGTGTGTTCGTGTACATATCTTGTCGTGTTAGTTTCGTTTTGTGTTTTCTTTCCTTTGCCTCGTGTGCCTTGGTTATTTTATTTTTCTTGTGCGAGGTACTTTGCTTGAGGAGCTCCGATGGACCCGTACGGTTATTCTTATGCCGGTAGCTCATCTCGTGGATACCCCGACAACTACCATGAGGAGATATACTCGTATGGAGGGCCGCCCTATCCGTATCCGAGCCCTTCTTACCCGTCATCGCAAGTTGATTTTGGTTATTATTCTCCGGGTCACGACGAGATGCCTCACTATTATCCATCGCCTCCCGATTTTTATGATGCGACACCTCCACCCGAGCCGACTCGAGAGGCTTCTCGAGTCAATCTAGCCGAGATCATGGAGCATTTAGAGGAGCGCAATCGATCCCTTCGCGCTTCCATGGCTCCCATATCCTAGAAAGAAGAAACCGAGTCTCTTGCTACACCCTCTCTACCATTGGAGCACCTATCGGTTGGCCAATCTTGTACCTCGAGTTCCGGAGCTTCAATTCCAACCACGGTTGCGCCTTCCGAACGTCCCCGAGAGGTTTTGACGAGCACTCAAGAGGCACTTGCGAGCCTCATGTCGATCATTGAGGAGTTTCATAGTTGGAAGTGTATTCCCATTCCATCCGCTCTTCAAGTCACACTTACGAAGTTTGACTTTACCGTGGTCTCTTTCCTTGATTTGGACGCATCTCACATTCCGCTCGGTAGATATTGTTCTCTATCGGCGAGGGTTATTCGAGAGAGCACCCGGTTAGAAGGCGAGTTTCGAGCTATGGTGGATAGGTTTGCCTCCTTGAAAGAGGTGGGCCTCACTCTCGTTTATGATGGACCACAATCTCTCGACACGAGTGAGGACATCGACGATTTGATTGTTAAAGAAATTCTCTCTTTTGACGATTTGGCCGTGCATTCTACATTAGGTACGTCAAATTTCTCTTCCGGTGATAGTGCTTTGAGCTTTGATTCTATTGTTGAGAGTGAGTGTATGGATTCGGGAGTTGATACGGTGTATGGTATGAGAGAGAATTCATTTGAGACTTCGATTGTGTTTAACGGTGTTGATAGTGCTCGGGAGGATGATAGTGAGGAGGAGAATGTGGTAGTAGATGATTTTGTGGATGTTGTTGAGGAGGATTCTGAGCTATTATGTGATGTCGTTGACCCGAGGTGTGCATTGATTGATGAGCCGACTTGTGATGTTGAGTATGATGTGGTTCCCATGTCCTTTGAGTCGTCGTTTCGTATTATTGAGGATCGTGACCATTTGGAGGAGTTTAGTGTGCCTACGCCCGTGCTCCCGATGCTTGAGCTTGATGAGTACACGTTCGAGATAGTGCAAACGGTGCCCGGGATTGATTCGATGTGCTCCACGAATATTTTTATATTTTCGGAGGTCGAGTATGGGGCCTCGGTTCGTAATGATTTATTTCTCCTATTGGTGGTTGTTGATATCCGTGCTCGGTTTCACAAGAATTCGGCCACGAGAGCTTACCTTGCCCGCCTTTGTTCCGTACTACGTCGAGACTTCTCTTGGAAAATACAAAGGCGTGGCATGATCGACACTTTTTACTAGATCCCGGTTGATTTTCGTTGGGGACGTCGAGCTCAAGACGTAAATTGAGCGCTTTGTGGGAGGCAACCCACGGTTTTTACATTTTCTCGTTTTTTGTTTTCGTTAATAAATAGTCCCACAAACCACACGACACACGATATTTTCGAAAAAAGAAACGGGTCTTGGAGCCGAGATTTTATTGAAAAATGGGTTGAAAGATGGCGGATTTGTTGAAAATTTGAGCTAAGTATGAAAATTATTGAGAAGTGCCCATGCCGACCCTCTCGGCAAAACCGACCTGTTAGTGTCGGCCCAAAAACTTTATCGAGAAAGTTCCAAGAGGTGTGGATGAGATTTGGGGTGAAATCGGGTCGAAAATCGGTCGAAAATGCTCAAACTATGTCTAAGTATGGAGAAAATGGCCCAGGCCCGCACAGGCCCGGCAGCCCGCACAGGCCGTTCACGCTCNNNNCACGCCCAGCGCTTCAGCAGTCACTCTTTCGCGCGGCGAAACGCTGATGAAGGATCGTGTGTTTGCGTTCCACTCGACTCGCCTTGAACCAAGCCCGCCACAGCTCGCCCTCGACTGATAGGTGTGATCGACTCGATTATTAGCCTAACTCTTTCACGATACTTGACTTCACTCGGTAGTTAGCCTTGATCCCTTGATTTTGAACTAGCTCGGGTCTTAGCCTCACTAATTCGATTGCATGATCGAATTCTCACGAATACTAACACACGGTTTGAACAAACGTTTTTTTCTATTCACTCATCAATTCCAAGACATTCAAAATAATGAGGGGATACCCCTATTTATAGGTGCATAAAATAAATCTAAGCCTAAGCTAATTAGATCTCTTAATTTATTAATGAAAGCAACATGGAAATAAAATCCTAAGACTACTATAATTATTAAATGCTTGACTTGCACTCCAATCAACATGAAGCACAAGTAATTCACCCATTAATACTTCGGCCGCCTTCCATACATCGACTTTGCGTGCGCGCCGACCTTGGCTCATATTCCTTGGTGCGCGCGGTAACCCGCGCCTTGCTTCGCATGCATGCGTCGCCTCTGCCTTGCCTAGTCCCGTGCGGACTAGGCTTCGCTCGTCCGCTCCGCACGCGCCCTACGTTCTCGCGCGCCCAGCATCCGCCGCCTTTCTCCCGTGCGTGCGCTCCAGCCTCTCCTATGACCGCGCGACTTAGGACGTCCGCGCTTGCGTTGCACTCACGCGCTAGTGCGCGCGCTCCCAGTCGCCCGATCTCCTCGCGCGCATGCTGCCGCGCGCTCGGCTTGTGTGTCAACGTGCTCTTTCCTATGCTTTTTTGGGTCAAGCAATGAGGACATCGCTTTGTTTTAAGTGTGGGGGAGGGATTTTCGTGATTATGCATGCTTAGGCGTCATTTCTCTTATTTTCGGTGCTTATTTTTCGTTTTTGTTAAGTCGTGGACCGGTTTTGTTTGTTTTTATTGTGTTTTGTGTCGATTTCCCCATATGAGACTTGATGTGAGTCCAATAGTGCAAATGACTAAGTGGCTAGTTTGGATTGTCGATTGTTTTCATTATTAACTCTCTTGCCTTATGTGCTCAACGATTTTGACGGTTTTCATAAAATGAGATGATTATTTGTTGGCATTAGAACTCATATGTGGATTCACGAAATTTTCTTGTCCCTTGTTCGTTCTTGATTGATGATCTTGGTCATGCTTGCCTTGTGTTTGATGATGTGTAAACGTGTTATGCTATACACTTGAGTTATATCTTTATTAGATTGTTTTGACTATGATATTGTATGTGATGTACTCTTGCCCTTAAAAAAAAAAAGAAATAAAATGTGAGTTCGCGAGGAAGTACGGATTAGGCTCCTCTTATTCCGAGCCACTTCGTGGATTGGGATAATGAGCCCGGGAAACCGGTTTAGGAAACTCGATGAAACCCCTCGAGGTTAAACCTAGATCATCTCGTCCGGAAACTTCGTTTGGAAAGAGAAGCTCACGAAAATGAGTTCGTAAGAGTCGAAAGGATTAGGCTCCTCTTGGCTCGGTTAGTCTTCTAGATAAACCGGGTTAAGGAGAATGGGAAACCGGCCTAGGAAATTTGGGGATAACTCCCGAGGATAAACCTAGGTAATAATTGTCCTAACGGCTCTCATTTGGAAAAAGTAACTCATATATAAAAAAAATAATAAAAAAAATGAGAAGAAAATGAGGAATTGGCTCATGGTCTCGTTTTTATCATCTAGTATATTGAGTTGACCATTTTTATTTTTTGCACGTGTTTGTTGTAAAAAGGGAGCTTGACTTGGGTGAATCATGATTGAATAACTTGGGTGTGTTTTTGTTTTGTTGAGTTCATATGTGGGAACCGTACCCTCGAATTTGAGTTGAGGTTTGTGAATAACCGGATGATAATGAGAGTTACATGATGCATGTTTGTTAATATTGGACCGTTTGATTTTTCCTTTCGATCTACTTGTTATTTTGTTTGCTTGAGGACAAACAAAGAGTTAAGTGTGGAGGAGTTGTTTATTGTGTTTTTGTCGTTATTTTCGTGTGTTTCGTGTGCTTTATTTTATAGTTTTAGGCTCGTTTTAGTGTCGACCGGTCTATTTTATTGTGTTTTGTGTATTTTTGTTAATGTATAGTGTTTTCGTATTTTTGCGCGTTTTCTCTTTTGTTTTGGTGTTGAATAGGTCTAACTTGTTGAGAATGAGGAGACGAGCCGTCCAACCCGAAAAATCCGACCAAGCCATACCGGGATGAAGAGAATTCAATTAGGAGAATTTTTGTCCATGTTTCGTGCGAATCGGATAAGTGTGCGAAAAATCAGCGAATCGGACGCAAGGTGTCACCGGGGCCAAGCCACTGCAGTGCAGCCCGCGAAATTCGTTTCGCGCCCGCGAAATGCTGGTAGACCGCGAGTTCCCAGCCAAGTGCTGCCACTTTGCCCGCGAGTTTTGTTTCGCGGGCGCGAAAGCCGGTTACCTCGCGAGTCCGCGCGCCTGCCTGCTGCTACCCCGCTAGTTTCTCCATTTCGCGCCCGCGAACGAGAGCAACCCCGCGAGTTCCCAGCGTGCTGCTGCTCGATGCCTGCGAGTTCCTCACTTCCGCGCGCGCGAGTTTCATAGCGAGGTCGCGAGTCCGTTTCTTTTGCGCCCCGCGCTCGCGCGAGTCCCCCGGCGACCTCGCGAGTCCACATCTAGGCCATGCCAATGCCTTGCCACTCTCGACCTCGCGAACTTCGTGGCGAACTCGAGAGTATCTTATTAAATGTGCGTGTTTTTAGTGTGTGTTTGTGGTGTAGCTATATATAGACATTATGCTTTGTATTTTTGAACACAACCCTCATTTCCCAACTTTTAAGTTGGGAATTCTTCTCTATTTTCTCTTTTTTCTTTTTATGCTTTGGTTTGGAGCTTATGAATCAAGTTTTCCGGCAAATTTCTGGCGACATTGTTTCGAGTAAAGTTTCGAGCTTTTGACTCCGTTTCTCTTCCCAAGTGCGTGTGAGAGTAGGTACTTAGTCTTAAGCCTCATTACTTCGTATATCTTTGTTTGCTTTTTGTGAAAATCGATATTGTGCTTGTGTTGCTTTGATGTTCGGTTATTTGTGCGTGTTTGTTCATAGAGACTCCGGCGAACCAAAATCTATCTTTCCCCCTTGATTTCTCTCATCTTCTTGCGTGCTTTCTCTTGCTTTGTTAATTGCCTTCAATTTCCCTCATTTCGTAGATTGATTTAGCTTAAATTCAAACCCCCAAATTGCGAGTAGCATGTTTAGGACCTTTTCGGTTATGTGATTTTGACGACTAGGTAGTGAATGAAGCTCCGAAGAGCCTTCCTTTTAGAATGACCCGAGGCCGGGTAACTCGGTTACCAATACCCAAAAATCTACTCAACAAACTCAAGCCAACAACACGTAAGCATATCTCATTTTCCTCTTCATAAAACAAATAAGTTAAACATGCCCTTCTCATATTCTTATTTTCTTAAAATTTCAATAGTAACAAAAGGGCCATAAATCCTGAACATAACCCTCTGAAAAA
The DNA here is from genome assembly GCA_902706635.1 of Striga hermonthica. Lineage (NCBI taxonomy): Eukaryota > Viridiplantae > Streptophyta > Magnoliopsida > Lamiales > Orobanchaceae > Striga > Striga hermonthica. The sequence continues at coordinate 21,813,115 of CACSLK010027752.1, read as the reverse complement.
TCACTCAAAAACAGCATGATTTAACCATGAATAATCCCAAAAAATTCAAAGATCAAACACAACCAACATATAACACATAGGCAGTCCAAAACCTGCAATATTATTCTGACATTTAACTTAGCCAGAAAATGAAACTGAGGCTGAAACCTTAACATAACAAAACATACTCAGCACCATATTATGATCTGTTCAGTCTCATAACAACAATGCAAGCAAAGCACGAAGAAAACACCTAACTTAAACACCTCATATCAAGCTCCCTTTTCTCAAAGTTAAATCGAATAAAAACATGATCATGAACTCTGATATTCAACATACTTTACAACACCAAATAATCCCATGTACAACAATATCATTAAAACTTCAAGAGCAAGGCAAAAATTCACATATAACAACACCTCTTCTATTTGAAACTGAACAAACATAGGCCTGTTATCCGATTCATCTATTAAATAATCTTAATTAGCTAATCTCAGCTATAGCAGGGTAGAAAGGATCTCAACCAATATACCTCGATCAGGAGTTAAAATGGAAAAGAAAGTAAGAAACCATGCTCGGGTCCTTTGGCCGCGGCTTTTCCGTTTGCTGCCGTGATACTCCCGGTCTCCTTAAGCCTTGAACAGGAACTGTGGCTCGGAGCCTCGGACGAGGTCGAATGTCGAGGACAGTAGCCAAAAAGAGGACGAACCTGCTGCTAGCGAGTAGGGGCTGTTGTGAAACAAACGAGCCGCTGGACGAGGGCCGACGGGGGTGCCGCTGCTGTTCGGGCCACCGAACGAGGGCCGACCGAGATGACAGGAGAGGAAGAAGACTGGTACGTACGGGCTCAAAAGCTGCTACTCGCTGATTCCATTCGCCGGAAAAAGGCTGCACGATGAGGACGCACGAACGGTGGGAGTCGAGGTGCTGGTTGCTCAAAATTTTTCCGGCTTCAGGTGGCGCAACTCCTCCCCGGCGGGATGTGTCTCGCTGAACGAGGTGGGTTTTCTCGCTGCTGGTGGCTCGTCCTCGCCGCTGGTGGTTCTCGACCCGCCGTGGACTCCATTATGATCGTCGGAAGCCTGGTGCTAACCTCGTCGTCGGAAGAGGGGTCGCTGGCTGGTGCGAGCGGAGGTCGAGGCTCGGTGCTTGAGGTCGGACGACGCAGTTGCTGTGAAACTGAGGTCAGCGATCGGAGCTCTGAATGTCAGTCGGTGGGCTCGCTGGACAAAAATGGCGACAGAATTTCGCTCGCGATAGAGAAATTGGGGGAGTAATAGGGTTTGCCACTGTTAATCTCTCCTTCTGATTTAAATACTGTGAGGATTAGGGTAATGAGGGGACGGATTCTGTGGAGGTCGTTGTCTCTGAAGGTGGCAGAGTGATGGCCGAGAGAAGGGGGAAATTTGTTCTGGAGTAGAGAGAGAGAGAGAGCTGCTCGTACAAGAAGGAGATGGGCTGCAAAATAACAAATCTTCTTGGGCCAAGTTTTAAAATAATCAAATGGGCCAAATATAAACCTAAAAACACCCTATATCCTTTCAAATAGATTGTTTACATAAAGAGATCTGCTTATAATTAAGCCAAAAATACCTTTTCTATTTTCATTTTTACTCCAAGTAGCGGTTTTAGTTTTTATTTTTTATTTTATTTTATTTTTTTGTTCTTATTTCTCTCTCTTAAATGAACGTGTCTAACCTATCATCTTGGTTCCTTCTTTCCAGTTTCATTCTTTTTTATCTCCATCATAAATCAAATTCAATTCTCCATTTCTGAAAAATGAATTCCAAACAATTCTATCCCCAAGAAATTCAATCATAGATGGCGATCGATGGACTATTCCATCTCAACACTTTCCTCGTCTCCGACGCCGTCGGGTGTACCGTTAAAAGAGTGTTCCGAAATAGAAGAAGATGAATCCATCTCAAGTTCCGGCAAAATTCAACGACGGCGAGAGAACTAAAGAGAGAAGACACCCATAAAAAAAAAAACCCTTTTTTAGGCTTGCCAATGACGGCACGAAGCCACAATCACAAGACCTTGTAAAATCAATCACCCAATTAATTTTTTTTTTCTTTTTTGTGTTTCATCAATTAAATCCTTATTTTTTTCATTTGTTTTTCTCTTTTAATTTGTGGGTTTTGATGGTTTTCAGTTATCATGATTGGATTTAAGATAGAGGAAACTGTCCTTCGCCTACCTCCATTACTTTTATTCTTTTTTTTGGGTGTTTTTTTATACATC
>CACSLK010027752.1:21791249-21810850 GCA_902706635.1 Striga hermonthica | reverse complement strand
TTTTAGTCCTTGAAAAATGCTGTGGTGAATTCGATTTGTCCATTTTGACATGTCTTGATATGAGTTTCAGGTCTTGTTATTCATTTGAGGTTGCGACTCAAAATAGATTTTGGCATGAAAATGACTAAAATATATTTTTATGTGATAAGTTATTGTTGTTCTGTGTCCCGAAAATTAAGTTTTTATGCACATCTAGAATTTGTTGTTATGTGCTATAAATATTCATGCATCACAGTGATTGGTTCCTTTCTCCATCTCCCTCGTATTTGGTTAACTTAAAGTTGTTTTCTTGTTGTTTTTTAGTTGTTTTGTTATTACTTAGTTGTTGCTCAGTATCTTGTTTATATCTCTTCGGCTTTGAATATATCTAATTTCAGACCTCTTATAATAGATGTTTATTTTATAATTTTTAATTTTTTTTTAAGATTAAAAAAAATGATAGAAATTGATGGAAATCAAATCATATTGCAGACGTAGTAGTACTAATTGATCATTCTTTTTTTTTTTTTAGTTTATATGTTTGAAGAAGAAGAAGAAGAGGAGGAGGAGGAGAAAAAGAAGAACAGAGCAAAAAACGAAGTATGAGAAGGAAGAGAGAGAAGAAAAAAGAGAAAGAGAAAGAGAGAGAAAAAAAGAAGTTATTTTTTTGAATTTTGATTACTGTAACTTCTTATTCAAGCATTTTTGGAATTCATTATACCCCTTTTTTGAATTCATCATAAGCCTTGACATTTGTAGAATTGTGTATTATAAATGGGGCAGTTATAAAATTTTCTCACCATAAATGGGGCTGGAAATAAATTTCAATCGGGCCGAAAATTATTAATAACTTGGGTAAAAAATAATTAGCACAAAGAGCTAGAAATTTTATAGTTAAAGGGCCCAAAATTATATCCGAAGAGGGCCGAATAAAATTTATCCGATAAATTGGGTCGAGATTAAAACCAAGGATCGATATAGAATAACGGCTCGAATAATACAATGCGAATTCTCCGAGGATTTTGAACGATTAAACGATTGACGACGAATACTAAATAGAGTTACACGACTTATTATATACGCAAATAAAATAAAAAAAAATATAAAATACTATAATTCATATAATCTGGAAAAATCCATAATTCAAACGGATTAAATTCGGTTTAAGAGATCAAACCGAAATCGACGAACGACGAACGTTTTAAAAGTAAAACGGTCAAGTACTTAAATATTTAATTCAAGTACCAATTATTAACGATTTCACAATCAATAATAAAACATAATCCAAAAAATAAAATTCGATAAATAGAATAATACGAATAATTATATAAATCGAATGGGGCGCTACAATGGTTGAGGTATGTATGTAAGATTCTGCCCGAATAGGGCAATTACCTAATGAATAGATCCTTTCTAGCTAGGTGAACCGAACGCTAGTTAAGATGAGATATGAATTCTAGAGTAGCTTTGAGTTAAGTGAATTAAGAACCTTAGAGCAGCCTTGAGTTAAGTTTAATTTCAGATGGGGTTAGAATTTTTCTTCCCTAAGGGGCATTGATCTAGAGATAAGTTTCGTCATAACCAAGTGTTTCGAATCCCAGTTAGTATCAAGGACTCTAGTGCAGTTGCGAGTTAAGCTCCAACCTTAGAAGTGCATAAGAGTTAGTATTGCCCTAGTATGAAAAACGACCTACAGATTAGGTCCTACAGTTGCTTATCGTTGAGCGTGAAGACCAAGTGCCCTTATCGCAAGTTAAGCAGTCAGTTAAGCAGCAATTATAGACAGTCAGTTGAGCATTAATTATAGATAGTCAGTTGAGCAGTCGTTATAGACAGTATACTATTTATATGCCTTTGTGATGTGTTCTATCATAATACATGTATGCTTAGGTTGTGATGTATTTTTATCATATTAGATGTATGCTTAGGTTCGCGATGTGCTTATCATACCGGAGATATGTTTAGTTCGCGATGTTGCAGATATAGTCAGTCAGCTGAGCAACATCTATAGCTAGTCTGTTGAGCAACCATTTATAGTTAGTCAGTTGAGCAGCTATTTATAGTTAGTCAGTTGAGCAGTCATTATAGTTAGTTCAGAGCAATTTAGTCAGTCAGTCGAGCAGTCATTATATTTAGTCAGTTGAGAATCAGTTATAGTCATCCAGTCGAGCATCAATTATAGACAGCCAGCTAAACATCAGTTATAGGCAGTCAGCTAAGTAGCAGCTATAGATAGTTTGCCGATTTTAGTGTTCATTGGATGAATGTTTAATCTATTAGTAATATGTTCATCATCATATCATTTTCTGTCAACCCAGTAAATACTTACATATATGCTGATGTCATGATATATTATTATATTAGCTGTGATATAGGATATTGTACCCACAAGGCTAAACCGGTCCTTTGACCGGTCGAAGGGGTCATACCGTGAGGGGATCAAGCCGAAATCGGCCAGTCAACCTGTCGACCAGCCAAGTAGTCGACCAATCTATCCTTCGACCAGATGAACGGTCGAGCAGTTCAGTCGAGCAGTTCAGTCGACCTCGATCGGTCGACCACTTCGTGAACTTAGCACTTCATGAGATCGGCGTAGTCACAGGCGCATGTAAGAGCCTCTAATCGAATTTCAGGAGAATATTTACCCCATGTGCAGGAGGACACGTGTCGAGAATATAGTGGTTGATAGCGATAACCACCTCTGACATCTCCCAACACCCCGCGCCACCTCTGATAGGTGCGCGGCGTGCCAGAGTACGGACGGGCAGTTTGGGCAGCCAGCTCACCTCATCCGGGCAGCTATTAGGGCAGGTATCTCACCCCTATATAAAGGGGGTGAGCCTTTCTCCCTTAACACGATTTTCCCATTATTCACTTCAGTATACTCATACACATAGTGACTTAAGCATCGGAGGCTCTTCACCGGACACAACTCCCGATGTGAGAGTTATTTGCAGGTTTCCGACGTTCTACCGGCGAGGAAAAGAATCGATCTATCCCAAACCGGACCAGGGCATTCACACTTGCATTAAGCTGTATATTTCAGTGCTGGTTCTGACGGAGCACGTGGATTATTTATGCTCACGCCCCCCACTAACCATTTTTCAGGTGACAGTGTCGAGCGTGGAGCGTGAGCCGATGATATGGTGGTGGTCATAGCAAGGATATTTTTTGTAAACATGTCATGTATATTTAACATGTTTGAGTTATTATTCCTTGTTGATGCATGCTTACATTTGCTTCCGCACTCGGTATTTCAGTATCTAGAATTTCAATCTATGCATGCTTAAATCCTGGGGTAAATTGCACCAAACCCCCCTGTGTTATACGAAATGTGCGCGTTACTACGCTATGTTTTAAAAACTGCACCAGACCCCTTATGTTTAAGTACGTGTTGCACGCTTCCCCCATACCGTCCAATATAACGGCGCGTGAAAGTCACTTTCTCCAGCTGCGAATATTATTCATTTTTTTTATTTTACAGAATTAATAATTTACATTTATGCTCTCTTGAATGTTGCAAAATCTAAAATGTATAAATGTAGGTACCAAGATTCGAACCTGGTTGGGAGGAAAAGGCACACCCACTCAACCACTGGGCTACATGAATGAATGTAAAATTCATTAAACATAAATATATTTATACATCATACGTAAATGATTTAAATATTTTAAAATAAATAAAATAAAATAACAGTATAATAGGCCAATTAGCTATAAATTAAATAATTAATACTAATAATAACTTCCAAATAATTAAATTAACATAAAATAATAAAAAAATTAAATTAAAATAAAGTAAGACAAAATATAATATAGTAGCGTGAAATTAAAATTTAATAAATTTACATTTTAATTATCAAAATAAACTAAATAAATAAATTTTAAATGAAAATCTAATACAAAAATTGAATTAAACAATAAATAAAATTAAAATAAACTAGTTAAAGTAACATAAAAATAATAATTATAAAATAAATAAATTATAAAAATGATAAAGTAAAATAAATAATAAATAAAGTAACCTATTATGAAATAATAAATTAAGTAAATATAAATATTAAATTCATATAAGAAAATAAAAAATATTATTCATCAAATAAATATATTATGGTTTACTCTTACATACAATATGAATAAAAAATTTGAAAATAAATTATAATTTTTCAGTAAATAATTCTAGTGTAAATAAATAATTTTAATTTCTAAAACATATTTATTAAAAAAATTAATTTTATTATAAAATAATTCGAAAATTAATACATTAAATACTATTATAATATAATTATAATTTATTATATTTATTTATAGTTTTAGTTTAATTATTTTTTGTTTGTTTAATAATAACTTAATATAAATTAAAATAAATAATAAAATCTAAGAATATATAAAAATAATATAAAATAAATACATTAAATATTATTATAATATAATTATAATTTTTTATATTTATTTATAATTTTATATTAATTATTTTTTGTTTGTTATAATATAATTATAATTTTATAAATAGATTAAATACATTATAATTTTCTGTTTATAAATACATTAATACATTAAATATTATTATAATTTTATATAATTTATATTATCTTCTAAATTTAATTTCATTTATCCATATGTAATGTGATATATATTAAATTTTACTACAACTAACACTCAACCTTGAGTGGTGTGGTGGTTACACAACTTGCCTTGCTTCCAAGAGGTCTTAGGGTCGAATCCTAGAGACAACAATTTTATTTATTTAATTTCTCGCGATATATGATATATTGAATATATCACGATAAATTCAATTTATCATATATATATATATATATATATATATATATATATATATATATATAATATTCAGAGGGTATAACGGGGCTTTGGATAAAAAAACTAACGCCATTAATGGGAAAATTTAAAAACGGGAGCGTGTGCAACACGTACTTAAACATAAGGGGGTCTGATGCAGTTTTTAAAATACAGAGTAGTAAGCGCACATTTCGTATAACACAGGGGGGTTTGGTGCAATTTACCCTTAAATCCTGAGATGTTTAGAGTAATGAATTATACTCGGTTGCATGCCTAGTAGTTTAAAGATATTAAAGATTAAAGATTTAATATTAAAGTTGAGTAGCATCCCGCATATGTAAGTTAAAGTATTTTCGAAAAATTAATATGAGTTTTCAAAAATTAAAACAGAGCTTTCCTTTTATAGCGCGAAAAATTGAATCTGATTTTGGTAAGTCTAGGCAAGGTGTTACAACTCCATCAGCCACAAAGAGTGCCACATGATCCTGATGCCCGATTTGATCGCAGGTGCGATCAAATCCTTCTTACCAAGAACCGTATGAGGATGGGAGTAAGGCACAAGTTCTTCTGACCAAAAATCGTCTCAGTAATATTTAATAGGTTTAATTATATTTGCTTTTTTTTTTGCAATTCAAGCTCGTCGCCGGAAGAACCACATCAAGAGGATTGTCAACCTCGATGAACTTGCTTCGATTACTAAAAAAAATGATGTAATGAATTGTTGTTGATTGTTGGATATATATATATATATATGGTTTCATTTCTTATGTTCGCGATTCTCTGATTTGATTCTTATCGGTTGATAGGGTGTGCATTTTGTTGAGTTTTCAAATCTTGTTTGAGATGATTTTTTCTTAAGATGATGTGAAATTTTTGCCAGTTCGCCATTCTCTATTATGTTATATGTTTTAGTATATATAGAGTGTATATGCAGTGTATGTTCAGTATATGTACGTCTTAGAATATGTAGCATAATCCCGGATTAGTATATGTTGAGTTTATATTAGTATTAAACAAAGGACATAATATTGAGTTTAAATTTCACATTCTTCCTAAAACAAAGGACACAGTTATGTTGAGTTTAAAAGTCAGTATAAATTTTTATGTTTTAAAAGGGCAGTATATATTGAGTTTATATTTAGTATATGTTGCAATAATCTCTTAATATACAAAAAAAATGTTCATTTGTTAGTTTCGTCTTCAATAAAATATTCTCTTAATATACCACGTATAAACTCAACATACTAATCCTTCCATTCCATATATAACGGATTCCTATTTTAATGTAACCATTTAATTTGTAATCATTGCCGTAATTATAGGCATGGGACGTTATTTTTCAATGAATGTTAAACTTAAAAAAAGAAAGACATAATTTTTTATAGAAGACATATTTTTCATTGCAACATATACTGAATATATACCCACTCGATAGCTGCGTGAATTACAATATATGTTTTTATCACTCTCTATTAAAAACGTAAAAAGGTGCGCAAATTAATTAATTAAAGGAGTTATTATAAACATATTTTCATTTCTCCCTCCTAATCAATTCCATAAAAAGGGGAATGGAGGTTGAAAGGATATGGTAAGTGATTTAGGCACTAATATAAATAAATAAGGTATTTCACGTAGAGATACAATTATTAATATAGATATGGTAGAATTGTAATTAAGTTAAAATCACGTACCAGACGTGAAAATTTCCCGATTATATATATACACGTATGGGTGGATCCAACGAGATCACCCCTTAAAATGAGTACGTAAGAATCAATTGTAGCCATTATTTTAGTGCATATAAATAAGACTTATTAATCAATTATAATTATATTATTTATATAATAATCAAATAATTAATATTATATTAAATTAATTATAAAATAACTAAATATACTTATTTAATGTCTATCGGCGGCCCGCCGTCCGGACGCCGGTCGTCGCTGTTGACCGGGCTGCTATCCTCTTTCTCGTCACTACTCTCCCACCCGTCCACTGTAAACTTCAGCCACTTCCTCCTCCAGACATGCGTCGCCGCCGCCGCACTCATCAAATCCACACATACATCGGCGACCGCTCTTCTAGTCCACGCAATCGAGCGCTGCAATTGGAGCAGATTTGAATGTCGAATTTTAAGAAATCGAAATCACATGTCGAATTGGTCGGAAACAATCTAGGTTAAAAGTCGACTGGGGCAGATAAGGCGGAGGTCCGAATCAGTCGGCGACAACGAATCCATCACCTTCAACTTATTGAGGCTGGTCGGCCGTGTTACCGATCGCAGAGAGGGGGGAAGGGGATCGCGAACGGGGAGGGAGATCTAGGATGAGGCGTCGCTGTCGCTGTTCTACCCCGTGTCCGATAGAGATGCCTAGTCGGAGGGAGATTTCGCGGCTGACGGGTGATGGGGATGGCCGACGGTCAGGTTGAAGAAAATCATATTTTGAGGGGCTTGTATTTGAAATTAGACAAACAATGGGGACTTGTATTTACCAGCTCATGCCCAACCAAGGTACTACTATTACTTAAACGTACAATGGCATGCCCTACGACTCGCATACACTGCTCAATTCATACTCTTGTGCACGCAGTCACACATACTCATACACCAGTGCTGGCCTTATATATGTTGGCCTTACACATGCTCTCTACAACACTTTGGCGTACGCCAACCCACACACCCACTTAGCTTGCACCCTAGCTCGCTCGTCTATTTGCCTTGCCTCTTTGCACCCTCGTGTTTAGCCACTCTCATTCAAGAAGTTCACTTTTTCCTAGTTCTTTCAAAGTGTGTCTTGTGGTCACTCGCTTGATCAAGTTTTTTTGCTTGTTTTTCCGCGCAAATGCTTGCCTCGGCCTATTTATAGGCCTCGGTCTCTCAGTCCCAACCCTAACTGTTGGGTAAGTGACTAGCAATCGCTTTGGGGTTTCAAATGCCCACGATGATGTGTCCACGTCCCCCGATGCCAACTTAGACCTAGCAACATTCGAATGCCATTCGCCCGTGCCTATCTTGTCCGAAACTCGCGCAGGTCAATAACCATCTCTACCACATGTCCCTAGCAACCGTCTCTCCACGTGCCTCGATATCCTTTGATCCACGTGGTTGTGCCATCTCAAATGGATAAGGAGACCTAGTCTATCTTGGACCAATTATCTGGTTCACGTGCTCCCAATATGCGAAATTCAAATCCCAACTGTTTCTGGCAATGGCTTAAACACCGCACCTACACTCGCACGCGTCCACTGAAATGCATCGTTTAAGGCCCACTTGGTCTCAATCCAGCCTATGTCTAATTAGGTCATATTTTATTAGTCGACTCTCGCGTCCAAACCCATCAGTGCACACGGGTGTCGCCTTACCCGCGCATTACCCTACAAGCATCCGAGGCACTGCGTTGCCTTGCACTATACCGTTTTAGAACCTAGCCCATGTGCCCGCAAGGCCATGCACAACCCACGATAGCCATCATCTGACCGAGCCCTTGACTTATCCGAACGGAATCGATGTACATCAAGAACCTACACTAGTTCTCGGCCCATCTGAACGTGTATCGCACATGATCCGACCCAACATTTAGACATTGATAGTTGGGTCTTTAACAAGTCTTCGTCGCCCCATGAGACTTGACAGAATCACAAATTCAGCCCAAAGACACCCAAAGTCAACATCATTTCTTTATTTAACACTGCGCACACATGTGCCCGGGCTTCTCAAACCTTGGCATGCTTAGAGAACGTGTCAAGTCTAGGCCTCAAAGTTAAGCCTGCAATAGACTGCCCCCGCTTAAGCTTGTTGACGTCCACGTCGACATGGAGAAAGCTTGCATGTGTGCCTCAAACATTTAAATTTGCCTCGTAAATGGGACTAACTCTATGTTTTGAACCCAGGTTTCCTTAGCCTTAGGCTCACCTTATTACATAACTAAGTAGAAAAGTTCATTTTTACTTCTTCTTCCTCGGGTCCTTCAGTCTGAAATCTTAAAAACCTCTCTCGTTAGTTCCCCTTTGCCTCCGCGCCCGTGTTGACCATACCGGATCCGAGTCTCACCTCTCCGGTTGAGTGACTGAACTTCGCTTCTAAAGATGCAATTGACCTGCCTGCTTTGCTCGTGTTTGCGTGGAAGTTGACCTTTGTAAGCCCTTGGCTTCTACGGTTAGTATTGGTTACCACGTTCTTCGGGTTGAGTATCTCTATGACTTCACTTTGCTTCGCTTCCAGTTAGAACCGTGAATGAAGGAAGGGTTGAGGACGCCTGAGCAGAAGAAACCCCAGAAGACCCAATTGATTGCTTCAGCAGAGAGAGTAACCCGACAATAACTGGTGATTGACTCCTTCTACCAACAATTTCCCCAGACAGAATCGCCGCCTAACACCACTAGACGAAGGGGGCGGGGGAGATGGCACGGATCCTCAATCCGAACGCTGCAGCATCCGGGACCTCGCCCCATCCTCGGACCACACAACACCAAAACCTCCACAACCTCGATTGTTCTAATTCGAGTTCGATTGTACTAAGTTGACTTCAATTGTATTAATTTGACTTCGATTGTACTAATTCGAATTCAATTGGACTAATTCTACTTCAATTGATTCCAGGGGAGATGGAATGAATGCATTGGCAGTTGGTCCGATCCGTCTTATTCGTATATCTTATTATGGGATATTTGCCTTAACGGCTATGGGGCCTACCTATGACTGATTTCCCTTACAGGTCCGAAAGGCATCAGATGCCTGGGCACATATCCGCCTCTGGTGATGGGACAGATGGATCAAATGCAGCATAGGGGTCAATGGCAGCTGGTGGGGATGAATATGGAGATGGAAATAGCAGGTGAAAGGCGCAGACCATCGGTTGCCCTTAAGAGTTAGAAAGATTCGCTGGAATAAGAGATATTTAAGAACCTAACTTCCTTGTTGATTCCGGATGAGTAGCGGAATGCTTGAGCTTGCCATGAAGGTTTTGAGCTCATTTTGGGCTTGCCATTGGGCTAAAAGACTTAGGCTCGGTTTAATTTAACTAGGACTTAGAAAAATAAATACTACTACATGGACCGAATGAATAATGTTGGGCTCGATGAGGAGCCACTCGTGGCGGACGACGATGTGGCAGAGGATAAGTTTGGTTCGATCGAGTACGAGGGCCCCCCGATTTTCGACGAGGAGCCATTTGTGGCGTCCTCCTCCTCAAAATCGTCCTCCCCAGCACTATCAACATAGTCCGGCACAATCGAATCCTCAAATGAATTCTCTCCCATCCCGTACACAATATCAACACCCGATTCCTCATGCTCACTCTCAACACTAGAATCAAAGCTCAAAGCACTATCCGAGCCCAAGTGACGGTTGCCTTCTCCCCGGTTCTCATCTCTCAGTACGAAGCCCACCAAGCCCACCTTAGGTCTTTATATGCATAAATAAATTTTAATAAGTAAATCCATGTCCCACGAGTATTGCTTTGCATTTAGATAAATGGTTCATCACGGTTGGATATAAGATTGTTTATCGGTCACTTCCGAAACATAAACAATTGATTCACAACCTAGATGAACATTGAACAATCTATTGGAACAATTGTAGTGTGAGCAGTAGTAGGCTTAACAGATGGTCTACTCATAATAGGAGAAGCCCAATTGAATGCCTCCTTAGGGTCACAATTGAACCCTATAAATATACCTCTTCTCTAGTACTCTTCCAAGACATACATCACATAGAGATATCTAGATTCTAATTCACACCAAAGAAGTTCTTGAGGCATTAGGTAATTCAATATAAGGCCTTAGGGTAGTCGAACACTCGAGCCAGCCCGAGCACCCAACCACCATCAACCGCCGATCACAACCGAGCACCGCTGCACGAGACGACTTGAGTTCACCCGAGATGCTCGGGCGATGACTAGCTCCTGCTCAACAACCAGTTGACACCGCCTCGCTACTTCTAGAGATCACCTGCTACACTCGTCTACGTGCTGCGACTTGTGACGCTGATACTCGACGCGACCTGCCCCTTTAGCATGCGACTCGTGAAGTTCTCGCACCCAGAGACAACGTCTGCAGTGACCCAACGCTGAGCAGACCCGCGACGATCCCGCTCGCGGCCAGACTACCCAATACGTAAATCTCGACACCGCTCACGACCTGTTTGCTCACGTCTGCATGCAACAACTAGCAATCATCATAGAAGTTTCCATTCGGCTGCCCAACAGACTTTGTGATCAGAAGATCTCCTGCAAAGAAAATCCACAACGTCCCAAATTTGGCAAAAAATATTAAACCGTGAGTCTTCTACCTTTACCTATAGATTCGTTGTTCATAGGTATTTTTGTAGTTAAATTTATAACTGCACATTAACAACGATTTTGTAGATCCGAACAAGTGGTATCAGAGCCCATGTTTAATGCATTTTTTTAGCAAAGTTCAAAGTTTTAAGGCTTACATGAATTATGTGTGTTCAACCATAGATTGATATATATATATATATATATATATATATATATTTGCATAACTCGGTTTTTTCAGGAGTAGTATAATCTACTATTATGACATATGTGATTTTATTTGCTTGATGTGATAAAATTTAACTTTATTGCATAATTTTTGTTTCTAAAGCATGTCGAAGATGATGGCTGAATATTTGTAAATTATTCGCCCGGTGAGACACCGAATAGATTTATTCACTTTCGTAGACAAACCTGTAAACTCATCCATGAGTCTTGGATCAAAATTTTAATTTTTGAATTTATTTATTTTGTTCGTGATCGTATGCGAATCATGTTTGTTAATATAACACCATAATAACATTTTGCCACGAGAAACTTGTGTCCTCGGAACTTAAGATCTCGACTTTCATTTGTTATCATAAAACCATAATACAAGCAATTGATACTTTTTGGAAAAAAAAAAAATCCATGAGACTTATCATAACAGTTAAACTTGAAATTAAAAAAAGTACGGATTAACTTATGTACTTGGGGCACGAAACTTCTCGACGAGCCTTTTCGACCTCTGTACTAAGGCGCTAATTTTTTCCTCAAGCCAACTTCTCTATGAAAATAATCAGGCTAAAACAGGACTCATCGGGTACTCTCAACCTTTCCACGTAAAGCTTTTTAGCTCGAGGTGATCTATCGGTTATGCTGACTTCTCGTCGTAAAACAGAACTCGAGACGAATTGTTGGGTTCTCCCAACCTCTCGTCGTTAAACATCAGGCTTCCAAATAATTCTCCAGTCTCTTCTTACCTTTCTCGTAAACATCCGTGTCTTTCCGACCTCGCTTTGAAAATGACCCTGGAGTGACACACCTTGCCACTTCTCTCCGTCCTTTCTACAAAAAATAACGGAGTTGACAACGACTAGCCAGGTCCTTCTGACCTTTTGTTGCAAATCCTTGGAGCTTGAAATAACTCATCAGGTTGCCCAACCCCTTCAGATAAATTATCGAGCTTAAAAAATACCTCATTGAGTTGCCCCAACCCTCTACGTAAATAACCAGTCTTTGAAATACTTCATCGGTTACTCCTGACCTCTCTCGTAAGACATTGTTGCTCGAAACAACTTGTTGAGTCCTCCCAACCTCTCGTTGTAAAATGTTGGAGCCTGAAATACTTTGTCGTGCTCTCCCTACCTTGACGCGTAAATAACTGATTCCCTAAAGGATACTTATAATAATTTTTTCAGCTTCATCTTTGGTTTACTCGAGCTCGAAGCTTACCGATATTCCACCTCTCGTTACCCTAAAACCACTATCAGTCATTTCGACCTCCTCCGCCGTTAGATGAGCCACCAATTATGATGGTTGACTATGGCCAACCATCCAACCTTCTGTCGTGGTGCCCCACCGATTAGTTTTTATCCCACGAAACATCGAATTTCTAATCAACGAGATCTGGCGATGAAAAGCGGCAACTCCTCCACGAGTGGTCGTATTAAAGTGTTTTGTGTCCATACCCGCCGTAATCATCGCAAATCCCATCTATCCCCGCTTGCGCATGTCCCTGCTCACATGGCTCCTAAAATTGTTGTCTCTTAAAAAACATGCAACCTTGCAGCTATTTTTTTTTCTAAGACTTGCAGATGCATGTTGGCTTGATGATCGTTAATATTGATTTGCTGGAGTTTCATATTGCATGCTTATTATGTATTTTATGTTTTAAGTGTAAAGCGTTTATCACTTATTAAAATGCTTAACGTTTTCTTTTTCTTTTACTTTTTTGGTTTGTATCCCTCAGCACACGTGTTCTCCATTAAGTGGTCACACATGTTGTCTTATTATTGGGGATTATGGTTGCTTCGTGTTATTAGATAAGTTTTGAGCTCAGAGCAGTTGTATGAACTTTAGAGCTTGAAGCTCTGATGTTAATGGCGATTTAAGAATTCTAGAAATATTTGTCGATTATTTTTTGTTTGTACTGTCTTTAAGCTATTCTCTTCATGGTATACAGAGTAGAATAAGAAATAGCGCGCAATAATCTTGACCAAGGTCGAGAGCTGGTAGGAATTGGAAAATTATGCTCGTGACACAGATCCACTTTTCTTGCATGGATCAGACCACCCTGGGATGGTCCTTGTCACCAGTCTACTCACTGGTGTGAAATACCTCCATTGGAGCAGAGCGATGAAGCTTGCTTTAGGCACGAAATCAATACTTAGATTTATCAACGGAACGGTGCCAACTCCAGATCTAGGCTCAGAGGAGTATGACAAGTACCAAAAGGTAGAAATTATGGTAATTCCATGGCTTCTTAACTCTATTTCAAAGGAAACTGTTGAAGCTTTTATGTGTGTTAAAACTGCCAAGCAACTGTGGGATGAATTAGCTGAGAGATATGGTGAAAGTAATGAGCCAGTGAGGTACAAATTATAAAAGGACATTGCCACGTTTTCACAGGGTTTATTGTCTATTACTGCATATTACACGAAACTCAAATGTTTGTGGTATGACTATTCTTTTCTTATATCAATACCTGACTGTGAATGTGGTTCTGGGAAAGTTTTACGTGAATTGGACATGGAAATGAAGCATATGCAATTCCTCATGGGATTGAATGAGGTTTTTGAACCTGTCAAAAACCAGATATTATTGTTTGTGCCTCTGCCTACTATAAATTAGGCCTACTCTAAGATCTTAAAAGTGGAGAACATAAAAACCTGAATTTGGGTATGAATCAATTTGAGAACTCAACCATGTTAGTAAAGAGTGGCTTTGGGAGAGCAACAAGTATAGGAAAAGGCTTTGGTCATGGTAATGGTGGAAGAAACTTCTATGGACAACAATTTAACAGTGGGGCAAGAGATAGAGTTGGACAAAGGTTGTCAAAGGTAGAGATAGCAAAGCTTTATTGCACTCACTCTGGATATAGTGGTCGTGATATTCAATGGTGTTTTAAGTTTAACGGTTATCCAAAATAGTTTAAGGAGCTAATGGAACAATGACAAAATCAGAATGTTTAACATGGTTGAAAAGAATGAATCCTCAAAGGGAGTTTCAGAAACAAAATCTCAGCAAAGTGATTCTTCAGGTGACAGTGGCGTATTCATACAGAAGGAAGTAGCTAAATACATGACTGGTCAACAAAACACAGAAGCACACACCTGTTCACACTTTGATGAATTGGTTGATGGTGTAGAAGATTATGCTTTCTCTATGACTAACAAGATCGTCAAAGGAAGTTGGATCATAGACGCATGTGCTAGTAAGATATTTGCTGTGATATTGATTTTATCTTCAAAAGTTCAAAGGTGATAAACCCAATCAATGTGAATTTGCATATGGTTCTAAGGTGAAGTCACACAAGTAGGTGAAGTGAATTTCAATGATCAAATCATAATCAGGGATGTGTTGGTGATACCAGAATTCAGGTATAACTTGCTATCTGCGGGACAACTAGTTGACAAAAAATGGTCTGTCTTTCACTGTCACAAACAAGGATTGCAAGCTAACAGACACGAGAGAAAACTTAACCATTGCATTGGGGAAATCAGTGGGAGGATTGTATGTCATTGATACAAAAAGAGTGTTTGTTAATTCAACTGATGAAGAAATTCATAACAATGATGAGTTATCCTTGTGGCACAAAAGCCTGGGTCATATTTCAGTTCACTGCTTAAAATACTTACCTTTCATCAAGGGTAATTGTTAAATGGTTGAGTTGGGTTTGTGTGACATATGTCACAGATCAAAACAACCAAGACTATCTTTTCCTATCAGTTGTAAACACAGTAAAAGGGAAGTTTGAGCTTATTCATGTGGATGTTTGGGTCCACATCATGAGGAATCAGTGTTGAACACTCCTTACATGCTCACTATAGCAAATGATTTTATTAGAGCCACCTGGATATATCTCATGAAGTATAAATCAAAGACTATCATTCATCTATGGTCATTTTTCAAGATGATTGGGGTACAATTCAACTTGAATATCATGCAAATGAGGTCTGATAATGGAAGTGAGTTTGTAAATAAGGAGATAGAGAGAATGGTATAATACATCAAAAAACCTGTCCATACACTCCACAACAGAATGGGGTTGTGGAAAGGAAGCACAGATTCATACCTGAGGTGGCAAGGTCATTGTCTTTTCAAGCTAATCTACCCAAATGCCTTTGGCCTTACAGTTTGATTGCAACAATACAAATTATTAATACTTTACCATTTGCAAAGCTTGGTTGGAAACGTCCCTTTGAGTTACTACATGAAGTCACACAAACTTATGAGTTGTTCATAAATTTTGGGAGCCTGTGTTATGCAAGCAAACTTGATCCCAATATAAAGAAATTTGATAAAAGGGCAATGGCATGTGCTTTCTTGGGGTATGTCTCGGGGACAGAGGGATACAAAATCCATAATTTGGAAACAAAAGATGTGTTCATCACAAGAGATGTCATCTTCTATGAGAATAAATTCCCTTTCCATAGGGAAGCAGTGACTGACATTGTTCTACAGAATAATGTTCCTTTACCTGTTGTGCATACTGAAGATGAGATGTCATATGAACCTCATAATAAAGCAAGTGTTGAGGAACCTGAGATTGTACAGTCAGAAAATGTTCAAAGAAGAACAAGTAGCAGAAAAAAAAAAGAGACTTCCTCATTGGATATCAGACTATGTAAGTGGGTCACCAAATGAAAATGAGTTTAATTCCTTCTTTTCAACAGAGGATCAAACAACATCAGAATCAGTATTTTATGAACAAGCTACACATGATAAAAGATGGGTGGAGGCCATGAATAAGGAGTTGGAGGCACTGGAATCTAATCAAACTTGTAGTCTAACTAAGCTACCAAATGGAAAAAAGGAAAAGGATCTAAATGGGTGTACAAGATTAAAAGAAACTCTGATGGCACCATTGAAAAGTTTAAAGCAATGTTGGTAGCCAAAGGATATGTTCAAAAAGAAGGCATAGATTTTGTGGACAGTTTTTCTCCAGTAGCTAAGCTTGTGTCAGTCAGATTGTTTATAGCCTTAGCCACTCGAAACCATTAAGAAATGCACTAAATTGATACAAAAAATGCATTCTTCATGGTTTCTTGGATGAGGAGATATATATGTTGCCACCAAAAGGGTACACCAAAGCATAGAAGGAGAGGTGCACTTGCTGAAGAAAAGCCCCTATGGCCTGAAGCAGGCCAGTAGGCAATGGAATATAGAGTTCTCAAAAAAACTCCTTTCTTATGGCTTCCAGCAATCTTCTCATGATCATTGTCTGTTTTATAAAATTTCAGAGAAAAGGCTGCTTGCACTACTCATCTATGTAGATGATGTTTTAATTACAGGTGATTACTTGGAGGACACACATGTTGGGATCTATGAGGATCTCATTATGTACAAGTTACGAATTCAATATCAAACGTAAATTTATGCGCAACAGATCTAAAGGTTTGACGTGGAAAACTTATGGCTTAAAATTTTTCGAATCTCGCGGATTCGGGTTGACCGGGAACAACACATAAGGAAGACGGATCGAATGGGTGGCGGGACCAGCAGTCGTGTGGGTGGTGTCGGGTCTCTGGGCAGGTCGCGGTGGTCAGATGGGTCGCGCGTCGCGTGCGGCGTCGGGTCTGACGAGATCACGGCGGGGCTGAGGTCGGCGATCCTCGGCCTCCGGGTCGTGGTTCGTCGGCTCCGGTTGATCTCCGGGGTTGATGAATATATGTCTCAATTACCTAGGTATCTTCTACTGTATTACTCTTCAACTAGTATCGGAAGATGATAAAGCTCGAACAGAACACTGAGAGAGAGAGAGAGAGAGAGAGAGAGACGCGTGGCGTGTTATAGCACACGTAGGAGAATTCTGATCTCTCCTTCTTTTTTCCATGAGCCTAATGATGTATATATAGAGTTATAGTAGGGACCTTGAGGAGAATAGGAATAGGCTTCTTAAGTAATGGACTAACTATGGGTCTGGCTCATTTCTCCAACTACTTAAATAATTTTATGGTCCACTAACATAATATAATTCCACTCCCTTTTCCTACCCCAAATAACAATTGAGACTCTAATAATAATTATCCGAATTACCTCCTCATGTTTAATATATAATGTCCATTAATTAATTCGATTACTGAAAATCAAGAATTAATTAATTTATTAATTATTTCACCGAAACTATAGCTTGTTCATCACATTATTACTATGTCGGAATTTAATCCACCTACAGGGTTTAGCATAATAATCCTTCATGAACACACTTCTGGGACATCATCAAACTAACGCACATGGTGACCGTAAATATCCTAACAACACATCATACATGCAGGAATATTACACAAGACAATAAGAATATTAGTCCAGCGAACTGAACCTCACCCAAGTGAATCAAAATAATATATAAGATCAGTATAAACCGAACTTCTGCTCTCTAAGATCATGTTCAATACATTAATGTACTAGTGTAACTAATCAGTCAAGACCAACTGTACTGTTGACACTACAACAGTTCTGATGGGGTGTTCATTTCTATTTGAATTTTGAACCACAATTCTTGTTTCGTAAGTAACTGATAGAATGATCTTTTGTTCGTCCGGTGACTATCCATTCTATCTAAGTGCAAAAAAACAGAACATAGAACTTGTTTAATCGAACATGATTCTCATTCATAAAGGGTAAAAATGTAATATCATTCAAAGCTAAGATTTTAGTATATAACACTAACAATACAACACCTTAAACAGTAACTTGATGATTTGTTTACAATTAAAGACCTGGGGGAAGCTAAATATTTTTTGGGCTTGGAAATTTTCAGAACTACTGAAGGCACTTATTTGAGTCAATTGATGTACATACTTGATATGATTCATTATGTGGGACTAGAAGATTCTAGGACATCAGTCACTCCTTTACCTCAAGGCATTAATCTTTCTTCAGTGGAATCTTCTCATTATTATAAAAAATCATAAGCCTATAGAAGACTCATTGGTCGACTCCTTTACTTGAATTTGTCAAGAGCAGATATCTCTTATTCCATTCAACAGTTAAGTCAGTTTTGTCTAAGCTCCTTCACAGATTCATTTGAGTAATGCTTTGCATTTAGTTCATTATTTGAAAGGTTGTCCTACCCTTGGTCCTTATTTAGCTATTCCATCAACCAAGCTTGAAGCTTTTTGTGATGGGGATTGGGGAAGTTGCACAATCACTAGGAAATCGTCAACTGGATATTGTGTTTTCTTGGGTCAATCTTTGATCTCTTGGAAGACCAAAAAGCAGAAAACCGTCTCACAATCGTCCGCAGAAGCTGAATACCGATCTATGGCCACCACAATTTGTGAATTACAATGCTTGTCCTATTTAGTGAGGGATCTTGGTCTCTCGATTTCTACTCCTATCTCTCTTTGGTATGACAACTGGGTTTTCCTACATATCACAACTAATCCAATGTTTCATGAACGTACGAAACACTTGGACATTGGTTGTCATTTTGTCCGAAACCAGTACAAAGACGGGTTTATCTCCCCAAAGTACCTATCATCTTCATTGCAGCCGGCTGACGTCTTTACTAAAGCTCTGGGTGGTGCTGATTTTCAGTGATTTATCTTCAAGTTGGGAATGCGTGTTAATAGCCACATTCCCGCTTGAGGGGGGGTGTTGGCTTGATGATCGTGAATATTGATTTGCTGGAGTTTCATACTGCATGCTTATTATGTAGTTTATGTTTTTAGTTTAAAGCGTTTAACACTTATTAAAACGCTTACGTTTTCTTATTATTTTTCTTTATCTTTTCCTTTTTTAGTTTGTATCCCTCAGCACACGTGTTGTTCTGCATTAAGTTGTCACACGTGTTGTCTTGTTATTGGGGATTATGGTTGCATCGTGTTATTAGATGGGTCATGGTGATTTAAATTCTCGAAATATTTGTCGATTATTTCTGGTTTTCACTGTTTAAACTATTCTCTTCAATGCAACGCCCTTGAAATATGATCAAGGGGAATAAGAAAACCTACAGCTGCTGCATTGGCTTGCCTCTTATTCCTTTTTTTTTTTTTTTTTATAATCGCCACTATACTCTTTTTTTCTTTTAAAGCCTGCAGCAGCATGCCAATTTATGTAGGTAAAAATAAAAATAAATAAAAAATGCTGCTCCTCCATTTGTAAAAACCAGGTGGCCCCCACTAAATTTTATGGTCAGATTGCGGCTCCTTTTTCTTAAACTGAATCGTTAAATACCGCACCCAAATTCATTATAACGCACCCAAAAAAACCATTTTGCCCTTACTAATTTAAAAAAAAAACAAAAAATCGGCCAGCTTCACCCCCGCAGCCCCACTCTAATCTCTCTCTCTCCCTCTCCAAAATCAATCCCTCCCCTCACTAAAAAAAAAAAATTCA
>CACSLK010027752.1:21742910-21767417 GCA_902706635.1 Striga hermonthica | reverse complement strand
AATATCCTTCTCAACTTAGTATTTTAAATGAGGATTTTTAATATATATAAATATATATATGTATATGCAATTCTAAATAATTCTATGCACACAAGGCAACAATTATTCTCATGCATAAATAAACAAATAAATAATTAATGCCATAAATAAATATCCACTATTATGGCCAATTAAATATTTATTCTCCTTGGATTAGGATTTCTGTCCTAAACCAACTGGAACTCCCACTGCAGTAGAATCCCGGTTGACTTGTACTGCAAGTTCCACAAAACCTCCACCAGTAGAAGCCGGGGCCGCGCTGGCCAGCCTTGGATCCCGGCTCCGGTTTCTTCCTTGCTTTGTCGAGTCTCTTTGGATCTTTGTGAAGGCCCGGTCTCCAACGGTCGATCACAATTCGAAAAATATAATTTATAAAATTACATAAATCGATTCTTAGATCCAACGAGTGGATGTACATGCCTTCTACTAAATAATTAAACTATCCGGTCAACCCCCGGGCAATTAATACAAGCATTCATCCATAATTCCTCGACAATCCCGAGGCTTTAAAAACAAATTTAAAACAATGCAATCAACCATCAATTAAGCACAAGCACATAAAAAGGTGGCCATAATAGTGGATTAACTACTTCCTGCAAAACCAAGTTATGCATATAATCCAATATATATGGCTGCGCTTGAGCACACATAGACAATATAAGCAGTTTAATCCGGATCTTGTACATAACGGATTAACCTCAAGCTCTGATACCAATTGTTGGGACATATGAGGATCTCGATATGCACAAATCATGGACAAACATTCAACATAAACCTATGCGCAGCGGATCTAAAGGTTTGATGAAGAAAACTTACTGCTTAAAATTTATATAGATCTGGCTGGCCCGAACAGTTGACCGCAAATCAAATCTTCTCGGAATCGAACAAACTTGACCAATCCGGAAAGCTGGCATCATGGCGAAGTCAACGGGGTTGACCGATCGGAAATCAGATGGTTCACGCGCTCTAACGTTCGCGAGTAAGCTCCGACAGCTGCTCCCTTCCGGCGGCGCGTGGCGGCGCGTGCGGCGGCGGCTGGCGGCGATCTTGACAGCGATCTCTTCGTCTCGTCGTCCTGGTCGTCGTGGTATGGTCACTTGCTGGTTTTGGTCTCCGGTTTGGATGTATGATAGATCTGATTGGAATCCCGTATACCTTAAGATCTTCTACTGTATTCTCAAACAGCTATCTAGATATTGTATCAGTGGAGCACAAGAAATAGAACTACTCCTTGGAAGAGAGAGAGAGAGGGCTGGACGCAATTCCCAAGGTTGTGGGATTGTTCTCTTCTTCCATGAGCCTAATGTTGTATATATAGAGCTGCAGTAGGGACACTAAGGAGAATAGGATAAGGGCTTCTAATATATTAATACTGTGGAGCAACCCCACAATTAATATATTAATAATATTAAAGTCCACCACAATAATATTATTGCACTCCCCTCACCTATCCCAAATTACATTTGAGACTCCTTATTATAATTATCCGATTTACCTCCCCATTTTTAAGATATAATGTCCATTAATTAATTTGATCACTAATAATCAAGAATTAATTAATATATTATATTACCGAAGCTAGCGCTCACTTATAGCATTCATATTATGCCGGAATAAATCCACCTGCAGGGTTTAGCATAATATTCCTTCATGAACTCACTTCGGGGACATCATCATACTAACGCACATGGTGACCGTAAATATCCTAATAGCATATGTCGACCCGGCTTGGATCTCACCCAAAGAATCAAAGCAACAACAATTATGTGCACATGCCTATTTAATATCTTACGGGTTAAGAGCACGCAATAATTAACTGAGGCCTAGTTCGTTTACGACGATCAGTATAAAACGAACATCCCTCTCTGGGATCCTGTTCAATACATAAATGTACTAGTGCAACTAATCGATCAAGACAAACCGTACGGTTAACACTACAACCGTTTCGATGGGTTGTTCAATTCCATCTAGGTTGTGAACCAATGATTCCTGTTTCGCAAGTAACTGATATAGTGATCTTCGGTACGCCCGATGAAGACCCACTTATCTACATGCAAAACAACAGAACGTGGAACTTATTTAACCAAACATAATTCTCATTCATCAAGAAATAACAAGTGTAATATCCACTAAAGCAAAGCTTAAGTATATAACACCAACAAGTACATCGCAGCCTCTGAGGCAGCGAAAGAGGCAGTTTGGCTCAGAAACTTCTTGGTGGACTTAGAGGAGATTCCGAGTTTGCCACGTGTTATTACCGTGTACTGTGATAACAGTGGTGCAGTAGCAAACTCAAGGGAACCACGAGCCCACAGAGCAAGCAAACACATAGGGCGCAAATACCACCTTATCAGAGATATTGTGGCAAGAGGTCTTTTAAAATACGGATTGATAGGACTATACTAGTAAAGCGGCAGCTTTAAGTATAAGTGGGAGATTGTTGGTGTTATATACTTAAGCTTTGCTTTAGTGGATATTTCACTTGTTATTTCTTGATGTATGAGAATTATTTTTGGTTAAATAAGTTCCACATTCTGTTGTTTTGCATGTAGATAAGTGGGTTGTCATCGGGCGTACCGAAGATCACTATATCAGTTACTTGCGAAACAAGAATCATTGGTTCACAACCTAGATGGAATTGAACAACCCATCGGAACGGTTGTAGTGTCAACCGTACGGTTTTTCTTGACGATTAGTTGCACTAGTACATTTATGTATTGAACAGGATCCCAGAGAGAGATGTTCGTATTATACTGATCGTCGTAAACGAACTAGGCCTCAGTTAATTATTGTGTGCTCTTAACCCGTAAGATATTAAATAGGCATGTGCACATAATTGTTGTTGCTTTGATTCTTTGGGTGAGATCCAAGCCGGGTCGACGTACTTAATGAATTGGGTAATGACATTATGTGTTCGATGTGCTATTAAGATATTTACGGTCACCATGTGCGTTAGTCTGATGATGTCCCCGAAGTGAGTTCATGAAGGAATATCATGCTAAACCCTGTAGGTGGATTTATTCCGGCATAATATGAATGCTATGAGCGAGCGCTAGCTTTGGTAATATAATATATTAATTAATTCTTGATTATTAGTGATCGAATTAATTAATGGACATTATATCTTAAACATGGGGAGGTAAATCGGATAATTATAATAAGGAGTCTCAAATGTAATTTGGGATAGGTGAGGGTAGTGCAATAATATTATTGTGGTGGACTTTAATATTATTAATATATTAATTGTGGGGTTGCTCCACAGTATTAATATATTAGAAGACCTTATCCTATTCTCCTTAGGGTCCCTACTGTAGCTCTATATATACAGCATTAGGCTCATGGAAGAAGAGAACAATCCCACAACCTTGGGAATTGCGTCCAGCCCTCTCTCTCTCTCTCTTCCAAGGAGTAGTTCTATTTCTTGTGCTCCACTGATACAAGATCTAGATAGCTGTTTGAGAATACAGTAGAAGATCTTAAGGTATATACGGGATTCCAATCAGATCTATCATACATCCAAACTGGAGACCAAAACCAGCAAGTGACCATACCACGACGACCAGGACGACGAGACGAAGAGATCGCCGTCGAGATCGCCGCCGCCGCACGTGCCCACACGTGCCGCCAGAAGACTGCAGCTGCTGGGACTCACACGCACGCATGAGAGCGCGTGAATGCTCGATTTTCCGACCGGTCAACGCCGTTGACTTCGCCGTGACGCCAGCTTTCTAGATTGGTCAAGTTTGTTCGATTCCGAGAAGATTTGATTTGCAGTCATCTGTTCGGGCCAGCCAGATCTACATAAATTTTAAGCCGTAAGTTTTCTACAATCAATCCTTTAGATCCGCAGCGCATAGGTTTATGTTGAATGTTTATCCGTGATTTATGCATATCGAGATCCTCATAGGTCCCAACACCCTCCGCCTTTCGCTCGAAGAGTGACTTGGGGCTCTGGGCATGCTTCACCCCAATAATTTCCGCGGGCTGTGGGTTTTCCATGGGTCGTGGAGGGCAATTTTCGCGGGTAGCGAGTGGTCTGCTGGTCGTGGCCAACCCCAGTAATTTGCGCGGGTCGCAGGGGTTGGGCGACAGCTACGCAACTGTGCGGTATAGGCTCCAGCCCCAGTAAAATACATGTCGATTTTGTACATCGAATATATACCGATGTACCAGTAATATGTTCGAAATAGACTAGTTGTTTGAGGATGTAACATGAACAGACGTGTCAATTTCTGTGTAACCTGATCAACATCTGTATATACTATATAATTGTTATCTGTAGCCAAATGCAAAATCTGGGTAGTCGCATCTCTACCCTCGTAATTATCTCTCCGCAATTTAACTATATAGTTATACACATATCGCCGAGTAGCGTTTTGTATGTCAGGTTTTTATCTTGGATCGCAGCCAAAATTGTTGTCGGTTTTGCCTGAGCAACAGTCACATCACGGATAATCTCCTTAGATGAAGCGCTAAGTCCGCTCATCTGTCGATGACCCTCATGATACACAGCCAATGCATGATTATGCATTCTCTTCTCAGCATCATCATTTATATGGATCCTCCAATATATAGATTCTGCCACATGTTTGACTGTTATCTCAAAAAGACATTTGCTCTCTTTAGTTTTTGTACGTCTAGAAGCAGCTTGATCTAAATCTCCTATTTTGCCTCTGTACCGTTCCCCTCGCTTATACTTCAAAATTTTCAGCTTTCCTCCTTTTTTTGTATTTTGAAATAACCAATTCAAAACCATAAAGAATTGCAATCCCTTTTGCCCACTCAATAGCGTTGTCATCACTAACAAATAGTTTCTCTGTAGTGAAAACATCTCGGTAATCAAGACCGTCTCCTCCAAAATCTTCGAGTGGCAGTTGCAATATATTACGATGTATGTTAATAATTTACAAGATAATCATTTATAACTTAAAACATAGTAATTTCTTAATTCTAATATAATAATAATAAATTCAAATTTATAAGATAATCAATTCTAACTTATAACACAATAATTTCTAACTTCTAACAAAATTGTAATAAATAATTATTTATAAGATAATTAATTCTAATCTATAACATAATATTTTCGAACTTCTAACATAATAGTAATAAATTTTAATTTATAAGATAGTCAATTCTAAATTATAACACAATAATTTCTAACTTCTAACATAATAGTAATAAATTCTAATTTATAAGATAATCAATTCTAATCTTTAACAAAATAATTTCTAACTTCTAACATAATAGTAATAAATTCTAATTTATAAGATAATCAATTCTAATATATAACATCATAATTTCTATTATTATAATTTTGTTCGTAAATAAAATTAACTAATTCTTAAAAAAAATAATTTGCGGCCGGCCGCCGGCTGGTTTCGGCTAACCGGCAATCGCGGCCGGGATTGGTTTGGCCCGCCAGCCAGCTAGGCCATGTATGGGCCTAGCCGGCCAACAATGGCCCGACCTAACTTGTCGGCGAGCCGGACCGAGCCCGACCGCAATTGCCAGTTGACTGGCAGCAGTCCGATCAGTTTTGCCGCCCAGCCGGCTGGTGAACTCACCTCGTCGGAAAATATTTTTTCGCCGAAAATCGTCTGGTTGAAGGGATTTTACAATATTTGGAGGTTTTTGAAAAATTACACGAGCAAAATAATTTGGGAGGACGTTACGTGGCAATAAAGGACGGTAAATAGCAACACCAGTCAAAATTTCAAACTCATTCCAAAACTTCCCTTCTAGTCATTCATTTGTCTTTTCTAATAGCAATAGCTGTAAATTCGTAATGTTATGAATCTTGGTATGGTTTAACAAAATCTAGCCTCTTGGACCAGTCATTTTATATTTCTGTACTTACACTGTTCATATTTACATACAATCAAATGCATGAAACACAAAATGGTACATGTGTTTTCACACATTTTTTACTTTATTTCTGATGATTAATTTCGTATCATTTGAATTGACTGGACAATGATTTTCTGGAATTGAAAAATACGGGGAAAGTGGAAATTTCAAAATTTTTATGTTAGTCAGCTAAAGCTGAATGTAACTGTAGGGAAGCGTACGAGTGGGAAGGATAAAACGAGTAAACGAGATACTCTCTCGTAAAACACGTAAAACTCACAAACTCAATCAATTCTTATTTCATATTCAAAATTAACTGTCCAATAACAAAGAATAAGATCTCTTTAAATAAAGCCCTCAAATTATACCTTATCTTATTCTCCAAGCTACTAATTATTAAATAATATTTATTGCTATAATAATAAGAATACTAATAATAATAATACTAATAATAATAATAATAATAATAATAATAATAATAATAATAATAATAATAATAATAATAATAATAATAATAATAATAATAATAATAATAATAATAATAATAATACTTAGTCTGCTCCATTCTCCCCCGGTTGAGCAGGATTCGGCCTCGAATCCGACCCGTTCCCGTTGAAGTCGTCCCATGACAAGAGTACCGCCGACGTTTCCCTCGATCGAACATGAATGTTGAAGGTCTTCCAACAACCTCGAACGTTAACATAATCTCGGTCAAGGACTTAACTGCTGCGAAGGCACATGTACACGCCACCATACGCAAAACCCACACAACTGAATTAATACAAAATATACCACCTCGTTTGCCGCGCTAAAATCCATAACAACGGCCAAACATCCCGTTGTTAGGAGACTTTGCGATAGGCAATTTGAAAATGGCCCACCAGTTATTGTGCATCAGCTCCGGCTCCGAAAAAATATCTTTGGCCAAAATACTTAATAAATCGGGTGTGAATGACGGTTTCTCATTCGAAGACTTAATCGTTGCGATGTCCCATGCGGGACCCATATTACTGCAAAAATATGTTTTCGTCACTTGAGGCTCTGCATCAAAAATGGGCGAACCGTCGTACATTGGCCCGTCAACGTGATCCTCATCGAAGTTAGGAATGGCAGAGCAAAACGGGCCCACCCCTTGACCAAATTTGCTGCCAAACTCACTTTGTTCCATCCCAATTCCCGCAGCTATGAAAGCCCAAAAATATGGAGTAAATATATCCCTCCCCTGGGACCAATAAATGGAATTGGGCCGTTGCGCAACCCAAACTGGTGAAAGAAATCTGCTTCTCTTCTACGTCTTTGCGCAACTCCCAAATCGTGATACCAGCTCTCTCTCCAATGCCATCGCTGCACCTTTGCCACTCCTCTGTGAAATCCAAAAAATTGAGCACCCTATGCCCAGCCTCATTCCTGCTGCCTTGCCGCGCATCGCGGCTGCCATCACTGTCGAAACCTGCAGCAGCGCGCCGGCGAACGCGAAAATCAGACCCACCAAAAACCACCTCCGTTCAGGGTTAGCCCCATCGAGCTTCGCGGCCACCACTGTCGCCAAAACCAGTCGTTTTCTGCCTCCAAATTGCGCTCTCCGGCCATGGCAAAACATTCATCGGCCCAATGCGGCTCGCAGCCATGGAAGACGTCGCCGTCGACAGCGGTGCGACGCCCCTCCTGCGGCCACCGTCGCGCGTCCCCCTCACCTTCAGTAGTCCGACGGAAATCACCGTCAAATGCTCTGTTCAACCCTCCACCTACAGCAGTTTACCGGAAATCGCCACCTCGGGTTGCGCGATTAAGCAGAAAGTGGTAGTCAAAACCCTCCTTAAGCTGTTGTTGACTGCGAAATCGTACAGCTCCTAGGGTTTTCTCGTCGTCGCGGTTGCCACCATGTTCGAAACCACCTCCAGCCCCCAGCTGCTCACGAATTCGAGACTGACCGAGGGTGTCAGCTCCTTGCCATGGTGGTCGATCTGTAAACGGGTTAGCCAACCCGGTAGAGTTTCCAACGCCGTTGCCGTTAAGAGGTGGCTGGGATCGCTGTCGGGGCGCCCCGACATGGTTGCTTCCCCCACGACCGCCTCTGTACCCCCCCCGCGATAGTCACGGCCTCCTTCACGGTCCGTCTGCCATTCCGTAACAACCACGTTTTTCAGCATCAAACACACATCCTTGATTCCCGTCGAAAGATCGTCAAACAAATTCGTGAAACGCACGTCCAACTCTTGAAATCGGTAGTCAATCTGTTGAAACCGATCGTTGAAGGTAACATCACGTTGTTTATTTGCAGCATCTTCTCGTCCCGGCGACATCGCGAATCGTACTGACTGCTGATACCAACTGATGTAGGGAAGCGTACGAGTGGGAAGGATAAAACGAGTAAACGAGATACTCTCTCGTAAAACACGTAAAACTCACAAACTAAATCAATTCTTATTTCATATTCAAAATTCACTGTCCAATAACAAAGCAAAAGATCTCTTTAAATAAAGCCCTCAAATTATACCCTAGCTTATTCTCCAAGCTACTAATTATTAAATAATATTAATTGCTATAATAATAAGAATACTAATACTGATAATAATAATAATAATAATAATAATAATAATAATAATAATAATAATAATAATAATAATAATAATAATAATAATAATACTTAGTCTGCACCACTATGTAACGTGTAGCATTTTCCCTATCTCATCACTCTATTTACGGATATGAACGTGTCCTTTTTGTATCAACCTTGGAATGACTGGAAATTTGTTCTGCCTTGAGGGATGATTGATTATCAATTCAATTTAATTGTATCTTCCACTGAATTCCCACCTACTAAAGTAAATCAAAATAAATAAATAAATGACATCACCAACTTTTTATATTATTTTATTCTTCTTTCTCTGTTCACTACTAACTTTTCTAATTTTTTTTATTAAGAGCGGTTATTCTGATAAAAGGAAAGTTTTCTCTTTCTTTTCACACATTTTTATATTATTTTATCTTTCACATCTTCTACTATTTCTCTCTCATGTTACTAATTTTTGTTCATTCTTTACTATTTCTCTTGCTCCTTCTTTCCACATAATATATAGGTGTTAAGTTGCAAACAAATATATTAACAATATGTAAACAAATATATTTACAATATATTTTTATTTTTATTCGATCGCATAAGTCAGTACTGCCAGTAACATCACTTTCTCATAAATTCATATAAAACATGGGCAAAGACCCATTTCATGTAAATTTATAAAATTCACATGAATTCATACAATTCCAGTAATGCATTCTAATAATAGCACTTCCAGGCAAAACACACACGAAGAATAACAACTTCATATTATAAATAACAAATAAATAACTTCATATCATAAATAACAAATAAATCATGAGTGGGACATCTTAACAATACTTTCACATTCAGGTCTAAACAACAAATTATAAAGAACAATGATTACAAAACAAGTTATGTCAACAAATCATAAGAAAAGATATCTTGAAAGTAGTGGAAATATATACTCCAGAAAAAAGGAAAAAATACAACAAACGAAGAAAGAGTTGATTTTTCCAAGAAAATGTTTTAAACCTAATATAATAATATGTAACATGCATAGCTTCTTTTCAGTAGTAGTAAAATTCTAGCTCACATTACAAATACCTGAGGAAGTTCAACATTGTTGATATCTCCATACGATTGCTCCCTAGATGTTTTGCTAATTATTGAATGCCCAATGTATTCTCAAACGACGAGGTAATAGGATTAAGCACTTCAATTGGGAAATGTTCAAAAACTTTTAAAACTCCTGCTAATTTTTCTTTCACAATCTCATTTTTAAATGACTTCAAAA
This sequence comes from Striga hermonthica, assembly GCA_902706635.1. Lineage (NCBI taxonomy): Eukaryota > Viridiplantae > Streptophyta > Magnoliopsida > Lamiales > Orobanchaceae > Striga > Striga hermonthica. The sequence continues at coordinate 21,757,692 of CACSLK010027752.1, read as the reverse complement.
TCTTCAGGAATCTGAACGTCACACTTGGAAAGCCTCTTTACTTTCAAGTTGCTTTGCTCTCTTGCTACACCTATCGAGAAGTCCATTATTGATAGAGTCAGGAAGTTCCTGTACGTAGATAGAATGAAACTTAAATAAATCAAATAATCATAACAAACTATTTTTAGTAATGATAAGTGAATATAATACAACTTGCATAATTTATTTAAGGCGTTTTGTACTTTCTACCAGATATTCTTTTATGTGTCTCCCTATACATCAACGCTAGAGAAGGTTGCTTCCCATCAACTTGTTTATGTAACCATACAGGAAAAAAGAAAGAAAAAAATAAAAAAAAAATAAAAAATCACAGAAGAAATTTTTCATCAACTACAACACATTATAACTAAAATCGACACTCACCATGCAAGTGTGTGTAGTTCCATGAATATATATTACTTTTCTGTCACTAATTCATCTTATTTTTAGGCATTTATAATATTAAATACCAAATGAATCTCATAAAGAGTCCGGTAAACAAATTAAAATAAATAGTAAAGAATACTTACCAACCCATGATGCTTTCTTGCAAACATAATAGGACCCATTGTGTGTCTGCTTTTTTTTCTTTTTTTACTTTGGTTGGCTGCCTTTTTCTTTTATGAGATCATCTATTCATACAATGAACTTTAACATATAATTTCATTGAAATCAAGCAATGCATTTAACTACTAATCTAACAAAAAGGTTTAATTGAATATTAATACAAAATTATAAACACACACAGAGACAAACACTATGAGACATAAGAACACATGTATTCTTAATGAAAATAAGTATACAACTAACGGATGCAAAAGTTTCAACCTACAGTTTGTACAAATAGGTAGAGATCCAGAAAATAAATAATACATCTAGAAGCAATCAGAGTCATATTTGAAACATATTGATCCCTCCGACTTCAACATGTGATAGGGCACAGTCCACCTGACTTCAACTTGTGATTGTGACACAGTGGCACTAGCACCATACACAATATATATGTAAAATTGAAATTATTTGCAGCTCGTCCCAGTGCACAGGGTATGCTACACTGTACTTGCTTCATAAGATTAATATAAAAAAAAAGATCAAGCATATCAAAACTGCACACAACATCTACATTGCCACCAACCGGCCGACTGCCCGACCACAGCAGGCCGGCTGTCCGGCCAGACCCCGGATCGGCCAGTTCAGACCGGTCTACTTCACGGATTAATGTTCTATGTTTCGGTTCATGTCTATGTCAAATTTTCAATTAAATTCTGGGTCCAGTCCAGTCCGGTAAATTCATGTCAGTCCAGTTTCGATTTTAACCAGTTCCGGTTATACCAGTTAAGTCTAAATGTCATGCCAAGTTCAAGTTGAGCATCTTAACATATTAAACAACTATTTTAATCAGTCTGAGCATAGTATTTAGTAATTGTTTATATTATGTTACAGTTTGATCAGGCTATTGTTATCAGCACTACCATTTTCATATCGACGGTTCAGGTGGGGACTCAGACTGCATATTACATTGATTATAATTACTCTACCATGTTTGAGGTATGTATCATGCTATGTTATGTATCCGCTTGGAATAGTCGTCGGTCCATTTTGGGTTCTAGTGGCCTAGTCTGCCCACTAGAGTGTGCACATGGTGTCCGGCATTTTCATGCTGGCAGATGAGGTAACGGTTATGAGACAACGGACATGTTATGGCAATGGTTTACCGGTATCATGCTATGTTATGTTTATGTATATACCAGGATCATGATATTGCAATTATTTTCACTGTTTACTTTAGTATGAGTTCTTACGGAGCACAGTGGACTTTAGTGCTCACGCCCCATGTTATTTATGTTTTTCAGGTCACAGAGTTAGACCAGAGGAGTGAGCTGACGGGCGGTTCAGGATTTTGTTTACATGTTTGAATTTGGCATAGCAGTGTCGTTACTATCTCCCGTAGTGGAGTTTAAATGTTTTGCCACGCTACGTTTTCCGCTGACGTTTCATGTTTGTCAAACTTAGCCTTTTGATCCGATTACTAGTCGGGTTGTATATACTATGATAAACCGTTTTTCTTAAAAACTAAAGTACGATTTTCCAGGTAAAGTTATCGTTATGGTAGCACTCCGAAACATGATTTCGCGAACTAATCAGTAATTTTTATTAAAAGGTTTTGCGAAAATTTAACTCTGATATTTATGACATAGCGGGGTGTTACAGTTGGTATCAGAGCACATTTCTGCGTCTCTGAAAACTTTTACAAGTAAAAATTTTTTATAAAACCTGAACACGTCACGCTCACGCCCCGCCGACTACAGGTAAGTGTTGATTCATATTTTAAATTATAAACAATTTACTAGGTCTATGCTAAAAAAAACCACAGTTATGATTTAGTTAGGATTCTCGAGTCATATTCAGGAATTATGGTTCAGTATATCCATGTTTAATGTCAATATTTCCAGGTCATATTAAGCAACTCATCAAGAGATTTGTGCGCTTTATTAATGAGCTAAAGTATTTTTCCCTGACATAGATAATGTTGAATATTTCCACTATTCAAATGCCACCACGTAGGGAGCCAGATCATCTGGCGGTCCACAGGCCACTGTAGTCGCTCAGTTTCGCGACTATCATCCCGAGAAATTCTCCGGCCAGGGAGATCCTCGAGTTGTGGACGAATTAGTTCAGGGCCTTGAAATGATTTTCGAGGTCATGGACTGTCCCGAGCGTTATCGCATTCTATGCGCACAGATCCAATTGACAGGTGACGCACGTCTATGGTGGAACGCCTACTGGGGAATGCGTCCAGGTGAAAAGGAAGGTTGTACGTGGGACAGGTTCAAGGAGTTAATTCGCGAGAAATATTATCCTGCGTACTATCGAGCCCAAATGGAGCGTCAGTTTCTGTCACTCCAACAAGGTACTCGTACAGTGGACGAGTACGAGCGAGAATTCACTCGAATTGGAGCCTTTGTTCCCGACCTGGTGAGCACAGAGGCAAAGAGATCGAGGCGTTTCACAGACGGGCTTTTTCAAACAGTCTGTCATAACATTGTAGGTCATGGCGTTTAGACCTATGCCCGTACTGTCACCATAGCTCAAGAGGTTGACGCCAGCATCCGGAGAGAAGTCAACCAGGGTCGTCTTCAGCCATCTGCCCCTGCCCAATCATCCGCAGTACCCCCCATTCAACTCGCTGCTGCTCAACAACCGAAGGACAAGAAGAGGAAAGGGAAAGGCTTTTAGAATGACATGAGGAACCGTCAGAGACAACAAGGTGCTGCCAGGCCACAGCAGATTCCATCATGCGCTACTTGCGGACGACCCCATCGTGGAGAGTGTCATTTCGGCCAGCACATTTGCTATTATTGCCATCAGCTCGAACATTTTGTTAACAACTGCCTAGAGCGACCGCAGCCACGACAGCAGCTACCGCAGCAGCCACAGCAGCAGCAGCAGCCCAGACAACAGGCCCCGAGGCCACCCCAATAGCAGCAGAGGGGCAGACAGCAGGCTCGTGTTTATGCTGTTGATCAGGTCGAGGCGGAGCAGCACCCAGGTACTATGTCTGGGATGATTATGCTTAACGATGTTCTTGTCTTCGCTTTATTTGATACTGGAGCAACCCACTCTTTTATATCGCGACGATGTCTTGATGCCATTGGAGTACATTCTATTACCGTTGTCGATCCTCTCGAGGTGAGTTTAGCCTCGGGACGAAAGATAGTGACCGATGCCAAAGCTACTGATCTCAGCCTTTCTATCAGTGGTCGTATATTGTCTACCCACGCATATGTTCTCGAGATGAGGGATTTTGACCTCATTCTTGGTATGGATTGGCTAACACATTTTCATGCAGATATTCGATGCCATGACCGGGAGATTACTCTTTATCTTTCGGGAGATGATCATATTACTTTCTTTGGCACCAAGGCTCGTTCTTTGCCTCATGTTATTTCTATGGCGAAAGCTAAGAAGATGTTACGACGAGGTGATTGTCAAGGTTATCTTGTGAGCCTTGTCAGCGATGAACCGAAAGCCGGACACCTCACGATGTTCCTATTGTTTGTGAGTTTGTGGATGTGTTTCCGAATCAACTTCCAGGAGGACCACCTAACCGGCAGGTAGAGTTCTCTATTGATCTTATTACAGGATAGGGCCAGTTTCCAAAGCCCCTTATTGAATGGCGCCAAAAGAATTGCGGGAATTAAACACTCAAATCCAAGAGTTATTGAACTCGGTTTCATCTGACCGAGTTTTTCACCATAGGGAGCACTGTTTCTTTTCGTCAAAAAGAAGAACGGTTCTATGCGTATGTGTATCGATTATCGGGATCTCAACCGGTTAACTATCAAGAACAAATATTCGCTTCCCAGAATCGACGACTTGTTCGACCAGCTGAGGGGAGCCTGTGTGTTCTCCAAGATTGACTTACGATCAGGTAACCATCAGCTGAAGATCAAAGATTTTGACATTGCAAAGACCACTTTTCGTACTCGGTACGGTCATTATGAGTTCGTCGTCATGCCATTTGGCCTCAGCAACGCTCCAGCGGTATTCATGGACCTGATGAACCGTATATTCCATCCTTACCTCGATCAGTTTGTTATTGTTTTCATTAATGATATTCTAATCTACTCCAAGAGCCAGAAGGAGCACGAGGAGCATCTGAGGGTTGTCCTTGAAATCCTTAGACGTGAAAAGTTATATGCTAAATTCTCCAAATGCGAATTCTGGCTCCAACGAGTAGCCTTTCTTGGCCATGTTATCACTCAGGCAGGTATCGAGGTGGATCCATCCAAGGTTGTCACTGTTCAGAACTGGTCGACACCGAAGAGTCCATCCGAGGTTCGCAGTTTTCTTGGATTGGCTGTGTAACACCCCGCTATTTCATGAAAATCAAAGTGCGTTTTTCACAAAGTTTTTCAAAATAAAAATATTTAATTTGCGAAATACTGATTTGGAGTGCTACCATAATACATGGCTTGGGAAATACCACAACCTTTATCATCAAAATTTAGCCTTGAACATGATCTACTAGACGGACTTGGGACATTTGAGTCTATTCCCTGAGCTGAATCAAGGAATTTCTTTCTGGAACATGCCAACTGCTTGGCAAAAATGAGCAATTTCGATGGAAAAATATCTGAGGAACATGATTGCTAAGATTTGTACAACATAAATGCTTACACGTCTCTTGACGGGTCATTAACTTGACCTGAATAAATCTAGAATTTAATCTAGAGTTCTTAAACTTAGCCCCTTTCTAAGGTTCTGAATTCTGATTCGAACATCCTTACTGATGGCATCATAGATAGTAGTTGGAAGCTGATTAATAAAGCGCACAAATCTCTTGACGAGATGCTAATCATGACGGGGAAATACTGACATTAATCATGGATAGACTGAAATATGAATCCTGAACATTATTTGAGCATCTTAACTAAGTCATAACTGTGCTTTTTCTGAGCATAGACATAGTAATTTGTTTATAATTTAAAACATGAATCAGCACTTACCCGTAGTCGGCGAGGCGTGAGCGTGACGTGTTCAGGTTTTATAAAAACTTTTGACTCGTAAAAGCTTTCAGAGACGCAGAAACGTGCTCTGATACCATCTGTAACACCCCGCTATTTCATGAAAATCAGAGTGCATTTTTCGCAAAGTTTTTCAAAATAAAAATATTTAATTTGCGAAATACTAATTCAGAGTGCTACCATAATAGATGACTTTAATTTAAATCCGACGTTTTTGTTTTTAAGAAAACAGACTAACAGTCTGATAACAGTCATTGGATCAATAGGGCTAAGTTTGAAAAACAGTGAAAACTCAGCGGAAACCATAGCGGTGAAACAGGTAAATCCCCCTACGGGAGATAGTAATAGCCCGCTCGGCATAATTCAAACTTTATAAGCATAATCCTGAACCGACTGCCATCTCACACCTCCGGTCCGACTCCATGACCGAAAAAACATAATAAAAGTTGGGCGTGAGCACTAAAATCCACTGTGCTTCGTAGGAACTCATACTAAAGTAAACAGTGAAAATATTTGCAATAACATGATCCTAGCATATATAACTGAACTGAAATCGGTACTGAATAAGAATGATCTGATACTGATATCGTGATAATCATTACCTGACTGATACATCTGCCAGCATAGAAATGCCAGACACCATGTGCACACTCTAGTGGGCAGACTAGGGCCACTAGAACCCAGAATCGACCGGCGACCATTCCGAGCGGATACTGACTGATAATACATACCTCAAACATGGTAGAGTAATTATAATCAATGTAATACCCAGTATGAGGCCCCACCCGATCCGTCGAAATGAAAAGGTAGTGCTGATAATCGTAGCCTGATCAAAATTTGCAATCGCTCGTTCACTTGAACAAATCTACAAGATCGATCGGCCTCACTCCTTCGTGCGTGCGTGTGCGTAGAACTTTACTTATCTTATCTTAATGCTTGCTTAATATTTGTTTAGGATATAACTTAAGTGATAAGCTGTATTTTTCACCTCAACACTTAAATAAAGAGGCGGATGAAGATGGACAAAATGAGGTGAAATTCTAAGTCAAACGCACAACTAATCGACTCGTTCCATGTGCCGTGCATCAAAGGCCTAAGGTGTACTTTAATATGCTTAGTCATTTTATGGAACCTGAACGTGGTGCCACATAGCACAAATGAAATACTGATATTTCACATGAAATCTTTCCAACTCCTCTCGGAACTTTTTAGTACTAAGCATGGCCTTAAGAAAATAATCAAGCATGATCATAATTAATTATCTAAAATTTATTTTGGGCATAAACGTGACTTCGAATAATACATTGACTTAACTTATTATTTCCAACTCATTTATTATATAAACAAATTGGAATTAAATCTAGAAACTTATTCAGTTATTGAAATAATTAACCGAATATCTTATCGACTAAAAGTCAAACTTTAACTGAAACTCAATAATTGGCTTGAAACTCAACTTTTGACGATTAATCGAATATTCTCAAATCAATTAATACGTCAACATTTGCATAACTTACTAATTTCTATTTATTAAATAAATGGACTGAGATTAATTACTATCATTGACTCGGTTAATAAATAAAATTAACCGAATATATCTTCGACATAATGTCGAACTTGGAATTTAACTTAGCTGAATAACTTGGACTTGAACATTGACTTGACAATTTATTAACAAAGGCTAGTATTTTTCCTTTATTAATAAAGTCAGGGCGTTACAATCCACCCTCCTCAAAATATTTCCGTCCTCGGAAATACTAAAATTGGAATGTACAAGCTTAACATAAAGCTTATACTTACTGATGATGTAACTTGGAAATTCAGTATTTAAATACTGAACATTAGACTTTGATCTTAACTGGAGAGTTCTCAATTCACAATTAAGTGAATTATTGATTAATGTTGGCTGAGAATGGACACTTTTCTGAAATAAAGTGTTCTACTGATTATACATGACATTAAGAGCATAATTCTTGAGCGCACTGGTCATCATCTCCTGGCTGATTGTTGATCTTCGGTCTGAACGTTGATTGTGGAACCCAAATTGTTGGTACACACGGAAAATTTCAGAGATACGCACATGTACAAATGAGGATAACTAGCAATCTTGGTCACAACCTTTCGTGAACATCTACTCGATAACGCGACACATCGTTCACGGCACATTGAAATGCAGCACACCTGCTACTCATCAAGTGAGTGCGGCACGCCTACATGCGGCACCTGGCGAACATTGTGTAACGCCCCGTATTTTATTAATAAAGGAAAATACTAGCTTTCGAGTAAAATCTAGCCTTTGTTAATAAATATTCATGTTAATATTCAAGTCCATGTTATTCAGCTAGTTAAGTTCCAAGTTCGACGTTAAGTCGAAGGTATATCCACGTTTAGTTCCGAAGTAATTATTTTATCGATAATTATCGTTCGGAATTAATTATTTTCAGTCAAGATTACCCAAAATTATTTTCGAAGTCATGTTTACGTTCGGTATAATTTTGGTAATTAAGTATCAAGTTTAGTTAAGTAATTAAGCACAAAATTGTGTTTAATTAAGTGTTAATCACGGTTATCTATAAAAATGCCGTAAGCATTTTGAGGAAAATTCACGTGAGAAAAAATTGAGCATATACCTTGCATGAGATTATTATGTTAGCTTGAGGTGGCACTATGGTAGAAGCTTAAGTGGTGACTAACCTCCTTAGAAGATGATTAAGCTCGTTAATAAGCCTCTTAAGCTTATGTTATGACAAGTGGTGAGTAATTATTGGACAAAAATTGTTTCTCACCTCTTCATCACTTAAGTTTACGTATATATATAAGGGGAGACTTTGGAAAAAAAAAAATCAGCATTTTCCCTAATCATGTATTAGTAAAGTGAGAAATAAGAAGAGCTTCCTTTAGTTAGGAGAGTTGAGGGTTCACGAGTATACACAAGGAGAAGCTACGCGCGCACGGAGGTGCTTGGTCGAAGGCTTCCGGGAGTGTCGAGCAACTGACCGAGCGATTGTGAAGGTAAGCTCATCTTGATATTCCTATAAGTAGTAAGGTCATATTCAGCTTTAATCTTAAAGTTAAGCTCATGAATAACTCATGTTAGCTCTCGGTCGTACCATTTAATCACGTCGAGCATGTTCGATTTTATTCAAAAACTCCCGAACAATTTTCATGTATTTAGTCATTATATGTGATATCATGCTAAGTCAAGTCAAGTTTGCCGAGAAAAATCATTGTTTTTGCCGTAAGTTGGCTAAAGCCATCGGGCACCGCACATAGCGGGAGCCATGATCTTTTCAATTCTCGCGAGTTATGTTCATGTTGCTCGACCGTTCTGTTAATAAGAATTCATGTGGTAATCAGTGTTGTTAGTCTATGTGAGAAGCGATCGGGAGAGTTGTTGAATGGTCGAACATATCGATCGTAGCGTCGGGTTGCAATATTGCGCGCGCTACAACCATGTTGCAAGTCATGTCGATGCCTTTTCTCGTGCAATTTCATGAAGTTATGTAGTTATGAGCATGTTAAGTCATTTCATGTTGTTTCATGTCAAAACAGTCGAGAGAAGTCACCGGACGGCCGACAAGGACCGTTCGTGGCCGCGCTGCCCGCACACAGCGGCAACAGCACGCCGGCAGTCAGCCAGCGTGGACAGACAGCGTGTGCGCGTGCCCGCGAGGCATCGCACACAGCCTGTCACGACAGCAGTCCGCTGGCAGTGCCCAGTGCACGCCAGCAGTTCACCACACACGCCAGCGTGCGTGTTCGTGCGTCAATCGCTTGCTGCGGCGCGCGGTAGCGCCCAGCAGCGCCAGTCACGCTTGTGCCCGCGTAAATAGCGCGGGGCAGCGCCCAACTTATGCTTGCGAGCGCCAGGCGCACGCACGCGTCCCAGCAGCCGTCAGCAGCGTCCAGTCGCCAGCCAGCCGTGCCCAGTGGCACGCCAGCGCACGCTAGCACGCGCCTGTGCACCGTGCTGTGCAACAGGCCCTGCAGCCATCGTGCCACGGCCAGTCCAGGTAACGCCAGCGCACGCGGCCTTGGCAGGCCCTTTGGCCGAGCCAGCGGCCGACCGCCCGGCCAGAGCAGTCCGGCGGTCCGGCCAGATCGGTTGGACCGGTTCACCCTATATTTTTAATGTTTCGAGTTCCGGTTCATGTTCAAGTTCCATTTTCAATTATGTTCCAGGTCCAGTTAGTCAGTTCAGTGTAATCAGTTAAGTTATCAGTTCAGTATTTTCAGTCTAGTCAGTTAGTCAGTTCAGTTCAGTATTTCAGTTAAATTTTCGGTTCAGTTATGATCAGTCATGTGTAGTCAGTTTAGTTCAGTTTAACAGTAGCAGTTCAGTCCAATTTTCTTATCAGTTAAGTTAGACCCCGAGGTGGTTCCAGTTAACTATTCAGATCGAGTCGAGCATCTTAACAGCTATTTTAATCAGTCTGAGCATAGTACTTAGTATTTGTTTATATATGTTCAGTTTTGCAGGCAGTCAGCACTTACATTTTCAGAACAGCAGTTCAGGTGGGGACTCAGACTGGGTATTACATTGATTATAATTACGCTACCATGTTTGAGGTATGTATTATCAGTATCCGCTCGGAATGGTCGCCGGTCCATTCTGGGTTCTAGTGGCCTTGGTCTGCCCACTAGAGTGTGCACATGGTGTCCGGCATTTTTATGCTGGCAGATGTTCAGTTATCAGTCAGGTGATGTTTATCACGAGATCAGTATCAGATCATGATTATTCAGTACCGGTATCAGTTTCAGTTTCAGTTCATTATCAGTTCTGTTATATATGCCAGGATCATGATATTGTTATTATTTTCACTGTTTACTTTAGTATGAGTTTCTGCGGAGCACAGTAGATTAGTGCTCACGCCCCCACATTATTCATGTTTTTCAGGTCACAGAGTCGGAGTCGAGGAGTGAGCTGGCGACCAATTCAGGACATTTGTATATATGTGTAAATATTGTTTTGGCTACACTATGGTTTCCGCTTCTATTTCAGTTTACCAAACCAGTTTTTGATCCAACTCCGGTCGGGAACTATGTTTTATAACCGTTTGTTATTAAACTAAAATAACGGTTTTCAGATAAAGTATGATTTTACGGTAGCACTCTGAATCAGTATTTCGCAAAATAAATATTTTTATTTAGAAAAATTTTGCGAAAAGCGCGCTCTGAATTTCATGAAATAGCGGGATGTTTCAGATGGTATCAGAGCACGTTTCTGCGTCTCTCAAAAATTTTTTTTTACGAGTCAGAAATTTACGAAAACCTGAACACGTCACGCTCACGCCTCACCGACTACAGATAAGTGCTGATTTATAAACAAATTACTATGTCTATGCTCAGAAATTTCTCAGTTATAATTTAGTTAAGATGCTCGAATCATGTTCAGGATCAGTAGTCAGTATACTCAGGATTTAATATCAGTATTTCCCAGTCATGTTTAGCAACTAGTCAAGAGATTTATGCGCTTTATTGATCAGCTTCTAATTGCTATGTATGATGTCATCAGTAAGGATGTTCGAATCAGAATTCAGAACCTTAGAAAGGGGCTAAATTTGAGAACTCTAGATTAAATTCTAGATTTATTCAGGTCGAGTTAGCGACTCATCAAGAGATTTGTAAGCACTTATGTTGTACAAATCTTAGCAATCATGTTCCTCAGACATTTTCTATCGAAAATTGCCCATTTTGCCAACCAGTTGGCACATTCCAAGGAGGAATTCTTTGAGTTAGATCAGTGAATAGAGCACTGTTCTAGAAGTCGCTAGGCGCTCGCTAGGCGCCCGACCAGCGCCTAGCGCCTAGAGCGCCTAGTCGGGGCCTAGGCGGGGCCTAGAAATTATAATAAATATATTATTTTTATTTATTTTTACAATTTCACTAATGAAATTATAACTTATAATTAATAAATCCATACACCTAAGTCCCAATAATATTATGGCAAAATTGCGACTAATATCATGACATTTAGCGAGATTGCAAATTAATCACAACCTTTTAACTTTTGCATAATATATCACGCCCTTCAATTCTTTGCAAAATGATACATGCGCTGCCCCAACTCATCTGACGTGGCACTCAAAATGCCAACGCACCTGCTGACGTGTATTTAACAGACGATTTTTTTGCTTAATTAATCACAACCTTTTAACTTTTGCATAATATATCACGCCCTTAAATTTTTTTGCAAAACGATACATGGTTTAAGAGATGGTTTTTTTTCATCTCATCCCTGGACGAGATGAGGGGAGATTTTGGAACCCTTGGGGATATATTAGGCTAGGGCTGAAGAAAAAACATATTATTGAGAATTTTATCTTTTTTTTTTTCATCTCAAAACTCATTTTCTCAACAACTTTCACTTGGTTTTCTTTGGATTTTGCTTGGATTCGAGTTTTGGAGATTGTGGCACTCCATAACGAACACGATTTGGTTTGTAATTCGATTTTATTCTCGACTTGGATTAATAATAATTTCCTTTCATTTGATTATGGAAGTGATTTATTATGTTGAATCTTTTGTTGGGATTGATATCAATATGTGTGGCTAAATCGCTTCGTTAGGGATAGAGGATATTTGTTTTGGTTCGATTGAGATTCGTGTGTACGTGTTTGTCGTTCAATCTATTCGAGTTGTGTTGAATCTAGGGTTAGATGTTTGATCATCATTTTAATCTAGTTAATCAATTTGTAGAACCGGAAGGGGAGAAATTGATTGATCTCGGCTCGTTTAGAATAGGCTTGTTCGTTAATAGATTGTCTATATGTTAATTGTTTGATAATTGATCGTTACGAATAGTTATTGAGAAAAAGCCTCTAAACGAGTATGTTATTTGATCTCTTAACCGAGCGGTTGCGTGCTAATTGATTGCTTGAGAACCATAAACGAATATCTCCGACTCCCTAACTCACCAATCATTATTTGAACTCCATTTGAAATTTGAAGTGTGTCTTGCTTTATTTTTAGAATTTGTAGTTGATAATCAAAACAAAAAATAATTGAATTAGAGTGTTTCAGATTTGTTTTCTCTTTTCGTATGATTGAATACACGTGCAAAGTAATTCGACTAACCTTCCTTGAGAGACGACCCGGTGTTTGAATCTTTTCGTGTTCCAAAATCTCCAGCTCTAGCCTAATATATCCCCAAGGGTTCCAAAATTTCCCCCTCATCTCGTCCAGGGATGAGATGGAAAAAAAATCATCTGTTAAATACACGTCATACTAGTTGGGGCAGCAGATAGAAACGTGTATCGTTTTGCAAAAAAATTTAAAGACGTGATATATTATGCAAAAGTTAAAAGGTTGTGATTAATTATGCAAAAAAATCGTATGTTAAATACACTTCAGCAAGTGCGTTGGCATTTTGAGTGCCACGTCAGACGAGTTGGGGCAGCGCATGTATCGTTTGGCAAAGAATTGAAGGTCGTGATATATTATGCAAAAGTTAAAAGGTTGTGATTAATTTGCAATCTCGATAAAGGTCATGATATTAGCCGCAATTTTTCCTAATATTATTAATATTATATTACAAAACAAACTCCAAGCCAAAATAAGTACATAACCACAATATAACTTCTTCTCATTGTAATTTTATCAAACACATTATCTACATGTTATGTTTTAAACATTACACAACATAAGACAATTATAAAAACCAACTAAACACTAAATTCACTAATCATTAACTAATTAAATTAACACATATAATAATAATAATAATACAATTGTGGATAGCCGAGTTAGCCCAGATTGAACCGGATGCTTGACCTCTCAGGAACCGAGCTGAAAACCTGGTCTGGTAAAGAGGTGCCGAGCTGAACCGAAGATTAAAGATGTGCAGAACTGCCGTAGGAACGTTCCCCCAGTCCGGCACCTGGCTCAGTCAGGACAAAAGCCGACCTGGATGGGTGCCGGACAGAAAGGAGACTATCCGCGGTCTCACAAACACTTTCGAGTGAAATGCAGGCCTGAAAACCTGAGAAGGCCGACCAGAGGGAGAGTGCAGGTGTCGATGAGCATTAAAGTATTCCCACTTGGAAGGCCATCATTGGACGATGGGACAGGTAATCATAGCCTAGTACCCTACCAGCATGTAATATCCCGATATTTCATCGGTATAAATTACGTTTTAGTTCCGATATAATAACGTTATCGTTTATTATTTTCGGAGTTAATTATTTTCAGTCGAGATTACCGAAATTTAATTTCGACGTACCGTTTACGTTCGGAGTAATTTTGGTAATTAAGCATTATGTTTAATGGAATAATTAAACATAAATTAAGTGATTAATATTAATTAATCACAATTCATGTGTTAAGTCGTGACCTAAATGTCCAAATAGCCGAAACTTAGAAAATTTTTCCAAATAGGATCAAAATGCCGTGCACTATAGGTGAGTTTATGTTCCCAAATTAAGTTGTATGGCCGCGGGTTCTTCAAGGTGAAGGAAGTGAACTTTTCTCCTCATTTCTTCCAAGGTTACGTGGCAAATAAAAGGGCTACTTAGTCATCCCTACTATAGTTAAAATAGAGGCACATGTCAAGGCCTTAAGAGGCCACGCCTCACCTACGTCCTCCCATCACTCCCTCGGCCAAATATATATAAGGGACATTGATCCAAAAATTTCCCCATTTTCCTTAAGGACTTTTGCAGCATATAGTACCTTCCTTCAGCAGCATATATCCTCTATAAAAATCAGCAACAAAAGCTCCATTTAATCCCTATTATCCTATACAATCGCACGGTAAGATAGAAGGCCTCACGCGGCGCACGCAAGGACGAGTAGCACGACTATTTTCCGATTTTCGTCGAGCGATCGAAGAGGTAATTCTCTTCTCAGCTCATATTAATGTTGATAAAGTCATATTAAGGTTAAGTGTTCGATCGATTTTCGAGAATTTCAAATAAAACCGTGCCTAAGTCCGTATATGTGTAAGTAAGGTCATGACCGAGTTATTTTCGATTTCTTCCGGCAACTCTCGAACCATTAACGTTTAAATGTTCAGTTTAACTAAATTTATGTTCAATAAGATCAACTTTGTCGAAGCAAAATGAGATTTTGTTGATAAATTGGCCAAAGCCGTTGCCAGCGCCTATCGCGCGTAGCCACGGGCGGCAGCGGTCCGAGTTTTAGTAAGTTCAGTATTGATCATGTTCAGCCGTGTGATTATGTTTTAAATTGCTTCATAGTGGTGTTCATATCATGATGTTCTGAAGTTGCCGGATAAT
>CACSLK010027752.1:21673741-21702711 GCA_902706635.1 Striga hermonthica | reverse complement strand
GCGGCCTTGGCAGGCCCGTTGGCCGAGCCAGCGGCCGACCGCCCGGCCAGAGCAGGCCGGCGGTCCGGCCAGACCGGTTCATACCGGTTGGACCGGTTCACCCTATATTTTTAATGTTTCGAGTTTCGGTTCATGTTCAAGTTCCATTTTCAGTTACGTTCCAGGTCCAGTTAGTCAGTTCAGTGTAATCAGTTAAGTTATCAGTTCAGTATATTCAGTCTCGTCAGTTAGTCAGTTCAGTTTAGTATTTTAGTTAAATTTTCAGTTCAGTTATGATCAGTCATGTGCAGTCAGTTCAGTTTAACAGTAGCAGTTCAGTCCAATATTCTTATCAATTAAGTTAGACCCCGAGGTGGTTCCAGTTAACTATTCAGATCGAATCGAGCATCTTAACAGCTATTTTAATCAGTCTGAGCATAGTACTTAGTATTTGTTTATATATGTTCAATTTTGCAGGCAGTCAACACTTACATTTTCAGAACAGCAGTTCAGGTGGGGACTCAGACTGGGTATTACGTTGATTATAATTACGCTACCATGTTTGAGGTATGTATTATCAGTATCCGCTCGGAATGGTAGCCGGTCCATTCTGGGTTCTAGTGGCCTTAGTCTGCCCACTAGAGTGTGCACATGGTATCCGACATTTTTATGCTGGCAGATGTTCAGTTATCAGTCAGGTGATGTTTATCACGAGTTCAGTATCAGATTATGATTATTCAGTATCGGTATCAGTTTCAGTTTCAGTTTCAGTTTCAGTTCAGTATCAGTTCAGTTATATATGCCAGGATCATGATATTGTTATTATTTTCACTGTTTACTTTAGTATGAGTTTATGCGGAGCACAGTGGATTAGTGCTCACGCCCCCACATTATTCATGTTTTTCAGGTCATAGAGTCGGAGCCGAGGAGTGAGCTGGCGACTAGTTCAGGACATTTGTATATATGTGTAAATATTGTTTTGGCTACACTATGGTTTCCGCTACTATTTCAATTTACCAAACCTGTTTTTGATCCGACTCCGATCGGGAACTATGTTTTATAACCGTTTGTTATTAAACTAAAATAACGGTTTTCAGATAAAGACAGATTTTACGGTAGCACTCTGAATCAGTATTTCGCAAAATAAATATTTTTATTTCGAAAAATTATGCGAAAAGTGCGCTCTGAATTTCATGAAATAGCGGGGTGTTACACATTGCACCTGCGACGTCGACGTAGTCTGTATAGCTGATCATATCTGTATCTCAAGCTAGTAACCTCAATGTACTATAATGCCAACTCTCTGTGATCTCCCAGTGTACTGTGACTCAATCATGGCATCGTTCTATTCTTGCAACATGCATTCTTGAATGGAAAGCGTCGGTTTGTCACCACGACGTTGTCTGTTGTTGTTGATTGGTCTTCTCTATCACGAATAAAAGATGTGTCGAACATCGCCCTGCTGTACCTGCAAACCTTTACTTTCCCTGAGGTTAAACTTAACCTCAAGAAAATCTATCATGAACTAATCTTTCCTGCGATTTCTCAAATTTTCTGAATTTGAGAATCGAGGCACTAGACATGCTTGAAATGACTGATAAGTCTTGTCTTATTAGACAGATCATCCTTGACTTTGACATGACTGGCCTTAATATTCACATAACTGTATTATCCTGACTTGACTTTTACATGACTATATAACCCTTACTTGAGCTCTGGAAGCTATCCTGAGATAATTAATTGGTCATCTCGGAATTTGGAACATGACATTTACTGACTTACTGCGGCTTGGTAAGGTGCGACTTCAGGTTTCCAGGTAAATTTGGAGTAATGATTTGTAATTCAAACCTCCACATTTAACCCGGCTTAGTAACTATTATACGTCGACCTTAAACTCATGAACATTGACTTTAAATCGTGAATATTGATTTTAAATCATGAATATTGATTTTGACTGTGTACTATACATGGCTACTCCAGTATCAACTGGTCCCGCAAGTACAAAGGAAATAACTGATCTTGGGCTTTAAAAACCATAACTTGGAATATCACATTGATAACATACCTGACATAACTGACTTTAAAGGTTGTTATTACATGAAATCATACGGTTCCGGTCCCAGCTTCAAGCCTCCATGGTATACCCGACCGAGTGGCTCTTATTTCAAGCCTCCATGGTAACCTGGAATATTGACTCTTATACACTGGAAACCGTTATGTTTGACAATGGCTTGGGAAATATCACAACATTTAGCATCAAATTTTAGCCTTGAACATGGTCTACTAGACGGACTTAGGACATTTGAGTCTATTCTCTGAGCTGAATCAAGGAATTTCTCCCTGGAACATGCCAACTGCTTGGCAAAAATGAGCAATTTCGATGGAAAAATGTTTGAGGAACATGATTGCTAAGATTTGTACAACATAAATGCTTACTAGTCTCTTGACGGGTCATTAACTTGACCTGAATAAATCTTGAATTTAATCTAGAGTTCTCAAACTTAGCCCCTTTCTAAGGTTCTGAATTCTGATTCGAACATCCTTACTGATGGCATCATACATAGTAATTGGAAGCTGATTAATAAAGCGCACAAATCTCTTGACGAGTTGCTAATCATGACGGGGAAATACTGACATTAATCATGGATAGACTGAAATATGAATCCTGAACATGATTTGAGCATCTTTACTAAGTCATAAATGTGGTTTTTCTGAGCATAGACATAGTAATTTGTTTATAATTTAAAACATGAATCAGCACTTACCTGTAGTCGGCTAGGCGTGAGCGTGACATGTTCATGTTTTATAAAAAATATTGACTCGTAAAAGTTTTCAGAGACGCAGAAACGTGCTCTGATACCATCTGTAACACCCCGCTATTTCATGAAAATCAGAGTGCATTTTTTGCAAAGTTTTTGAAAATAAAAATATTTAATTTGCGAAATACTGATTCGGAGTGCTACCATAATACATGACTTTACTTTAAATCCGACGTTTTTGTTTTTAAGAAAACGGACTAACAGTCTGATAACAGTTATCGGATCAAAAGGGCTAAGTTTGACAAACAGTGAAAACTCAGCGGAAACCGTAGCGGTGAAACAGGTAAATCCCCCTACGGGAGATAGTAACAGCCTGCTCGGCATAATTCAAACTTTATAAGCATAATCCTGAACCGACCGCCATCTCACACCTCCGGTCCGACTCCATGACTTGAAAAGTATAATAAAAGTGGGGCGTGAGCACTAAAATCTACTGTGCTCCGTAGGAACTCATACTAAAGTAAACAGTGAAAATAATTGCAATAACATGATCCTGGCGTATATAACTGAACTGAAACCGAAACTGAATAAGCATGATCTGATACTGATACCGTGATAATCATCACCTGACTGATACATCTTCCAGCATAGAAATGCCGGACACCATGTGCACACTCTAGTGGGCAGACTAGGGCCACTAGAACCCAGAATGGACCGGCGACCATTCCGAGCGGATATTGACTAATAATACATACCTCAAACATGGTAGAGTAATTATAATCAATGTAATGCCCAGTCTGAGTCCCCATCTGATCCGTCGAAATGAAAAGGTAGTGCTGATAATCGTAGCCTGATCAAACTTTGCAATCGCTCGTTCATTTGAACAAATCTACAAGATCGATGGGCCTCACTCCTCCGTGCGTGCGTGTGCGTAGAACTTTGCTTATCTTATCTTAATGCTTGCTTAATATTTGTTTAGGATATAGCTTAAGTGATAAGCTGTATTTTTTCACCTCAACACTTAAATAAAGAGGCGGATGAAGATGGACAAAATGAGGTGAAATTCTAAGTCAAACGCACAACCAATCGACTCGTGCCATGTGTCGTACATCTAAGGCCTAAGGTGTACTTTAATATGCTTAGTCATTTTATGGAACCTGAACGTGGTGCCACATAGCACAAATGAAATAATGACATTTCACATGAAATCTTTCCAACTCCTCTCGGCACTTTTTAGTACTAAGCATGGCCTTAAGAAAATAATCAAGCATGATCATAATTAATTATTTAAAATTTATTCCGGGCATAAACGTGACTTCGAATAATACATTGACTTAACTTATTATTTCCAACTCATTAATTATATAAACAAATTGGAATTAAATCTGGAAACTTATTCAGTTATTGAAATAATTAACTGAATATCTTATCGACTAAAAGTCAAACTTTAACTGAAACTCAATAATTGGCTTGAAACTCAACATTTGACGATTAATCAAATATTCTCAAATCAATTAATACGTCAACATTGGCATAACTTACTAATTTCCATTTATTAAATAAATGGACTGAGATTAATTACTATCATTGACTCGGTTAATAAATAAAATTAACTGAATATATCTTCGACTTAATGTCGAACTTGGAATTTAACTTAGTTGAATTACTTGGACTTGAACATTGACTTGAACATTTTTTAACAAAGGCTAGCTTAAATTTAAAGGCTAGTATTTTTCCTTTATTAATAAAGTGAGGGCGTTACAATCCACCCTCCTTAAAATATTTCCGTCCTCGGAAATACTAAAACTGGAATGTACAAGCTTAACATAAAGCTTATACTTACTGATGATGTAACTTGGAAATTCAGTATTTAAATACTGAACATTAGACTTTGATCTTAACTGGAGAGTTCTCAATTCACAATTAAGTGAATTATTGATTAATGCTGGCTGAGAATGGACACTTTTCTAAAATAAAGTGTTCCACTGATTATACATGACATTAAGAGAATAATTCTTGAGCGCACTGGTCATCATCTCCTGGCTAATTGTTGATCTTCGGTCTGAACGTTGATTGTGGAACCCAAATCGTTGGTACACACTGAAAATTTCAGAGATACGCACATGTACAAATGAGGATAACTAGAAATCTTGGTCACTACCTTTCGTGAACATCTACACGATAACGCGGCACATCGTTCGCGGCACATTGCAATGCAGCACACCTGCTCCTCATCAAGTGAGTGCGGCAGGCCTACATGCGGCACTTGGCGAACATTGCACCTGCGATGTCGACGTAGTCTGTATAGCTGATCATATCTATATCTCAAGCTAGTAACCTCAATGTACTATAATTCCAACTCTCTGTGATCTCCCAGTGTACTGTGACTCAGGCATGGCATCGTCCTCTTCTTGCAACATGCATCCTTGAATGGAAAGCGTCCGTTTGTCACCACGATGTTGTCTATTGTTGTTGATTGGTCTTCTCTATCACGAATGAACGATGTGACGAACATCTCCCTGCTGTACCTGCAAAACTTTACTTTCCCTGAGGTTAAACTTAACCTCAAGAAAATCTATTATGAACTAATCTTTCCTGCGATTTCTCAAATTTTCTGAATTTGAGAATCGAGGCACTGGACATACTTGAAATGACTGATACGTCTTGTCTTATTAGACAGATCATCCTTGACTTTGACATGACTGGCCTTAATATTCACATAACTGGATTATCCTGACTTGACTTTTACATGACTATATAACCCTTACTTGAGCTCTGGAAGCTATCCTGAGACAATTAATTGGTCATCTCAGAATTTGGAACATGACATTTACTGACTTATTGCGGCTTGATAAGGTGCGACTTCAAGTTTCTAGGTAAATTTGGAGTAATGATTTGTAATTCAAACCTCCACATTTAACCCGGCTTAGTAACTATTATACGTCGACCTTAAAATCATGAACATTGACTTTAAATTGTGAATATTGATTTTAAATCATGAATATTGATTTTGACTGTGTACTATACAGGGCTACTCAAGTATCAACTGGTCCCGCAAGTAGAAAGGAAATAACTCATCTTGAGCTTTAAAAACCATAACTTGGAATATCACATTGATAACATACCTGACATAACTGACTTTAAAGGTTGTTTTTACATTAAATCATATGGTTTCGGTCCCAGCTTCAAGCCTCCATGGTATACCCGGCTGAGTGGCTCTTATTTCAAGCCTCCATGGTAACCCAGAATATTAACTCTTATACACTGGAAACCGTTATGTTTGACAATGGCTTGGGAAATATCACAACCTTTAGCATCAAAATTTAACCTTGGACATGATCTACTAGACGGACTTCGGACATTTGAGTCTATTCCCTGAGCTGAATCAAGGAATTCCTCCCTGGAACATGCCAACTGCTTGGCAAAAATGAGCAATTTCGATGGAAAAATGTCTGAGGAACATGATTGCTAAGATTTGTACAACATATATGCTTACAAGTCTCTTGACGGGTCATTAACTTGAAGTGAATAAATCTAGAATTTAAATCTGATGATGTAACTTGGAAATTCAGTATTTAAATACTGAACATTAGACTTTGATCTTAACTGGAGAGTTCTCAATTCACAATTAAGTGAATTATTGATTAATGCTGGCTGAGAATGGACACTTTTCTGAAATAAAGTGCTCCACTGATTATACATGACATTAAGAGCATAATTCTTGAGCGCACTGGTCATCATCTCCTGGCTGATTGTTGATCTTCGGTCTGAACGTTGATTGTGGAACCCAAATCGTTGGTACACACGGAAAATTTCAGAGATACGCACATGTACAAATGAGGATAACTAGCAATCATGGTCACTACCTTTCGTGAACATCTACTCGATAATGCGGCACATCGTTCACGGCACATTGCAATGCAGCACACCTGTTCCTCATCAAGTGAGTGCGGCATGCCTACATGCGGCTCCTGGCGAACATTGCACCTGCGACGTCGACGTAGTCTGTATAGCTGATCATATTTGTATCTCAAGCTAGTAACCTCAATGTACTATAATGCCAACTCTCCGTGATCTCCCAGTGTACTGTGACTCAGGCATGGCATCGTTCTCTTCTTGCAACATGCATCCTTGAATGGAAAGCGTCGGTTTGTCACCACGACGTTGTCTATTGTTGGTGATTGGTCTTCTCTATCACGAATGAAAGATGTGTCGAACATCGCCCTGCTGTACCTGCAAACCTTTACTTTCCCTGAGGTTAAACTTAACCTGAAGAAAATCTATCATGAACTAATCTTTCCTGTGATTTCTCAAATTTTCTGAATTTGATAATCGAGGTACTGGACATACTTGAAATGACTGATAAGTATTGTCTTATTAGACAGATCATCCTTGACTTTGACATGACTGGCCTTAATATTCACATAACTGGATTATCCTGACTTGAATTTTACATGACTATATAACCCTTGCTTGAGCTCTGGAAGCTATCCTGAGACAATTAATTGGTCATCTCGCAATTTGGAACATGACATTTACTGACTTACTGCGGCTTGATAAGGTGCGACTTCAAGTTTCCAGGTAAATTTGGAGTAATGATTTGTAATTCAAACCTCCACATTTAACCCAGCTTAGTAACTATTATACGTCGACCTTAAACTCATGAACATTGACTTTAAATCGTGAACATTGATTTTAAATCATGAATATTGATTTTGACTATGTACTATACATGGCTACTCCAGTATCAACTGGTCCCGCAAGTATAAAGGAAATAACTGATCTTGGGCTTTAAAAACCATAACTTGGAATATCACATTGATAACATACCTGACATAACTGACTTTAAAGGTTGTTATTACATGAAATCATACGGTTCTGGTCCCAGCTTCAAGCCTCCATGGTATACCCGACTGAGTGGCTCTTATTTCAAGCCTCCATGGTAACCTGGAATATTGACTCTTATACACTGGAAACCGTTATGTTTGACAATGGCTTGGGAAATATCACAACCTTTAGCATCAAAATTTAGCCTTGAACATGATCTACTAGACGGACTTAGGACATTTGAGTCTATTCCCAGAGCTGAATCAAGGAATTTCTCCCTGGAACATGCCAAATGCTTGGCAAAAATGAGCAATTTCGATGGAAAAATGTTTGAGGAACATGATTGCTAAGATTTGTACAACATAAATGCTTACAAGTCTCTTGACGGGTCATTAACTTGACCTGAATAAATCTAGAATTTAATCTAGAGTTCTCAAACTTAGCCAGGTTCTGAATTCTGATTCGAACATCCTTACTGATGGCATCATACATAGTAATTGGAAGCTGATTAATAAAGCGCACAAATCTCTTGACGAGTTGCTAATCATGATGGGGAAATACTGACATTAATCATGGATAGACTGAAATATGAATCCTGAACATGATTTGAGCATCTTAACTAAGTCATAACTGTGGTTTTTCTGAGCATAGACATAGTAATTTGTTTATAATTTAAAACATGAATCAGCACTTACCTGTAGTCGGCGAGGCGTGAGCGTGACGTGTTCATGTTTTATAAAAACTTTTGACTCGTAAAAGTTTTCAGAGACGCAGAAACGTGCTCTGATACCATCTGTAACACCCCGCTATTTCATGAAAATCAGAGTGCGTTTTTCGCAAAGTTTTTCAAAATAAAAATATTTAATTTGCGAAATACTGATTCGGAGTGCTACCATAATACATGACTTTACTTTAAATCCGACGTTTTTGTTTTTAAAAAAACGGACTAACAGTCTGATAACAGTTATCGGATCAAAAGGTAACCGTAGCGGTGAAACAGGTAAATCCCCCTACGGGAGATAATAACAGCCTGCTCGGCATAATTCAAACTTTATAAGCATAATCCTGAACCGACCGCCATCTCACACCTCCGGTCCGACTCCATGACCTGAAAAGTATAATAAAAATGGGGCGTGAGCACTAAAATCCACTGTGCTCCGCAGGAACTCATACTAAAGTAAACAGTGAAAATAATTGCAATAACATGATCCTGGCATATATCACTGAACTGAAACCGCAACTGAATAAGCATGATCTGATACTGATATCGTGATAATCATCACCTGACTAATACATCTGCCAGCATAGAAATGCCGGACACCATGTGTACACTGTAGTGGCAGACTAGGGCCACTAGAACCCAGAATGGACGGGCGACCATTCCGAGCGGATATTGACTGATAATACATACCTCAAACATGGTAGAGTAATTATAATCAATGTAATACCCAGTCTGAGTCCCCATCTGATCCGTCGAAATGAAAAGGTAGTGCTGATAATCGTAGCCTGATCAAACTTTGCAATCGCTCGTTCACTTGAACAAATCTGCAAGATCGATCCGCCTCACTCCTCCGTGCGTACGTGTGCGTAGAACTTTGCTTATCTTATCTTAATGCTTGCTTAATATTTGTTTATGATATATCTTAAGTGATAAGCTGTATTTTTTAACCTCAACACTTAAATAAAGAGGCGGATGAAGATGGACAAAATGAGGTGAAATTCTAAGTCAAACGCACAACCAATCGACTCGTGCCATGTGTCGTGCATCTAAGGCCTAAGGTGTACTTTAATATGCTTAGTCATTTTATGGAACCTGAAAGTGGTGCCACATAGCACAAATGAAATAATGATAATTTCACATGAAATCTTTCCAACTCCTCTCGGCACTTTTTAGTCCTAAGCATGGCCTTAAGAAAATAATCAAGCATGATCATAATTAATTATCTAAAACTTATTCAGGGCATAAACGTGACTTCGAATAATACATTGACTTAACTTATTATTTCCAACTCATTTATTATATAAACAAATTGGAATTAAATCTGGAAACTTATTCAGTTATTTAAATAATTAACTGAATATCTTATCGACTAAAAGTCAAACTTTAACTGAAACTCAATAATTGGCTTGAAACTCAACTTTTGACGATTAATCAAATATTCTCAAATCAATTAATACGCCAACATTGGCATAACTTACTAATTTCCATTTATTAAATAAATGGACTGAGATTAATTACTATCATTGACTCGGTTAATAAATAAAATTAACCGAATATATCTTCGACTTAATGTCGAACTTGGAATTTAACTTAGCTGAATAACTTGGACTTGAACATTGACTTGAACATTTATTAACAAAGGCTAGCTTAAATTTAAAGGCTAGTATTTTTCCTTTATTAATAAAGTCAGGGCGTTAAAATCCACCCTCCTTAAAATATTTCCGTCCTCGGAAATACTAAAATTGGAATGTACAAGCTTAACATAAAGCTTATACTTACTGATGATGTAACTTGGAAATTCAGTATTTAAATATTGAACATTAGACTTTGATCTTAACTGGAGAGTTCTCAATTCACAATTAAGTGAATTATTGATTAATGCTGGCTGAGAATGGACACTTTTCTGAAATAAAGTGTTCCACTGATTATACATGACATTAAGAGCATAATTCTTGAGCGCATTGGTCATCATCTCCTGGCTGATTATTGATCTTCGGTCTGAACGTTGATTGTGGAACCCAAATCGTTGGTACACACGGAAAATTTCAGAGATACGCACATGTACAAATGAGGATAACTAGCAATCTTGGTCACTACCTTTCGTGAACATCTACTCGATAACGCGGCACATCGTTCGCGGCACATTGCAATGCAGCACACCTGCTCCTCATCAAGTGAGTGCGGCAGGCCTACATGCGGCACCTGGCGAACATTGCACTTGCGACGTCGACGTAGTCTGTATAGCTGATCATATATGTATCTCAAGCTAGTAACCTCAATGTACTATAATGCCAACTCTCCGTGATCTCCCAGTGTACTGTGACTCAGGCATGGCATCGTTCTCTTCTTGCAACATGCATCCTTGAATGGAAAGCGTTTTTTTGTCACCACGACGTTGTCTGTTGTTGTTGATTGGTCTTCTCTATCACGAATGAAAGATGTGTCGAACATCGCCCTGCTGTACCTGCAAACCTTTACTTTCCCTGAGGTTAAACTTAACCTCAAGAAAATCTATCATGAACTAATCTTTCCTGCGATTTCTCAATTTTTCTGAATTTGAGAATCGAGGCACTGGACATACTTGAAATGACTGATAAGTCTTGTCTTATTAGATAGATCATCCTTGACTTTGACATGACTGGCCTTAATATTCACATAACTGGATTATCCTGACTTGACTTTTACATGACTATATAACCCTTACTTGAGCTCTGGAAGCTATCCTGAGACAATTAATTGGTCATCTCGGAATTTGGAACATGACATTTACTGACTTACTGCGGCTTATTAAGGTGCGACTTCAAGTTTCCAGGTAAATTTGGAGTAATGATTTGTAATTCAAACCTCCACATTTAACCCGGCTTAGTAACTATTATACGTCGACCTTAAACTCATGAACATTGACTTTAAATCGTGAATATTGATTTTAAATCATGAATATTGATTTTGACTGTTTACTATACAGGGCTACTCCAGTATCAACTGGTCCCGCAAGTACAAAGGAAATAACTGATCTTGAGCTTTAAAAACCATAACTTGGAATATCAGATTGATTACATACATGACATAACTGACTTTAAAGGTTGTTATTACATTAAATCATACGGTTCTGGTCCCAGCTTCAAGCCTCCATGGTATACCCGGCTGAGTGGCTCTTATTTCAAGCCTCCATGGTAACCCGGAATATTGACTCTTATACACTGGAAACCTTTATGTTTGACAATGGCTTGGGAAATATCACAACCTTTAGCATCAAAATTTAGCCTTGAACATGATCTACTAGACGGACTTAGGACATTTGAGTCTATTCCCTGAGCTGAATCAAAGAATTTCTCCCTGGAACATGCCAACTGCTTGGCAAAAATGAGCAATTTCGATGGAAAAATGTATGAGGAACATGATTGCTAAGATTGGTACAACATAAATGCTTACAAGTCTCTTGACGGGTCATTAACTTGACCTGAATAAATCTAGAATTTAATCTAGAGTTCTCAAACTTAGCCCTTTTCTAAGGTTCTGAATTCTGATTCGAACATCCTTACTGATGGCATCATACATAGTAGTTGAAGCTGATTAATAAAGCGCACAAATCTCTTGACGAGTTGCTAATCATGATGGGGAAATACTAACATTAATCATGGATAGACTGAAATATGAATCCTGAATATGATTTGAGCATCTTAACTAAGCCATAACTGTGGTTTTTCTGAGCATAGACATAGTAATTTGTTTATAATTTAAAACATGAATCAGCACTTACCTGTAGTCGGCGAGGCGTGAGCGTGACGTGTTCATGTTTAATAAAAATTTTTGACTCGTAAAAGTTTTCAGAGACGCAGAAACGTGCTCTGATACCATCTGTAACACCCCGCTATTTCATGAAAATCAGAGTGCATTTTTCGCAAAGTTTTTCAATATAAAAATATTTAATTTGCGAAATACTGATTCGGAGTGCTACCATAATACATGACTTTACTTTAAATTCGACGTTTTTGTTTTTAAGAAAACGGACTAACAGTCTGATAACAGTTATCGGATCAAAAGGGCTATGTTTGACAAACAGTGAAAACTCAGCGGAAACCGTAGCGGTGAAACAGGTAAATCCCCCTACGGGAGATAGTAACAGCCCGCTCGGCATAATTCAAAATTTATAAGTATAATCCTGAACCGACCGCCATCTCACACCTCCGGTCCGACTCCATGACCTGAAAAGTATAATAAAAGTGGGACGTGAGCACTAAAATCCACTGTGCTCCGTAGGAACTCATACTAAAGTAAACAGTGAAAATAATTGCAATAACATAATCCTGGCATATATAACTAAACTGAAACCGCAACTGAATAAGCATGATCTGATACTGATATCGTGATAATCATCACCTGACTGATACATCTGCTAGCATAGAAATGCCGGACACCATGTGCACATTCTAGTGGGCAGACTAGGGCCACTAGAACCCAGAATGGACCGGCGACCATTCCGAGTGGATATTGACTGATAATACATACCTCAAACATGGTAGAGTAATTATAATCAATGTAATACCCAGTCTGAGACCCCATCTGATCCGTCGAAATGAAAAGGTAGTGTTGATAATCATCGTAGCCTGATCAAACTTTGCAATCGCTCGTTCACTTGAACAAATCTGCAAGATCGATCGGCCTCCCTCCTACATGCGTGCGTGTGCGTAGAACTTTGCTTATCTTATCTTAATGCTTGCTTAATATTTGTTTAGGATATAGCTTAAGTGATAAGTTGTATTTTTCACCTCAACACTTAAATAAAGAGGCGGATGAAGATGGACAAAATGAGGTGAAATTCTAAGTCAAACGCAAAACCAATCGACTCGTGCCATGTGCCGTGCATCTAAGTCCTAAGGTGTACTTTAATATGCTTAGTCATTTTATTGAACCTGAACGTGGTGCCACATAGCACAAATGAAATAATGATATTTCACATGAAATCTTTCCAACTCCTCTCGGCACTTTTTAGTACTAAGCATGGCCTTAAGAAAATAATCAAGCATGATCATAATTAATTATCTAAAATTTATTCCGGGCATAAACGTGACTTCGAATAATACATTGACTTAACTTATTATTTCCAACTCATTTATTATATAAACAAATTGGAATTAAATCTGGAAACTTATTCAGTTATTGAAATAATTAACTGAATATCTTATCGACTAAAAGTCAAACTTTAACTGAAACTCAATAATTGGCTTGAAACTCAACTTTTGACGATTAATCGAATATTCTCAAATCAATTAATACGTCAACATTGGCATAACTTACTAATTTCCATTTATTAAATAAATGAACTGAGATTAATTACTATCATTGACTCGGTTAATAAATAAAATTAACCGAATATATCTTCGACTTAATGTCGAACTTGAAATTTAACTTAGCTGAATAACTTGGACTTGAACATTGACTTGAACATTTATTAACAAAGGCTAGCTTAAATTTAAAGGCTAGTATTTTTCCTTTATAAATAAAGTCAGGGCGTTACAATCTACCCTCCTTAAAATATTTCTGTCCTCGGAAATACTAAAACTGGAATGTACAAGCTTAACATAAAGCTTATACTTATGATGTAACTTGGAAATTCAGTATTTAAATATTGAACATTAGACTTTGATCTTAACTGGAGAGTTCTCAATTCACAATTAAGTGAATTATTGATTAATGCTGGCTGAGAATGGACACTTTTTTGAAATAAAGTGTTCCACTGATTATACATGACATTAAGAGCATAATTCTTGAGCGTAATGGTCATCATCTCCCTGCTGATTGTTGATCTTCGGTCTGAACGTCGATTGTGGAATCCAAATCGTTGGTACACACGAAACATTTCAGAGATACGCACATGTACAAATGAGGATAACTAGCAATCTTGGTCACTACCTTTCGTGAGCATCTACTCGATAACGCGACACATCGTTCACGGAACAATGCAATGCAACACACCTGATGCGGCACCTGGCGAACATTGCACCTGCGACGTCGACGTAGTCTGTATGGCTGATCATATCTGTATCTCAAGCTAGTAACCTCAATGTACTATAATGCCAACTCTCCATGATCTCCCAATGTACTGTGACTCAGGCATGGCATCGTTCTCTTCTTGCGACATGCATCCTTGAATGGAAAGCGTCGGTTTGTCACCACGACGTTGTCTGTTGTTGATTGGTCTTCTCTATCAAGAATGAAATATGTGTCGAACACCGCCCTGCTGTACCTGCAAACCCTTACTTTCCCTGAGGTTAAACTTAACCTCAAGAAAATCTATCATGAACTAATATTTCCTGCGATTTCTCAAATTTTCTGAATTTGAGAATCGAGGCACTAGACATACTTGAAATGACTGATAAGTCTTGTCTTATTAGACAGATCATCCTTGACTTTGACATGACTGGCCTTAATATTCACATAACTGGATTATCCTGACTTGACTTTTGCATGACTATATAACCCTTACTTGAGCTCTTGAAGCTATCCTGAGACAATTAATTGGTCATCTCGAATTTGGAACATGACATTTACTGACTTACTGCGGCTTGATAAGGTGCGACTTCAAGTTTCCAGGTAAATTGTACTTCAAACCTCCACATTTAACCCGGCTTATTAACTATTATACGTCGACCTTAAACTCATGGACATTGACTTTAAATCGTGAATATTGATTTTAAATCATGAATATTGATTTTGACTGTGTACTATGCAGGGCTACTCCAGTATCAACTGGTCTCGCAAGTACAAAGGAAAAAACTTATCTTGAGCTTTAAAAATCATAACTTGGAATATCACATTGATAACATACCTGACATAACTGACTTTAAAGGTTGTTATTACATTAAATCATATGGTTCCGGTCCCAGCTTCAAGCCTCCATGGTATACTCGACTGAGTGGCTCTTATCCAAGACTCCATGGTGACCCGGAATATTGACTCTTATACACTAAAAACTGTTATCTTTGACAATGGCTTGGGAAATATCACAACCTTTAGCATCATTTAGCCTTAAACATGATCTACTAGACGGACTTAGGACATTTGAGTCTATTCCTTGAGCTGAATCAAGGAATTTCTCCCTGGAACATGCCAACTGCTTGGCAAAAATGAGCAATTTCGATGGAAAAATGTCTGAGGAACATGATTGCTAAGATTTGTACAACATAAATGCTTACAAGTCTCTTGACGGGTCATTAACTTGACCTGAATAAATCTAGAATTTAATCTAGAGTTCTCAAACTTAGCCCCTTTCTAAGGTTCTGAATTCTGATTCGAACATCCTTACTGATGGCAACATACATAGTAATTGGAAGCTGATTAATAAAGCGCACAAATCTCTTGACGAGTTGCTAATCATGACGGGGAAATACTGACATTAATCATGGATAGACTGAAATATGAATCCTGAACATGATTTGAGCATCTTAACTAAGTCATAACTGTGGTTTTTCTGAGCATAGACATAGTAATTTGTTTATAGTTTAAAACATGAACCAACACTTACCTGTAGTCGGCGAGGCATGAGCGTGACGTGTTCATGTTTTATAAAAATTTTGACTCGTAAAAGTTTTCAGAGACGCAGAAACGTGCTCTGATACCATCTGTAACACCTCGCTATTTCATGAAAATCAGAGTGCGTTTTTCGCAAAGTTTTTCAAAATAAAAATATTTAATTTGCGAAATACTGATTCGGAGTGCTACCATAATACATGACTTTACTTTAAATCCGACGTTTTTGTTTTTAAGAAAACGGACTAACAGTCTGATAACAGTCATCGGATCAAAAGGGCTATGTTTGACAAACAGTAAAAACTCAGCGGAAACCGTAGCGGTGAAACAGGTAAATCCCCCTACGGGAGATAGAAGCAGCCCGCTCGGCATAATTCAAACTTTATAAGCATAATCCTGAACCGACCGCCATCTCACACCTCCGGTCCGACTCCATGACCTGAAAAACATACTAAAAGTGGGGCGTGAGCACTAAAATCCACTGTGCTCCGTAGGAACTCATACTAAAGTAAACAGTGAAAATAATTGCAATAACATGATCCTGGCATATATAACTGAACTGAAACCGTTACTGAATAAGCATGATCTGATACTGATATCATGACAACCATCACCTGGCTGATACATCTGCCAGCATAGAAATGTCGGACACCATGTGCACACTCTAGTGGGCAGACTAGGGCCACTAGAACCCAGAATGGACCGGTGACCATTCCGAGCGGATACTGACTGATAATACATACCTCAAACATGGTAGAGTAATTATAATCAATGTAATACCCAGTCTGAGTCCCCACCTTATTCGTCGAAATGAAAAGGTAGTGCTGATAATCGTAGCTTGATCAAACTTTGCAATCGCTCGTTCACTTGAACAAATCTGCAAGATCGATCGGCCTCACTCCTCTGTGCGTGTGCGTAGAACTTTGCTTATCTTATCTTAATGATTGCTTAATATTTGTTTAGGATATAGCTTAAGTGATAAGCTGTATTTTTCACCTGAACACTTAAATAAAGAGGCGGATGAAGATGGACAAAATGAGGTGAAATTCTAAGTCAAACGCACAACCAATCGACTCGTGCCATGTGTCGTGCATCAAAGGCCTAAGGTGTACTTTAATATGCTTAGTCATTTTATGGAACCTGAACGTGGTGCCACATAGCACAAATGAAATAATGATATTTCACATGAAATCTTTCCAACTCCTCTCAGCACTTTTTAGTACTAAGCACGACCTTAAGAAAATAATCAAGCATGATCATAATTAATTATCTAAAATTTATTCCGGGCATAAACGTGACTTCGAATAATACATTGACTTAACTTATTATTTGCAACTCATTTATTATATGAACAAATTGGAATTAAATCTGGAAACTCATTCAGTTATTGAAATAATTAACCGAATATCTTATCGACTAAAAGTCAAACTTTAACTGAAACTCAATAATTGGCTTAAAACTCAACTTTTGACAATTAATCGAATGTTCTCAAATCAATTAATACGTCAACATTGGCATAACTTACTAATTTCCATTTATTAAATAAATGGACTGAGATTAATTACTATCATTGACTCGGCTAATAAATAAATTAACCGAATATATCTTCGACTTAATGTCGAACTTGGAATTTAACTTAGCTGCATAACTTGGACTTGAACATTGACTTGAACATTTATTAACAAAGGCTAGCTTAAATTTAAAGGCTAGTATTTTTCCTTTATTAATAAAATCAGGGCGTTACAATCCACCCTCCTTAAAATATTTCCGTCCTCGGAAATACTAAAACTGGAATGTACAAGCTTAACATAAAGCTTATACTTACTGATGGCGTAACTTGGAAATTCAGTAGTTAAATACTGTACATTAGACTTTGATCTTAACTGGAGAGTTCTCAATTCACAATTAAGTGAATTGTTGACTAATGCTGGCTGAGAATGGACACTTTTTTGAAATAAAGTATTCCACTAATTATACATGACATTAAGAGCATAATTCTTGAGCGCACTGGTCATCATCTCCTGGTTGATTGTTGATCTTCAGTTTAAACGTTGATTGTGGAACCCAAATCGTTGGTACACACGGAAAATTTCAGAGATACGGACATGTACAAATGAGGATAACTAGCAATCTTGGTCACTACCTTTCGTGAACATCTACTCGATAACGCGGCACATCGTTCGCGGCTTATTGCAATGCAGCACACCTGCTCCTCATCAAGTGAGTGCGGCACGCCTACATGCGGCACCTGCTACGTCGACGTAGTCTGTATAGCTGATCATATCTGTATCTCAAGCTAGTAACCTCAATGTACTATAATGCCAACTCTCCGTGATCTCCTAGTGTACTGTGACTCAGGCATGGCATCGTTCTCTTCTTGCAACATGCATCCTTGAATGGAAAGCGTCGGTTTGTCACCACGGCGTTGTCTGTTGTTGTTGATTGGTCTTCTCTATCACGAATGAAAGATGTGTCGAACATCGCCCTGCTGTACCTGCAAACCTTTACTTTCCCTGATGTTAAACTTAACCTCAAGAAAATCTATCATGAACTAATCTTTCCTGCGATTTCTCAAATTTTCTGAATTTGAGAATCGAGGCACTGGACATACTTGAAATGACTGATAAGTCTTGTCTTATTAGACAGATCATCCTTGACTTTGACATGACTGGCCTTAATATTCACATAACTGGATTATCCTGACTTGACTTTTACATGACTATATAACCCTTACTTTAACTCTGGAAGCTATCCTGAGACAATTAATTGGTCATCTCGGAATTTGGAACATGACATTTACTGACTTACAGCGGCTTGATAAGGTGCGACTTCAAGTTTCCAGGTAAATTTGGAGTAATGATTTGTAATTTAAACCTCCACATTTAACCCGACTTAGTAACTATTATACGTCGACCTTAAACTCATGAACATTGACTTTAAATCGTGAATATTGATTTTAAATCATGAATATTGATTTTGACTGTGTACTATACAGGGCTACTCCAGTATCAACTGGTCCCGCAAGTACAAAGGAAATAATTGATCTTGAGCTTTAAAAACCATAACTTGGAATATTACATTGATAACATACCTGACATAACTGACTTTAAAGGTTCTTATTACATGAAATCATACGGTTCCGGTCCCAGCTTCAAGCCTCCATGGTATACCCGGATGAGTGGCTCTTATTTCAAGCCTCCATGGTAACCCGGAATATTGACTCTTATACACTGGAAACCGTTATGTTTCACAATGGCTTGGGAAATATCACAACCTTTAGCATCCAAAATTTAGCCTTGAACATGATCTACTAGACGGACTTAGGACATTTGAGTCTATTCCCTGAGCTGAATCAAGGAATTTCTCCCTGGAACATGCCAACTGCTTGGCAAAAATGAGCAATTTCGATGGAAAAATGTCTGAGGAACATGATTGCTAAGATTTGTACAACATAAATGCTTACAAGTCTCTTGACGGGTCATTAACTTGACCTGAATAAATCTAGAACTTAATCTAGAGTTCTCAAACTTAGCCCCTTTCTAAGGTTCTGAATTCTGATTCGAACATCCTTACTGATGGCATCATACATAGTAATTGGAAGCTGATTAATAAATCGCACAAATCTCTTGACGAGTTGCTAATAATGACAGGAAAATACTGACATTAATCATGGATAGACTGAAATATGAATCCTGAACATGATTTGAGCATCTTAACTAAGTCATAACTGTGGTTTTTCTGAGAATAGACATAGTAATTTGTTTATAATTTAAAACATGAATCAGCACTTACCTGTAGTCGGCGAGGCGTGAGCGTGACGTGTTCAGGTTTTATAAAAAAATTTGACTCATAAAAGTTTTCAGAGACGCAGAAACGTGCTCTGATACCATCTGTAACACCACACTATTTCATGAAAATCAGAGTGCATTTTTCACAAAGTTTTTCAAGATAAAAATATTGAATTTGCAAAATACTGATTCGGAGTGCTACCATAATACATGACTTTACTTTAAATCCGATGTTTTTGTTTTTAACAAAACGGACTAACAGTCTGATAACAGTCATCGGATCAAAAGGGCTAAGTTTGACAAACAGTGAAAACTCAGCAGAAATCGTAGTAGTGAAACAGGTAAATCCCCCTACGGGAGATAGTAGCAGCCCGCTCGGCATAATTCAAACTTTATAAGCATAATCCTGAACCGACCGCCATCTCACACCTCCGGTCCGACTCCATGACCTGAAAAACATAATAAAAGTGGGGCGTGAGCACTAAAATCCACTGTACTCCGTAGGAACTCATACTAAAGTAAACAGTGAAAATAATTGCAATAACATGATCCTGGCATATATAACTGAACTGAAACCGGTACTGAATAAGCATGATCTGATACTGATATCGTGATAACCATCACCTGACTGATACATCTGCCAGCATAGAAATGTCGAACACCATGTGCACACTCTAGTGGGCAGACTAGGGCCACTAGAACCCAGAATGGACCGGTGACCATTCCGAGCGGATACTGACTGATAATACATATCTCAAACATGGTAGAGTCATTATAATCAATGTAATACCCAGTCTGAGTCCCCACCTGATCCGTCGAAATAAAAAGGTAGTGCTGATAATCGTAGCCTGATCATACTTTGCAATCGCTCGTTCACTTGAACAAATCTGCAAGATCGATCGGCCTCACTCCTCCGTGCGTGCGTGTGCATAGAACTTTGCTTATCTTATCTTAATGATTGCTTAATATTTGTTTAGGATATAGCTTAAGTGATAAGCTGTATTTTTCACCTGAACACTTAAATAAAGAGGCAGATGAAGATGGACAAAATGAGGTGAAATTCTAAGTCAAACGCACAACCAATCGACTCGTGCCATGTGTCGTGCATCAAAGGCCTAAGGTGTACTTTAATATGCTTAGTCATTTTATGGAACCTGAACGTGGTGCCACATAGCACAAATGAAATAATGATATTTCACATGAAATCTTTCCAACTCCTCTCGGCACTTCTTAGTACTAAGCACGACCTTAAGAAAATAATCAAGCATGATCATAATTAATTATCTAAAATTTATTCCGGGCATAAACGTGACTTCGAATAATACATTGACTTAACTTATTATTTGCAACTCATTTATTATATAAACAAATTTGGAATTAAATCTGGAAACTCATTAAGTTATTGAAATAATTAACCGAATATCTTATCGACTAAAAGTCAAACTTTAACTGAAATTCAATAATTGGCTTGAAACTCAACTTTTGACGATTAATCGAATATTCTCAAATCAATTAGTACGTCAACATTGGCATAACTTACTAATTTCCATTTATTAAATAAATGGACTGAGATTAATTACTATCATTGACTCGGGTAATAAATAAATTAACCGAATATATCTTCGACTTAATGTCGAACTTGGAATTTAACTTAGCTGAATAACTTGGACTTGAACATTGACTTGAACATTTATTAACATAGGCTAGCTTAAATTTAAAGGCTAGTATTTTTCCTTTATTAATAAAATCAGGGCGTTACAATCCACCCTCCTTAAAATATTTCCGTCCTCGGAAATACTAAAACTGGAATGTACAAGCTTAACATAAAGCTTATATTTACTGATGGCGTAACTTGAAAATTCAGTATTTAAATACTGAACATTAGACTTTGATCTTAACTGGAGAGTTCTCAATTCACAATTAAGTGAATTGTTGACTAATGCTGGCTGAGAATGGACACTTTTCTGAAATAAAGTATTCCACTGATTATACATGACATTAAGAGCATAATTCTTGAGCGCACTGGTCATCATCTCCTGGTTGATTGTTGATCTTCAGTCTGAACATTGATTGTGGAACCCAAATCGTTGGTACACACGGAAAATTTCAGAGATACGCACATGTACAAATGAGGATAACTAGCAATCTTGGTCACTACCTTTCGTGAACATCTACTCGATAACGCGACACATCGTTCGCAGCTTATTGCAATGCAGCACACCTGCTCCTCATCAAGTGAGTGCGGCACGCCTACATGCGGCACCTGCGACGTCGACGTAGTCTGTATAGCTGATCAATCTGTATCTCAAGCTAGTAACCTCAATGTACTATAATGCCAACTGTCCGTGATCTCCCAGTGTATTGTGACTCAGGCATGGCATCGTTCTCTTCTTGCAACATGCATCCTTGAATGGAAAGCGTCGGTTTGTCACCACGGCGTTGTTTGTTGTTGTTGATTGGTCTTCTCTATCACGAATGAAAGATGTGTCGAACATCGCCCTGCTGTACCTGCAAAGCTTTACTTTCTGTGAGGTTAAACTTAACCTCAAGAAAATCTATCATGAACTAAATCTTTTCTGCGATTTCTCAAATTTTCTGAATTTGAGAATCGAGGCACTGGACATACTTGAAATGACTGATAAGTCTTGTCTTATTAGATAGATCATCCTTGACTTTGACATGACTGGCCTTAATATTCACATAACTGGATTATCCTGACTTGACTTTTACATGACTATATAACCCTTACTTGAGCTCTGGAAGCTATCCTGAGACAATTAATTGGTCATCTCGGAATTTGGAACATGAGTAATGATTTGTAATTTAAACCTCCACATTTAACCCGGCTTAGTAACTATTATACGTCGACCTTAAACTCATGAACATTGACTTTAAATCATGAATATTGATTTTAAATCATGAATATTGATTTTGACTGTGTACTATACAGGGCTACTCCAGTATCAACTGGTCCCGCAAGTACAAAGGAAATAATTGATCTTGAGCTTTAAAAACCATAACTTGGAATATTACATTGATAACATACCTGACATAACTGACTTTAAAGGTTGTTATTACATGAAATCATATGGTTCCGGTCCCAGCTTCAAGCCTCCATGGTATACCTGGCTGAGTGGCTCTTATTTCAAGCCTCCATGGTAACCCGGAATATTGACTCTTATACACTGGAAACCGTTATGTTTGACAATGGCTTGGGAAATATCACAACCTTTAGCATCAAAATTTAGCCTTGAACATGATCTACTAGACGGACTTAGGACATTTGAGTCTATTCCCTAAGCTGAATCAAGGAATTTCTCCCTGGAACATGCAACTGCTTGGCAAAAATGAGCAATTTCGATGGAAAAATGTCTGAGGAAGATGATTGCTAAGATTTGTACAACATAAATGCTTACAAGTCTCTTGACGGGTCATTAACTTGACCTGAATAAATCTAGAATTTAATCTAGAGTTCTCAAACTTAGCCCCTTTCTAAGGTTCTGAATTCTGATTCGAACATCCTTACTGATGGCATCATACATAGTAATTGGAAGCTGATTAATAAAGCGCACAAATCTCTTGACGAGTTGCTAATCATGACAGGAAAATACTGACATTAATCATGGATAGACTGAAATATGAATCCTGAACATGATTTGAGCATTTTAACTAAGTCATAACTGTGGTTTTTCTGAGCATAGACATAGTAATATGTTTATAATTTAAAACATGAATCAGCACTTACCTGTAGTCGGCGAGGCGTGAGCGTGACGTGTTTAGGTTTTATAAAAAAATTTGTCTCGTAAAAGTTTTCAGAGACGCAGAAACGTGCTCTGATACCATCTGTAACACCCCGCTATTTCATGAAAATCAGAGTGCGTTTTTCGCAAAGTTTTTCATAATAAAAATATTTAATTTGCGAAATACTGATTCGGAGTGCTACCATAATACATGACTTTACTTTAAATCCGACGTTTTTGTTTTTAAGAAAACGGACTAACAGTCTGATAACAGTCATCGGATCAAAAGGGCTAAGTTCAACAAACAGTGAAAACTCAGCGGAAACCGTAGCGGTGAAACAGGTAAATCCCCCTACGGGAGATAGTAACAGCCCGCTCGGCATAATTCAAACTTTATAAGCATAATCCTGAACCGACCGCAATCTCACACCTCCGGTCCGACTCCATGACCTGAAAAACATAATAAAAGTGGGGCGTGAGAAATAAAATCCACTGTGCTCCGTAGGAACTCATACTAAAGTAAACAGTAAAAATAATTGCAATAACATGATCTTGGCATATATAACTGAACTGAAACCACAACTGAATAAGCATGATCTGATACTGATATCGTGATAATCATCACCTGACTGATACATCTGCCAGCATAGAAATGCCGGACACCATGTGCACACTCTAGTGGGCAGACTAGGGCCACTAGAACCCAGAATGGACCGATGACCATTCCGAGCGAATACTGACTGATAATACATACCTCAAACATGGTAGAGTAATTATAATCCATGTAATACCCAGTCTGAGTCCCCACCTGATTCATGGAAATGAAAAGGTAGTGCTGATAATCGTAGCCTGATCAAACTTTTCAATCGCTCGTTCACTTGAACAAATCTGCAAGATCGATCGGCCTCACTCCTCCGTGCGTGCGTGTGCGTAGAACTTTGCTTATCTTATCTTAATGCTTGCTTAATATTTGTTTAGGATATAACTTAAGTGATAAGTTGTAATTTTCACCTCGACACTTAAATAAAGAGGCGGATGAAGATGGACAAAATGAGGTGAAATTCTAAGTCAAACGCACAACCAATCAACTCGTGCCATGTGCCGTGCATCTAGGGCCTAAGGTGTACTTTAATATGCTTAGTCATTTTATGGAACCTGAACGTGGTGCCACATAGCACAAATGAAATAATGATATTTCACATGAAATCTTTCCAACTCCTCTCGGCACTTTTTAGTACTAAGCACGGCCTTAAGAAAATAATCAAGCATGATCATAATTAATTATCTAAAATTTATTCCGGGCATAAACGTGACTTCGAATAATACATTGACTTAACTTATTATTTCCAACTCATTTATTATATAAACAAACTGGAATTAAATCTGGAAACTTATTCAGTTACTGAAATAATTAACCGAATATCTTATCGACTAAAAGTCAAACTTTAACTGAAACTCAATAATTGGCTTGAAACTCGACTTTTGACGATTAATCGAATATTCTCAAATTAATTAATACGTCAACATTGGCATAACTTACTAATTTCCATTTATTAAATAAATGGACTGAGATTAATTACTATCATTGACTCGGTTAATAAATAAAATTAACCGAATACGTCTTCGACTTAATGTAGAACTTGGAATTTAACTTAGCTGAATAATTTGGACTTGAACATTGACTTGAACATTTATTAACAAAGGCTAGCTTAAATTTAAAGGCTAGTATTTTTCCTTTATTAGTAAAATCAGGGCGTTACAGGCTGGCTATTATCGCAGGTTTATCGAGGGTTTCTCTAAGATTACCCTTCCATTATCCCAGCTGACGAGGAAATCTGTGAAGTTCGAGTGGACAGAAAGATGTGAATCGAGCTTTCAGGAGCTCAAGAAGAGGCTTTCCACAGCACCGGTGTTGACTATTCCCGATCTTTCTCGGAGTTTCACCATTTTCAGTGATGCTTCAAGACAGGGTTTGGGATGCGTACTTATGCAGGAGGGCTAGGTCGTTGCTTATGCTTCACGCCAATTAAAGCCCCATGAACAGAATTATCCTACGCACGAGTTGGAGCTAGCAGCAGTCATTCATGCCCTCAAGATTTGGCGACATTATTTATACGGCGGACGATGTGAGATTTTCACTGACCACAAGAGCTTATAGTATATTTTCACTCAAAAGGAGCTCAACATGAGACAGTGTCGTTGGCTAGAGCTTGTCAAAGATTATGATTGCACTATCCAGTACCATCCGGGGAAAGCGAATGTCGTTGCTGATGCCCTAAGCCGCAAAGTGAAGGGTGACTTGACTTATGTTGTTACTCAGCAGAACTTTCTTATCCAAGAGTTCGCCCGGATGTAGATTCAGGTTGTTGATGCACTTTCTACGGCGATTACTGGGAGTGTTAGTTCTATGCAGGTCCAGCCTACGTTGAGGGAAAGAATCCGACGGGAGCAGGCTTCGGATGAGTTTATTTGTGCTATTGATGCCAAAGTCCGCGCCGGAGGCGTTGAGGGTTTCCACCGAGGCACTGATGGGGCCTTGGAGTTTTGAGGTAGGATTGTTGTACCAAAAGTCGAGGCGTTGCGGAAAGAGATATTGACCGAAGCTCATACTGCACCATATTTAGCCCATCCAGGGAGCACGAAGATGTATCATGACCTGAAAATGTCGTTCTGGTGGCGAGGGATGAAGAAGGACGTAGCTGACTTTGTGAGGAAATGTTTAACCTGTCAGCAAGTCAAAGCAGAACACAAGAGTCCCTTGGGCCTTCTGCAACCACTCGAGATTCCTAAGTGGAAGTGGGAGAAAGTTACGATGGATTTTGTCACGGGGTTACCGAGGTCGTCTGAACATCACGATGCTATTTGGGTCGTGGTGGACAGATTGACTAAGGTTGCTCACTTTTTACCAGTATCAATGAATATGTCTTTCGACAAGTTGGTTGAGATTTACACCCGTGGGATCATTCGACTCCACGGAGTGCCTGTTACTATCGTGTCAGACCGGGATCCCAGATTCACTAGCAGATTCTGGGAGAGCTTGCACAAAACGATGGGCACGCGATTAGAGTTCAGTTCAGCCTACCATCCAGAGACTGACGGGCAGACCGAGCGGACCATTCAGACATTAGAGGACATGCTACGAGCTTTGGTTGTTGACAGGGGTGCTAAGTGGGAGTCGTTATTGCCATTGGTCGAGTTTGCCTACAACAACAGTTATCATGCTTCTATTCAGATGGCTCCTTATGAGGAACTTTATGGTCGTAAGTGTCGTTCCCCTCTTTATTGGGACGATGTCGGTGAGCGTCGAGTACTCGGTCCGAAAATGATCGAGGAGACAGCAAAACAGGTGGAGTTGATTAGGCAAAGGTTAAGGACCGCTCAGAGTCAGCAGAAGTCATCAGCCG
Organism: Striga hermonthica; assembly: GCA_902706635.1. Classification (NCBI taxonomy): domain Eukaryota; kingdom Viridiplantae; phylum Streptophyta; class Magnoliopsida; order Lamiales; family Orobanchaceae; genus Striga; species Striga hermonthica. The sequence goes on along the minus strand of CACSLK010027752.1, from coordinate 21,675,963 downwards.
ATCAACATCGACGAGATATCCAGTTTGAGGTTGGGGAGCGAGCTTTACTTAGAGTTCGTCCATTCTGAGGGATCGTTCGATTCGGGAAGAGAGAGAAGTTGCATCCTCGATTCATTGGCCCGTTCGAAGTTCTCAAGCGAGTGGGCGAAGTTGCTTATCGATTAGCCTTACCTCCCGAGTTGTCTAATGTTCATAATGTTTTCCATGTATCCATGTTACGCAAGTACGTGTGCGATCCAGACCATGTTCTTCAGCATACTGATATTCATATTCAGCCAGATTTATCTTACGAGGAGAGACTAGTAACGGTATTGGACCGACAGGTTCGTCGGCTCTTGAAACGTGATGTTCCCCTCGTTCGTATTCAGTGGGATCGCCACGGAGCCACTTGGGAGCAGGAGGCTGATATTCGCACTCGTTTTCTTGATTTCCAGTTTTGATGTATATATTTCTTATGTTCCATGTATATATGTTCCGTTTTGTATTTCCGATGACGCAAATATTTTAAGGAGGGCAGATTGTAATAGCCCATTATGTTATTAATGTAAATTACGTGTTTAGTTCTGAAATATTTATTTTATCGATCATTATTTTTTGGAACTAATTATTCAAGTCAAGAACGTTCGAATTAATTTTCGAAGCCACGTTTACGCTCGAAATATTTTCCAAGTATTTAATTTCATTGAACAAGCGCTAAGTGTCCTATCAAGGAGCCTAACCGGCCATTGATCGCATGCCATTAGCTAGTAATCACTCAATCATGTGCCCGTTAATGCCGCACGTCATTAGAGGACAAATTGTCCTTATTGCACACAAATTATATTTGGCTTGTGCAATCATACTTAAGGCTAGGTTAGCAATTCTTAATTGCCGTAAGTCATGTGGGCAAGGTCATTTCTTGACCATTATCATTTCACTTACCTAGGTGGCATTCATCTAATGCTTGAAGGATGACTAAGCTAAGTCATTGAAAGCCATGTGTACCATGACTAAGCAAGCAAGCCACCTTAGACCATTAGCTCTCGGCAAGTGGCGCAAGCCTATTGGCCACGCCCTTTAACTTCAAATTTTACCAAATTCACCATCCTTCGGCCATCTATTTATAATAAGAGTTGGGGAAAAAATCAGTCATACTTAAGCTATATCTTAAGCGATAAGAGAGAGTGAGAACCGAGAGTTTAAGTTATTAAGGAGATCTTATACGCACGCACGAGCAAGCGAGATCGAGCAATCACGAGAAGCTTTGCATTATTTCCCGAGCAATTGAAGAGGTAAGCTCGTTCTGATCCTCTTTCTAAGTTAATATGGTCATGTTCAGCCTTAATCATGTGGCTAAGTTCATGTATCAGCCATTATTGCTCTCGGCAGTACCAATCAGGCCATGTCGAGCCTTGTTCGTTTTATTCGGCAACTCCCGAGCGATTCATGTAGAAATGTTCATTATCAAATATATTATGTTCAGTCATGTAACTATTGTCGAGGGAAGTGGTCGATAGGCCGAAGAAATTGGTCGAGGTCACGGGCTGCGCACGGTGCGCACGCCACGGGCCATTCAAACCTCATCGGGTCAAGTTCATAATTCTTGAGCGATTTAAGAATATTTGATTATATTATGTTATGTCATGTTGATTCATGTTGATGTCGCCGGAGGAAGTCGTCGGACGGTTGGTAAGTATCGGTCGTGGTTGCCATGCCCGCACGTAGCGGGCACAGCACGCCGGCAGTCAGACAGGTTACGCGGGTGACGTCCGTGCATGCCCAGTTGGGCGTCGCGCATAGCTGATGAAAATCGTGTGTCCCGACTGCCGATAAGCCGCTTGGCCGCGCCTTGAATCGCCGATAGGTGCTTCTCGAGCCACAATCGCGCCTCTTGAAACGAATAAAATTGCAATAGAATTTTGGTGGAAAACTAAAGCAAAGTGTTTGAACAAAAGTTCAGATTTTTCTACTAACTACTAACTAAGACTATTCAAGATTCAATTCATCATTCTATTAAAAATAACAAGAGGGAAGGGGCCTTTATATAGGCACAAAATATGTCTAATCCTAATCTACCTAGGGAACTAATAAAGCAATAAAATATTAAGTAACCTAAACAATCTAGATTTCAAAATGAAAGAAGGAAACTAAATATCTAGGGATCTTGTGTCTTGACTTGCACTCCAAGTATGGAAGAATAATCTAGAGGAATTTCAGCTCAAAAAGACTCCAAGAAGTCCCAA
>CACSLK010027752.1:21648274-21671527 GCA_902706635.1 Striga hermonthica | reverse complement strand
TCCAATGGCGCTTCCTTTTGAGGCGTGGTCTCGTCCGAGCACGTCTACGCCATTGCGCATGTTTACGTCCATCCGGTTGGGTCGATTCACGCCTTGGCCGCGTTTGGGTTGACTTGTGCCACCTCTTTTGTGCTCATGCGCCTCGCATTCGCGCTCGTACCCATCGCTTAGGCCATGCGTGCGTTGTTTTGGCCCTTTTCTCGGCCTTTTCGAGCCCTCTCGGCTCTAGGACCTTCTCGTCGTCGTGGCTCAAAACCCACTTCCGCATCAATAGCCCTGCCCGCAGCAGTCGGCAGTTAGCCAGTGCCTAGTGTACGCCAGCACGCCCAGCGCACGCTAGTGCGCCCAACAGCATGTCAGTCGGCCTTGGGCTGTGCCCGACAGCACGCCCGAGTGTCCAGTACCGTCCGGGCCGCCTGGTAGCGCCCGCGCGGTAACAGTTCAGCCAGCTAGCGCCCATGCGCGCGTCCATGTGCCCAGTCGCCTGTTGCGGCACTCGGTAGCGCCCAGCAGCGCCAGTCGCGTAAGTGCCGGCTGATGCGTAAGTGGGTTTTGACCCCCGACGAAAAGAAGGGCCAAGAGCCGAGACGACCCGATGGGGCTAGAAACAGGGGCAAAACGACGCACGCATGGCCTAAAAGACGGGTACGAGCTCGTATACGGGGCACTCACGCACATGAGAAGCAGCGTGTACAAGGTAGTAGACAAGGGCGCGCACACGCGCATTGGCGTAGACGCGCAGGCGAAGTGGCGCAGGGGGTGGATGTTGGGTGGTTGATGCACACGAGGGACTGCTGTGGATGGACAGGCAATGCGCGAGCATTAGCACGCGCGGAGGGCAACGTCGGATGGACAGCGAGTGTGCATAGGCGCACGAGCGAGTGCGAGGGATGGCCAGACGAGCGGACCACGCTGGGCGTGCTCAGCGTGCACGGAGGTGGCAGGGACGCGCGGACGAAGGGCAGCGACGTGTGGGGCGACGCGGGCGATGGCCTAGACCGCGTAGGCATAGGAGTACTGGACGACGAGCGCGGGGCGCACGGCGACACGCACGAAGCACAAGTCAAGACCGGGGTGGCAAGCCTAATCCTCGTAGGAATAGGCAAGGCGCGAATACTAATCCTCGCAGGAATAGGAAAAGCAGTTGAGTGTCGGAACGCGCGTGGAAGATCGGTGACTGGAGTAATCCTCGGAAGATCAGGAAATGTAACAGGGAGCATATTCCTAGTAGGAATAGGAATAGAGGATATAGGCTCGAAGCATGGTCCTACAAGGAATAGGAGTAGCACAGCAGGCGCGCGAGACCTAGTCATCGAAGGACTAGGCGAGCGAGGCGGTGCGCGCGCGCGTGCAAGGCAAGGCGCGCGACGCCTAGCAGCACAAGGAGTAGGCAAAGCGCAAGTCGGTGCGCGCGGAGGCGGCGTGCGTGAGGCGAACGAAGTAATTGGGGGCAAGACTCAAGCTTCTAGAATTGTTTGGAGTGCAAGACAAGTAATTAGGAGATCTAGTAGATTTAAGATTTTATGGTAGTAGGATATTTACTTACCTAGTTACCTTAGGATTTAATATTTTATTGTTTTATTAGTTTCCTAGTAAGATTAGCACTAGAGGTAATTAGCACCTATAAATACCCCATGTACTCTTCATTATTTTCATAGTCTTGAATTGAGTATTGAATTGGTGAGCCAATTAAAGGGGGAACTTATGTTCTAACGTGTGATAAACAAGGCCGTTAGTGCGTGTTTACATACAGTGTCGGAGAGAAGGCCATTAGAGCGTATTGAATTCACAGTGTCTAGCAAAACGCTGATAGTGCGTCTGTTAGATACACCTATCGTGAGTAATCAAAGGCCCTGAGTGCGTGATTATTCACAACCCGAGTATAGACAAAAATCCGATCCGTCATCATTGGTGCTTTCATTGAGAGGTGCTGATCGAATTTCTGTCTATCCTATCTTTTTCTTTTTTTCAGTTTTGCCTTTTGCTGAGGGGGCCGAATTTTTGTTCTTTTTTGGTTCGAAATTTTCGAATTTTTGTTCAAATTTTTCATGTTTTTTTCGTGAGTCTTAAAAAAAAGTGTCATCTAGCCCTTTATTATTTTATTAGAGTCAAAAAAAAAAAGAGAGAATCATGATGTTTGAGCCATTAGTTGAGTTGGATTGGGAGGATCTCGAATACCTCGAAAGTGTGGAGAGGCAATTAACCCCTTGGGAGCAAGAGTATTTAGAGGAGATGTACGAGCAAAAGGAGAAGTATGAAAAACAAGCCAAGATCACGGAGGAGTTGTTACGACGACAAGACGAAGGTCTATGCTTTACTTGCGACGAAAAATTTGTGTCGGGCCATAGATGCAAGTCGAAGGATGCATGGGTTAAGAATGGCGCAAGACCCTCGAGCAACATGGTGGACGAAGAGCGATGCAAGGAGACGATCTTGGGCAAAGATAAAGAGGATGCGACAGGTGATGTCGAGGGTGGAGTCTTGGTCGAGATCGAAGGAGAGGATAAGTCTGAGGTCGAGGTAATCAAAGTTGAAGAGGAGATGTTGGGCGCGATCGAAACAGAATATGATGACGAGACGCACGCGCAGTAAGATGCAGATGGAGAGGTGGTCAAAGTCGAGAGCGAGGTCTTGGGCGATGAAAGAGTGCCCGAGGTTTGAATGGTCGAGGATGAGTCCTTGAGGACAAGGACATTCTCAAAGGGGGCGGGAATAATGCGTAAGTGGGTTTTGACCCCCGACGAAAAGAAGGGCAAGAGCCGAGACGACCCGATGGGGCTGGAAACAAGGGCAAAACGACGCACGCATGGCCTAAAAGACGGGTACGAGCTCGTATGCGGAGCACCCACGCACATGAGAAGCGGCGCGTACAAGGCAGTAGACAAGGGCGCGCACACGCGCTGGAGGTTAGGCGAAGTGGCGCGCAGGGGGTGGATGTTGGGTGGTTGATGCATGCGAGGGACTGCTGTGGATGGACGGGCAATGCGCGAGCTTTAGCACGCGCGGAGGGCCGCGGCGGATGGACAGCGAGTGTGCATAGGTGCACGAGCGATTGCGAGGGGTGGCCGGACGAGCGGACCACGCTGGGCGCGCGTAGCGTGCACGGAAGTGGCAGGGACACGCGGACGAAGGGCAGCGACGCGTGGGGCGATGCGAGCGATGGCCTAGACCTCGTAGGCATAGGAGTACTGGACGACGAGCGCGGGGCGCACGGCGACACGCGCGAAGCACAAGTCAAGACCGGGGTGGCAAGCCTGATCTTCGTAGGAATAGGCAAGGCGCGAATACTAATCCTCGCAGGAATAGTAAAAGTAGTTGAGTGCCGCAACGCGCGTGGATGATCGGTGACGGGAGTAATCCTCGGAAGATCAGGAAACGTAACCGGGAGCATATTCCTAGTAGGAATAGGAATAGAGGATATGGGCTCGAAGCATGGTCCTACAAGGAATAGGAGTGGTGCAGAAGGCGCGCGAGACCTAGTCATCAAAGGACTAGGTGAGCGGGGCGGTGCGCGCGCGCGTGCAAGGCAAGGCGCGCGACGCCTAGCAGCACAAGGAGTAGGCAACGCGCAAGTCGGGCGCGCGGAGGCGGCGTGCATGAGGCGGACGAAGTACTTGGGGGCAAGACTCAAACTTCTAGAATTGTTTGGAGTGCAAGACAAGTAATTAGGAGATCTAGTAGATTTAGGATTTTATGGTAGTAGGATATTTACTTACCTTAGGATTTAATATTTTATTGTTTTATTAGTTTCCTAGTAAGATTAGCACTAGAGGTAATTAGCACCTATAAATACCCCATGTACTCTTCATTATTTTCATAGTCTTGAATTGAGTATTCAATTGGTGAGCCAATTGAGAGGGGAACTTATGTTCTAACGTGCGATAAACAAGGCCGTTAGTGCGTGTTTACATACAGTGTCGGAGAGAATGCCATTAGAGCGTCTTGAAGTCACAGTGTCAAGGAGAAGACCGATAGTGCGTCTGTTAGATACACTTCTCGTGAGTAATCGAAGGCCCTGAGTGAACGATTATTCACAACCCGAGTATAGACAAAAATCTGATCCGTCATCACCGGCGCCCGTAGCGCTCGGCAGCGCCCCATCTATGTCCACTCGCTCGCCCAGTCCATGCCAGCGCGCACGAGCGACCATGCCCGTGCACCAAGCCATGCCCAGCAAGGCCGGCAGCTTCATGTCGCGACCAGTCCATGCAGCGCCCGCGCCCGAGGCCTAAGCAGACCGGTTGGCCGAGCCAATGGCTGACCGCCCGGCCACAGCAGGCCGGCAGTCCGGCCAGACCTCAGACCGGCCAGTTTAGACCCGTCTACTTCACGGATTAATGTTCTATGTTTCAGTTCATGTCTATGTCAAATTTTCAATTAAATTTTGGGTACGATCCAGTCTGGTAAATTCATGTCAGTCCAGTTTCGATTTTAACCGGTTTCGGTTATACCGGTTAAATCTAAATGTCATGTCAAGTTCAAGTTGAGCATCTTAACATATTAAATAGCTATTTTAATCAGTCTGAGCATAGTACTTAGTAATTATTTATATTATGTTACAGTTTGATCAGGCTATTGTTATCAGCACTACCATTTTCATATCGACGGTTCAGGTGGGGACTCAGACTGGGTATTATATTGATTATAATCACTCTACCATGTTTGAGGTATATATCATGCTATGTTATGTATCCGCTTGGAATGGTCGTCGGTCCATTCTGGGTTCTAGTGGCCTAGTCTGCCCACTAGAGTGTGCACATGGTGTCCGGCATTTTCATGCTGGCAGATGAGGTAACGGTTATGAGACAACAGTCATGTTATGGCAATGGTTTACCGGTATCATGCTATGTTATGTTTATGTATATACCAGGATCATGATATTGCAATTATTTTCACTGTTTACTTTATTATGAGTTCCTACGGAGCACAGTGGACTTTAGTGCTCACGCCCCATGTTATTTATGTTTTTCAGGTCACAGAGTCGGACCGGAGGAGTGAGCTGACGGGCGGTTCAGGATTTTGTTTACATGTTTGAATTTGGCATAGCAGTGTCGTTACTATCTCTCGTCGTGGAGTTTAAATGTTTTTCCACGCAACGTTTTCCGCTGACGTTTCATGTTTGTCAAACTTAGCCTTTTGATCCGATTACTAGTCGGGTTGTTTATACTATGATAAACCGTTTTTCTTAAAAACTAAAATACGGTTTTCCAGGTAAAGTTATCGTTATGGTAGCACTCCGAAACATGATTTCGCGAACTAATCAGTAATTTTTATTAAAAGGTTTTGCGAAAATTTAACTCTGATATTTATGACATAGCGGGGTGTTACAGGCTGAAGTTGAGAAATTTTGTTTGCCACGTAGATAACAAGTAACACAACATGTTCGAGCACTTTGAGAAGTTTTTCAAGTACATTTTCAATTCGGAGAAACGAACATTGGTACGTTTGCGTAATTAAATTCCTCGTGTTCATATTTAATTTCCTGGTCATAGTGGGTATAATAATCGTCATTTCAATTTTTTCACGTGCAATGCAGAAGCTTCCGGACGCTCTAAACCATCAATATAGCCACCTTATACCTGTTCATTGCACCCTAACCACTAGAGAGGGTCGAAGGTATAACGTGACAATGCGGGGTAATCATTTTAGGGTGTTTTTTGATGAAGGGTGGCTAGACTTTGTGCGTGCTGAGGACATTGTGGCCGACAATTGTCTCTGGTTCGACAGTACATTGTTTATGGAGTTCATAGTGACAGTTCACACGGATAACCAAGTTGAGCGGGAGCTTCGACACCGTTATACGCTAGAAATAAAGAAAACTCATGTGGAACGTGCGCGTTTGGTAATTGTGTATTAATATCCTTTTTATTAACGTCATTCTTTATTTATTTTCAATGGCATCTTCACATTAAAACTACCCTTTATTGCAGCCAATTCCTATTAATTTTGGCGAACTTATGTTCTTAGCAAGCCCACCGACACTTTCAGAGCAATGTTGGAGTTTGAGGGGACTACATATGAATTACAAATTGTTGAAGGGCATGGAAAAATATTGATGCAAAATGGGGATGCTCGGGAATTTATGGAGGCTACTGAAATGGTTGAAGGGTCTACATGGTGCTTCATATTAATTCCTTATATTTGTGTTCGTTTCGAAGTTACGTTGGTGTAACGTGTTATGTTGTAACTTGTGTTGATGGTGAACTTGTGTTTTAAATTAATATTATCTAACTCTCCTTTTATGTTTAAATTCATGTTCACATTGTTCATCTTCATTATTACAAGTGTAGTACAACATAAATAACACAAACTGTGAGAGTAGCACATGTTTGTAATTCATACAAGTATAAATGAAATTGTTTGCTTCTATATACAAACCAAATAAAAGAAAGTATATTAGGTACAAGGCACTACAAATAATATTATATATTGGGCCACGTAACCGATTTGTACAGCCATGCAATTGTCTTGTCGAACTACAAATAATATATGTACGAACATGATTGTTTTTTATCGCCATTGTCGAACTTGATTAACTCAATTGAAGAAACTATTTTTCGTCGACCAACCTATGTATTATCATTAAGAATAAATTGGAGCTGTTTTGAAATATGTGCTTACGTTGGAACAATGTTCGTGTACGTTGATATAATTTTGAACTAAAAAATCGTGTTCGAAATTTGTTCTTTCTAACAAAAAAATCAAATAATCAAATATATTTTTGTTTTAAAACTAACTAAAATTATAACAAAATTAGAAAGATTAAAATAGAAAGATTACGTAAATATAGAAAAATAAAAATAAAATTATATTAAATTAATGTTCGCACACATAATCAAACGCTCACGCACGAGGTCGTATTTGTTTGATTATAAATGAATGAGCTTTTGTCGAACACGAACGAGATCGAGCAAAAGTAAAATTGTTCGTGCATGTTCGGTTCGTTTTACAGTTGTAATCACGTCGTGGCATTAGCTGGTATTGTTTTTAAAATAAACTTCAAAATGTTGCAAAAATATGAGTCATGAAGATCGGTTTTATCGAAACAGCTCCATCCACGTTGCATGTGGTAAAGTTATTCCTTTTTTCTGTTCTTTTGTGAGGTCCTACATCATGTTTGAGAAGGATTTTTTTGCTTTGTTTTATTATGTGCAGAGACAGTGGGATATAGGTGTGGCAGGTAGGCCATATCTTTTCATTTGGTGGGATCAATTCAATTAAAAATTATGAGCGATAGGTTGGTCAAAAAAAGAAAGTGTAAAAGATGGTGAGAAGGTGTAAACTAGGGAGTGTTTTTTGGCGGGAGCTAATAGAAGAAAAGAGGAAAAAAAACTGGGAAATTTAGTGGGAAACAAAAATTTGGAGCCTATATAAAAGGATGTGTTCCACAAACAATTCATCAAGAAAAATTCATCATGGTTTCTTAGCCACCTTTCTGTTCTTGCGGACGTGGTCGGATGTCCCGTTTTATGGCTAAAATAGAAAAAAAATTATGGTAAGTATTTTTATCGGTGTCCAGCAGGAATACAACACCCAGAGAGTATTGTTTGGGATAACAAGAGTACTTACTCTTTTTCTTCAAGGGAAAGTGCTCAAACATATTATAATACGCAATCCAATGCACAAAGTAGCAGTCATACGACTCGTGGGTCCAACTACTCAAGCACGTCACATGCGCCAACGAACAATGATACACCATCGGTCCTTGAAATTGCATCCCCAGATGTCGTTAGTGCTTTATTTGTGGTCATTGGATTCTTAACTATTGTAGCACTTCTGAAATTCATCATGATGTTCTAAAAAAAATATTATTAGACATAACTTATATTTGTCGCATATGTTTTTTTTTTCTAAAGTATCCGTGTGTTAATGGAAATTAGATCCGAAAATATTTTTTACTTCTATTCCACGGTCGACAGTGAATCATTTTTGCAATAATTGACGTACAGAACTGTATATGTCTACTTAATTTGATATACTTCATATATATTAATATATACACAAATTCATATATTTGATTTGGTAAAGTTATTTTGCTATTTTTAGAAGCAAATATATATTAGAAGCTATTTTTAATGTATGTGAAGATAATAATTATATATACATATTATAAACATATATGAATTATAAACAATATTTTTAATGCATATGAAGATTATTCATGTTGAAAGAAACAACAACATTCACTATAATATATGAGAAGTGAGGAAAAGAAATAATAGAAAAAAAAAAATCAAAAAACAACTTGTACGACGAGACTAGGCATGGGGCAGAGTTATCAAAATAAGAAGGAAAATGAGTTGTAATTATAATAAACAACCTGTACGACCACATGCATGGGGCAAAGTTTGTGTGCTGATGGTGGGGTTTTATTTTTTTAATCCATATTTCTTTGTCCATACGCTACTAATGTACAAATGAAAAAGACCATTGAGACTTTGCCTATATATATACCTATATGGGTTTCACTCCAAATGTATTTGTACAATTATCACCTCTGCAAAACGTCCATTATTTGATTTTCTTTATAATCATGTGGGTTTATCATTGTCAGAAACAAAGGAAGAACATTTCCGCTATATACGGAAAGGCTTTTCAAACAAATTGCTTCCACCAGCTGAGGTATCTTTTTGTTCCATCCTTCTACATTACATCTAGTCATAAGGGTTGAACTTCGAGTTGACATATATATGACGTTTGATAGAATTTACAGAAGTTGCTTGGGTGAAATCGCCCAAAATTTGACTTTGACATAATGCTATACCACATTCATGGTACTGAAGGAAAGGTATCGCACATTTAAATAAATTTTATAGATTAGCCATTTGGTGTGTTCGACATACATGCAAAGACCATCTATCTTGACGAGGACATTCGAGTGAAAGCACTTGAGGTACGTAAATTGAAGCACAATTCCTATCTTTTTTTTTATTGATTTGTTTTATAAATATGTTCGACTAAGAGCATTATCTAATTAACTCCATTTGTTATGTAAAGATATTGTAAAATTACATTCATGACTGTGTATTTCGAGTACATCATATGCTCTCAGAGTTGGGCATTAGCATATCATTATTGTAGCAACAATCCTGAGCCTCTATGGGATACCTTGAAGATAATTTTCGAACCCCTAAGGCTTGACCCATATCCTGGTAAAATGAGGGCGAGAGGTGAATGTAACCATCGCAAACTTGACCAAGTTGTTCGCGACTACTGGGCCGAAGAAAGACGTATGGCAGCGCAAAGAAGAAGGCGAGGAAATTTAGATTGTTGTCGCGTATGTACTGGTGAAATTGTGGCAATTGTTGCGTTATATATATTCAAACTATTTTATTAAAATAAAATCACTTTTCTTTCATTGTGTTTGTAATCTCCATTAATCTGTGTACTGCTATTTCATATTTAAAATAAAAAATATTTTGTCAAATGATAAAATTATTATTGCTTTTGAACAAGGGTGTGTTTGTTTATTTCTAATACCATAGCATGAATGTGGCAAGAAACACCATGCAGTAATAATAAAAATAAAATAATAGTTATACTTTGTGGGGGACGCACCATATATACACATTATTATTTAATGTATAAATGCTTCTTTTTTACAAGTATATAAAATCATATTTCATGATTAGAAACTCATATATTTGGTTTGGTAAAGTGATTTTGCTATATATAAAATCAGATTTCATGATTTGGTATATAATTTTTTTAACGTAAGCATGCAACGTAAAATTTTAATAAATAGAAAAATATAAGTTAGAAGCTATTTTTAATGTATGTGAAGATAATAATTATATACATAGTATAAACATGAATGATAAAAGTTATTTTTAATGCATATGAAGATTATTCATGTTGAAAGATACGAACTTGTTACATGTACTTCCAGCTGCATGGCATGACATGGGATCCCATATTAATTTTTAAACATTGATTTAATTTTTTTTTCTTTTTTTTCTTAAATAAAAAATTGAAACAAGGCACTGGAGTGGCTGACCACCATTGTCTTGCAGGCATTGTAAATAAAATAATATGTGGACCGTGGGAGAACTTTTCTAGTTTATTCTAGTTTCACACTCCACTTTACTAGTAAAAAACTAGTAAATTTTGTTGTGTATATAATATACAATCGCACCCTTAGGCATCAAAACATATGCATATTTATACCAAAAACACAATAAATCATATGAGGTGTGTTTACAATAAATATAACTTATATAAATTATGCAATTTATCCTCCTAAAACTCAGTGGTTCATATTAAAAATTAAGCAACATCCAACATTCTTGCACAAGACATGCATACACACGTAAAAAGCAGAAAAAGAAAAAATAATATATCTCTATATCTAGAAAGCTAATTATGAAGGTTCTTCATTCACTTTGCTTTTTCCAAACACTTTAAAGCTTTTACATTAATTTGCAAACCATCAACTTTTGAACTTAATAACACTGCATTATCACTTAGATCCTACACAAAAGAAAATTAAATAGCCCAATTACCAAAAAAAACCTTTCATGAAAGTTCCATGCAAGCACACCAATGAAGAAGACATCAATGGCTAGCCTCCACCAACCTTCTTCTTTCACACACCATTTGTCAACAATGGTGTGCTTGCTTGTATATGTAAATCGGCTACTTATTTCATTCATTTGAATCATCCTACAGTGTGATCAACAACCTTGAGAGTGTTGAAACACAACCAAGTATAAATGTGGAGAGTTTGAGAGTTCTTTTTTTTTCAGAGTTTGTAATTCTTTTGTTTTTATTCTTGTGAGTAATAGAAACTTGTTTTTCTCTCAATTATGAATATGATCTTAGGCTGATACCACAACAAGTGGTACCAGAGCTTGGTTTGAAGCTTTCGAGCTTAATTTTGAAAATTTTTGAGATTCTGTAGAAATTTTGAGTTTTTGAGTTGGGCTCGAAATTCAATTCTGAAACACCGTTAGATGCGTCTCGTCGAGACGGCCACGGCGGTATTTTACGGGTGAAAAACGGACATTAGAGCTAGCCGAAATAGCCTTTTGAAATTCTGGAAAAAAACTGAAGAAGAAGATGACGTGTCACCACATAATCTGACACGTCATCAACACATCAGCAAAAATGCCCAATCATCTACCACGCTAGCAGCCAAGTCATCTGCCACATCAAAGGTGGACCCCAGTCAACTGCCACATCATCACGGTTAAAAAAATTGTCCAACCCCATTTTTCGACTGTTCTGGACGCAGCAATGCTGTTTATTTTTCAAAATTCAGCTCTGATTTGTCCCAAACAGATCATCTAAGGTGTAAACGGCTATGGAAGAGTCAACTTTATCTTCTGTGAACTATGATTATGCTCACGGCTACCAACTGTACATTGTGGAAACCTCGGAGGGAAGATTTCCTCAGCTGTAAATGTTCTTGACCCAATAGAGCTTAAGGGTATTAACCCTAATCCGTCCAAGGCGTTAGAATGGAAGAAAATCAATAGAAAGATAATTGGTCAAATTCGACAATGGATAGGTCATAATGTTTTCCATCATGTTGCACAAGAAATTGATGCGTATGTCCTTTGGAGGAAGCTGGAGGACATGTACCAAGCCAAGACCGCTCGGAATAAGTCCTTATTGATGAGGCGCTTTGTTGTGTACAAATTGTTATTTTTACCGAGTACCGAATCCAAAGATTCATTCCCCGAGTCGATCTCACGAGGAAGACGGTTCAGAATTTAGCTTTGATGTTGATAGCACATACAAGGAAAAAAAAAAAAACCTAAACATACTAATCAGAAAAAGGGTGTTTGAATAATTAACAACTAAAAAATAATAAAAAGCATGAATCTACCTACAAATATAAATGAATCAAAGAAGGAGAAGCTAAGGAATCGGGGATGAACAATTCAAGTTCTAATCGCAAAACTGGCACATTAATCGTTCTATCTTAGATTGACGCTCTCACTTAAACATCTAGCGATTCTGTAACGCCCCAAATATTTTTAAAGACAATTCCAGACTTATCCGAAAATCCTGTTTCAAAATTTCGAAACCATTTATCGATTTAAAAAACATTTGGCGCTACTCGAGAACTTTGCAAAGCTTAACACATAATCAGTAAAAGAAACGATAATATTTAACATAATTCAAGCTCCAAGACTAGATTTCAACATATCTAGCAGTAGGATTGTCAACATAATCCAAACTGATAACAATAATCCACATGGTTCAACAGTTCAACCAATCCCAAAGGCAATAAGAAAATAACAAGGTCTGATAATCTCAACATAAATATCAAAGCATGCGGAAGCAATATAAAGCAATAATAGTGTTTGACCATCCACTCGCCTTCAGTCTCTTCATGCCCAACACGTGCTTAACCTGCATCCATGAAGAGCGGGTGGGGATGAGCACAAATATAAATGAGGTGCTCACCACTATGCATAATTTATTGGTAGGAATCCTATACTAGAGTCATATGCAAGTACATGGTCAAAAGACATAACACACCACTCTCCTACTAATCACTATACTCATGTGCACACCTATCAAAAGCCGCCAGGGGTAAGCCCAAACTCGTCAGCGGGAGTACAATCGTGTCGAGGTTCAACATCAACGGTCACGGCCCATCGACTAAGCTAAAATGAGTCTACCTATCACAAGGTTGGAGATCTCCCACCACTAGGAACCGTCTCATGACTCACACATACATTCATAGAACACAAAGTATAAAAATCTTACCTCAATTTTAACATAGCAAATTTTAGATTAAAACCCACCTGGTAAATTGGTAGAAAGCACGCAAACAGGTCGGTAGGTCGAGGGCTCGACTCCTCAAATACCTACATTAAGTCCAGATGCTATAATCAACATCCATTTGACTTAAACGGAAAACACAATCATACTTAGTCGAACTTGATTCGACTAAGTTGTTCGTGAAGTCCTGTGGACATTGGAACACTTAGACTCGACACTAAGACTTAACCAAATATACATGGGAATTCACATAATCTCAATAAAAGATTTACCAAGTCAAAAACACCAAGCAAACAGCAGACGAGTCTCTTTACAGTTTTCATTGTAAAAGCCATATATTTGTAAATACCATTTTTTAAATCATAAAAACAAGTTGGGCAAGTTATCAAAAGAGTTAGGCTCTAAAATTTTTAACCAAAAATTCACCTCCCAGAATTTAGTATAATCACCAATTTTCAGCCCCAAATTCAAAGTATGCTAATTTTAAAAAAAAAAAAATCGAGCAAGTTTATGGCAAAAACGAGCATAAATTGACAATCAGACCAAAAGAGTGATTCACACTCTGAAATTTTTATCCAAGGCACCTCATCATGTGAATAATAGTATGTAAAAATCTCAACCATAAACACCTAACATGCGGATTAATAAAATTGCTACAACATTCAGCAGTTTTTCGAATTTAAAATAAAACCGAAACATTTTGAACTCCAAAATATCTAATATTTTAACAGCACGCAAATACACATAAAACAAGCACCTCAGCCAAAAATCAAAATTTTCCAGCTATTAACCAATTATCATAATTAAATCACTTTCAGCAAAAACTGTAAACAAATTATTTACCCTATCAATCTAAATCCAAAAATTCTATCAATTTTATACAGCAACCAAATCAGGCAGAAAGACATCATATTAAAATTTTATGAATTTTGGAGGGCTACACAATTTGTTATGAATTTAACATGAATCTGACCAGAAATCACTATAATTTTTAAAAATAGCTACAGACCTCCGAAAATTCTGAAATTTTTACACGAGTTATATAATTACCAGAGACATTTACAGTTAAAGTTTCACAGAAATCGAATCGGTATATAATTTATAAAAATCCAAACACCAAAACAGCGACTAAACGACTTCATAAAATCACGAATGACTCGATAAGACTCGAAATTGTCCGTGGTGTTCTCCATAAGACCAAGGACTCACTATGTTCCAATCCCACAGCAACTAAACACGATTATAACAAGGTCCCGCATGATATCACATTAAACGACATAATTATCATATAACTACAATTAAATAAAAACCTAATAAGAAATTAAATTACAAAATGTAACACATGATTTATTCACATTAATGAGAATAAATCACAGCCATTAGATCGAATGATCTAATGGCTAAAAAAAGTTAAATATATACATCAAATAAGGGCAATGTTGTAATTGGCAAGACAAAAAAAAAATAGTGGGACCCACTCACACACCCACTACCACTTGACAACTCACCATCTCTCTCTCCATTAATTTTCTGTCACTCACACACACCTCACATACACGGACACCACAATCACACCCGTCACAGACACGCACACATCAACACACACACACACAACACACACAAAACACATACAGCACACACTCACAACACACACAAAACACACGCACACACTGTCACACACACACACACATACACTGATACATAAACACACACACACGTACAGACTTGCACGGCCGCTCTCCGCTGCCATTACCGGTCGATGCTCGTCGTCGTCGTGTTCTGCCGAGTCCGCCGCCGTCCTGTTCTGTCGAGTCCGCCTCCACCGTTATTCGTAGAGCCAGCAGCCGTCGTCTTCTGCCGAGCCTGCCGCCGCCGTTATATGCAGAGTCCGTCGCCGCCGACGTCCATGCTCTCCAGCACAACAACAGACATCGGAGACCACCGTTGACCTCCACCAAGATCTGTCGTCTTCACTCCCGTGGACCGCCGTGGACCTTCACCAAGATCCGTTATTTTCACTCGCCGTGGACCGTCGTGGACCGCCGAACGGCCTGGATAATCTAGATGAACGACCGTCGGAGCTCGCGGTGGCGTGGCCGCTGTCGGCGGTGACGACTGGAGGCCAAGGGGACGGGTGGCAGGCTGTCAACATTTAATTATGTATAGCATTTTTTTCTTTTTGGGTTGTGTTGTTGAGAATTAGGTGAAATTGAGGGACCTATTTGTAATTTCATATATTTGATTGTTTTTTCAATTTAACCCATGGGTTAAATATGTAAATTATAAAAGTTATATAAAAAAACTATTGTATTTTATATTTTTTTATACATATATTTATAAAATGATAAATAAACATAATAACATATAAAATACGTTATTTGCAACCAAAAAATAACAAAAAAATTAACAAAATATATTAAAATATTGAATATATTTTTATAATATAATTAATAAATTATTTCCATTTTTCAATAATAATTTTAAATTAGAAATTTAGGGTTTTATTGACTTTTTTTTATTTTAATTAGATAGTGTTAAGGAACAATTTTGTTAGTATGATCATATAAAATAATGCACTTTATATAAGAACATATTGCACCTTATAATTCAACACGTTGTACTTTATAAAAAATACGTTGCACTTTATCATTACAATCCACAATTAACGTCCGCAACTTCTGCCGAAATATCAAACAACAAAAAAATCTAAAAAAAAATGAATACATAATACTTTAACATCGCTAATGTCATTTATACACCCAACGTACCGTAATTACTAGATCACTATATACATCAACACATTGCACTTTATAAAACAACACGTTGCACTTTCTAGCACAACACGTTGCACTTTATCGCGACTATCAGATTGCACATTAGAAATCGAAACAAACCGGACTCAAGTTTTTTTTAACTAAAAATAACATAAAAATAATAATAAAATTATTAACATATTAAACATAATTTTAATATAAATAACAAATTATTTCAAGTATTTAGGATAATTTGGTTAACTAGGCCAAATAAACCAATTAATTACGCTCGTTTTCAATTTGACATGGGACACGAGTTCAGTTGGTTCAATCGCACAACATAGACAGGTTTTGTGCACCATATTGTTGTACGAGTTGCATCTTAATTATAATTAGATTGCACCGTATATTTCGTTTATATATGTATTAATTTTTTAATCAAAAAATAATTAGAATATCAATTAAATAAATATTAAATACTAATCATAATATTTAATAATCAATAATATGAATCAATTAAACCGATAAATTAAAAATATGTGAATCGATAAAAATATAACGGGCTTTACGATGTCCATGTTCCCACATAATAATGTGCATTTTATACATAATTATTGTGTATTTAGTTGACTTTTATTTAATTATAAAATTGACTCACATACTAAAATGTAATATATATAAACTTGTGAAATTGTAAATAAGTCCTCATATTTTATTAAATTCTCAAAACAAAGTCCCTAAGCTTAACATTACTCCCGGTGCTCCTTCTCCGGCAGCACGCCGTCGTCGAACGGCGGAGATGACGGCAGTGATGGGCTGAAGCGGCAGCCTCGCCGGAATCAGTCCCAAAAAAAAAACACACACACGCACATAACATGTATCAGTCGGCGGACTGTGGATAGACATCGACGGCGGCGTGGTGGAGGGATCTGTTCCGCCGGAGCATTCTGTGACACAGTCATCTCCGGTGACTTGCTTAGGAGGCTCGAAGACTCACCTGGTGAGAGCGGACGACGGCTGCCTGCGGGATGTCGGGAGCCGGGAATGTCGGCGACGGCGGCTCAGGCATGGACGAGGTTGCTGACGGCGGAGACTGGAGTGGCGGGGATCGGCTGCAGCAGGCGGTGTTCGGCGACGGTGGACGGGTGTCGGCGGCGGCAGATGGGAAGTGCGTGTGTGTGTGTGTGCGGGGAGGTGAGTGTGTGTAGTGTGTGTTTTTTGAGTGTAAATATGAAAGAGGGAGAGAGAGAGAGAGAGAGAGAGAGAGTAGTGTGCAGGTGAAATTAATTACGAGAGAGAGAGAGAGAGGAGTGATTGGTGGTTGTTGCATTGATGGTGGGCCCCGTCTGATTAATGTGGTATATATGTAATGACTAATTTATCCTTACTAAGTAGTCAAATATGTATTTTTGACCACAATGTATGTTAATTTACCATATTGCCATTAATGATTGACCAAATTTTGACTTTATCTTAACTATTGATATGTATGATCTAATGGTCTACAATCATTCTTATTTCTTTCACTATCATTCTTTCTCATATGATCCCTTCTCTCTCTCTCTCTCTCTCTCTCTCTCTCTCTCTCTCTCTCTATATATATATATATATATATATATATATATCAAGGTGGATAAACCTAAGCCCCAAATATTAACAAATCATATCTCAAGCAGTTTGAATCACAATTCATATTACGAGTATTCACCCATTGATACTTATAAATGAACATACCTTAAGCAGTGCGGCATGACGAAGACGAGTGGTCGATACACAAGGTCAATTCACATAATCACATATAAACCAGTCTACAGAAACGCAGACTGGCTCTGATACCAAACTGTAACGCCCCAAATATTTTTAAAGACAATTCCAGACGTATCCAAAAATCCTGTTTTAAAATTTCGAAACCATTTATCGATTTATAAAACATTTGGCGCTACTCGAGAACTTTGCAAAGCTTAACACATAATCAGTAAAAGGAAACGAGAATATTTAACATAATTCAAGTTCCATGACTAGATTTCAACATATCTAGCAGTAGGATTGTCAACATAATCCAAACTGATAACAATAATCCACATGGTTCAACAGTTCAACCAATCCCAAAGGCAATAGGAAAAATAACAAGGTCTGATAATCTCAACATAAATATCAAATCATGCGGAAGCAATATAAAGCAATAATAGTGTTTGACCATCCACTCACCTTCAGTCTCGTCATGCCTAACACGTGCTTAACCTGTATCCATGAAGAGCAGGTGGGGATGAGCACAAATATAAACGAGGTGCTCACCACTATGCATATTGGTAGGAATCCTATACTAGAGTCATATGCAAGTACATGGTCAAAAGACAGAACACACCACTCTCCTACTCATCACTATACTCATGTGCACACCTATCAAAAGCCGCTAGGGGTAAGCCCAAACTTGTCAGCGGGAGTACAGTCGTGCCGAGGTCCAACATCAACGGTCAAGGCCCATCGACTAGGCTAAAATGAGTCTACCTATCACAATGTTGGAGATCGCCCACCACTAGGCACCGTCTCATGACTCACACATACATTCATAGAACACAAAGTATAAAAATCTTACTTCAATTATAACATAGCAAATTTTAGATTAAAACCCACCTGGTAAATCGGTAGAAAGCACGCAAACAGGTCGGTAGGTCGAGGGCTCGACTCCTCAAATACCTACATTTAGTCCAGATGCTATAATCAACATCCATTTGACTTAAACGAAAAACACAATCATACTTAGTCGAACTTGATTCGACTAAGTTGTTCGTGAAGTCCTGTGGACATTGGAACACTTAGACTCGACACTAAGACTCAACCAAATATACATGGGAATTCACATAATCTCAATAAAAGATTGACCAAGTCAAACACACCAAGCAAACAGAAGGCGAGTTGCTTTACAGTTTTCATTGTAAAAGCCATATATTTGTAAATACCATTTTTTAAATCATAAAAACAAGTTGGTCAGGTTATCAAAAGAGTTAGGCTCCAAAATTTTTAACCAAAAATTCACCTCCCAGAATTTAGTATAATCACCAATTTTCAGCCCCAAATTCAAAGTATGTTATTGTAAAAAAAAATCGAGCAAGTTTATGGCAAAAACGAGCATAAATTAACAACCAGACCAAAAGAATGATTCACACTCTGAAATTTTTATCCAAGGCACCTCATCATGTGAATAACAGTGTGTAAAAATCTCAACCTTAAACACCTAACATGCGGATTAATAAAATTGCTACAACATTCAGCAGTTTTTTGCATTTAAAATAAAACCGATACATTTTGAACTCCAAAATTTCTAATATTTTAACAGCACGCAAATACACATAAAACAAGCACCTCAGCCAAAAATCAGAATTTTCCAGCTATTAACCAATCTATCATAATTAAATCACTTTTCAGCAGAAACTGTAAACAAATTATTTACCATATCAATCAAAATCCAAAAATTCTATCAATTTTATATAACAACCAAATCAGGCAGAAAGACATCATATTAAAATTTTATGAATTTTGGAGCGCTCACAAATTATTATGAATTTAACATGAATCTGACCAGAAATCACTATAATTTTTAAAAATAGCTACAAACTCCGAAAATTTTTAAATTTTTACACGAGCTATATAATTACCGGAGACATTTACAGTTAAAGTTTCACAGAAATCGAATCGGTATATAATTTAAAAAAACCAAAACACCAAAATAGCGACTAAACGACTTCATAAAATCACGAATGACTCGATAAGACTCGAAATTATCCGTGGTCTTCTCCATAAGACCAAGGACTCACTATGTTCCAAACTTCCAATTCCACAGCAACTAAACACGATTATAACGAGGTCCCGCATGATATCACATTAAACGACATAATTATCATATAACTACAATTAAATAAAAACCTAATAAGAAATTAAATTACAAAATGTAACACATGAACAAACGGGAGGGTAAACGAGTCTCGATACCGTTCTTGGAATTAACACACGATTAAGAACGAGCCGAAGGCTGAGACGGGCTGAACGGGGGGGGCTCGACAACATCGTTTGGCTCGCCGACGGGACCCGAGAATCAGGACAGTAATTAAGAGCACTTGCAGCAGTTGTGCGTGGAGTTCTCGAGTAGGTGACGTGGCCGTCTATGGAGGAACTCGCCGGAGAACGCAGGGCAAGTGGCAGCGATCAGAAGCTGACAGCACGCGTGTTGAACTTGCCGGAGGAGGGCCTGCGACTGGTCCAGAAGCTCGCTGGAAATGGTGAGGATCGGATTTCGAGGGCCAGTAATTTGAGGTCTCGACGGGACTTGTTGATCGCAGACGTCGGAGGTGCAGCGACGAACTCAGACGTGCCTCACGCGGACCACGAGCAGCAAGATGGCGACGGAATGCTGATTGACGGACGAGCAACAAGATGGCGCGACGGGACTTCTGTTCTTCTCCTCTGCTGCAGATGGTCGATGATGATGGTGACTGAGGAAGGGCGGCGGATGGAAAGAAGATGATGACGATGAAGGTGATGGTGAGGGAGCGATATAGAGGGAGCTGCGATTCAATTTCGAGAGACAAGAGAGATAGCGAGAGAGCAGATGAAAGGAGAGGCTGCGGGGAAAAATCTGATTTTAGTACCACATATGGTTTGCCTTGACTTCACTCAAGACAACACACACGCATGCATAAAAGAATGAACCGGGTCTGCTGGGCCGGTTCGGTCTCCTCGGGCCGATTTCGGGTCGATTCACATGCAGGTTCGAGATAATGACTCGTTCTCGGGCTCAGTCTAATCGCACAATTAATTAAAATAATAACCGACAAATATATATTTTTAATACACGATTAAGCACATTTTAATTAAATATAATATTTGAGCAATTTGACAAATAAATAAATAATAATAATATTAATAATAATATAAAATAAGCAAATAATAAGAATAATAAATCAATAATAAATCCCAATAACTCTCAATAAAACGGGGTATTACAAGTTCGCTCCCAAAAAATTTTCGTAACAAGAGATTGAACATAGACGGGCAAGCTAGAGCATACAACGCATGTCAATTATTCCAATCTCAATAACTTTTCGTACCAAGGGACGGGTCATTGACAAGCACGTATTTCAATCCAAAAGCTATAGACTATTCATCTACAAAATCATCTACCTCATGGGAGCCTAGGTCTACGACTTCTCCCCTCTCAGTTCTAAAAGCTGCTAATTCAATTAGATGGTGTTTAATCAACTAATCATATAGAATGGACAAAATCAAGCTCGACAACTCAATATCCAATCATTACCAATTGTAAGATCGAAGTGTCACCCTTCGATTACATCAAACTATCAAGCACAATTTCATCAATTCATAATTAAATCAACTCACATAAGTACGAACGAATCAAGCCCGACATGTATAAGGTGTAAAAGTTGTGGGGAGGAAGCTGAAACAGTGGAACATCTGTTCCTTCATTGTGAAAGAGCTCAAAAAATCTGCAAACTCTCACCTTTGGAATGGACAGAACCAGCTGCCTCAGAGTCATTCAAATATTGGTGGTAGAATGTATGTTCAGTTGACAGAAGGGCCATCTCAGAGCACAAAATAGATCTATCTACATATATTCTATGGTAGCTCTGGAAGTCACGTAATTTATGGAAATTCCAAGACATCTGGATGTCTGAGCAGGCTCTGATTAAAGCAGCTCATAGTGACTTGCTGGAATTAAAAGCCTGCAGAATTTAGATAGAAGAGCAGCATGGGAAGTGGAGTCATCTAGGTCATTTGGTTCAGTGGAGGCTTTACTCTTCCATTTCAATTTTTTTTCTTCCTTTTCTTTCAGTCTGTTGCTTTTGTAAGCTGTTTGGTGAACTTGGTTCATGATGATGTAATCTGCATTGTATCTAGTATTTGGTTTGTGTTGGTGGCAGCTATAGGATTCTGAGCATGTCAACCTATAGTTTGTTGGGATTAGATGATATGGGTTTTAGGTCATATGTAAGATGGGCTCATTTGTACTTATTGAATATTGGGTCGAGTCCTCTCAGCTTGTACTTTATTTATTATGAATGAATTAATCTATCGTTTTGAAAAAAAAAATTACAACAAATATATTTCTTTACAAGAACCCCTGAATAGTTTGTTCATATCTTAGAGCATCTGCAATGCTTTGTGTCTAGTTTTGCCTATGTGACATGTAAATAAACCTAAGTGTTAGATAACATTAATAAAATAATATAAAATTAACAAAATTCACCCCAATACAAGAGATTATGTCTCTACTTAGGTATAAAATAAACTTATGTGTAGACCGAGTCTCTTTTTCTTGCTGTCACATCAACAGAACACAGTCTACTTGCACTTGCATTTGAAAAATATACTCCCTCCTATTTTTTTTAAATGTCATTCTAGCTTTATCAACTATTTGTCAAATAAATGTTGTTTTGGATCTTTTCTACATATTTTTCCATTATTACCCTCATTTAGTTAATAAATACATTACGTCTTTTCATATTCACTCTTCACTTTCTCTCAAAACATTCATCTCTATCTTCATTAAATAAGGTTATTATTGACAAAAAAAAAATATTCTTAATTAACGTGCAACTTCTTAAAACGACATATATTAAAAATAGGAGGTAGTATATTTTTTAGACTTAGTCTATCATCAACGTGGCATATAAATTTGTTTATTAAATCTAAAAGATTATGGATGCTCTTATTAAACAGGCACTACCTCACTAAAATAAGTTAATAACTATATTTTGAAAAATGAAAGAAAAAGGGGTTCTTTTCTCAATCTCTCGATCCCCTTTTCTCTCGAAAACCCTAACCTCGATTTCTCTCAAATTGGAGCTTGTTGGCCTTCCTCGGCGGCGATTGAGTTCGAGCTGGTGGTCGTCCATCGGCCGCCTGACCTCCGCCCGACTTCTCGCGCCTTCCCCGTCCCTTTTGCTCAGGTATGCTTCATCTTTCTTTTGGCGTCGGCTCTTTGTTGTCGGCTTGTCGTGTGCCTTTATCGGCTTCCTAGGTTGCGATGGTGAGGGTGTGGGTGTTTCCGGTCGAGCGGATGGTGCCCCGGTTATCCGACGTCATTGGTGTCGGACCGCCGGAGCTCCGCTGCTTTTCTCCAGCTTTCTCCCTTTACTCCGGAATTGGGTCTAGGGTGGACCGGTGTGCTGTCTTCCGGCCAGTGCTGTTGGCCGAGGTGGTGCGATGGTGGGTGGAGGACGGTGGCGGTTTCGGGCGTTTCGGGGATGTAGCTGCAGCCTCGGCATCCTTCGTGTTTCGGGAGTTCACCGGGCTGGTTTTGACTTACTAGTGGTGTTAGTGGGTCCAGCCTTGTATGGGTCCTGAGGCATCTTGGTGTGGAGGTCATGGTTCAAGTCTGATTTTGGGTGGTGTTCTGGAGCTAGGACTCGACTTTGTTAGGCCACCGAGTTGGTGTTGGGCAGTTTCGGGTTGGTCCTGTTTGGTTGTGGGATTCACTTTGGGTTGACTTGGTTCCGCTGGCTCTGCTTGGTCTTGCTGCTTGGGAAGGGCTTGAATTGCTTTGTACTATTTTGCTTTGCTTATAGTTGTGTTTGTTATGTTTTTTTTTGGTTTAGTTGGTATGTGTTTATATTTTAGTATTGCTTATTGTGTTTTTCGTCTGGGTCGTTGGCCTCTGTGAGCCCGAGTGTCACCTTATTACCCTGTTGGGGTCCGAAACTCAGGTATTACCCTGTTGGGGTTTCTGTGTTGTGTTTTTTTTTTTTTT
>CACSLK010027752.1:21628965-21644027 GCA_902706635.1 Striga hermonthica | reverse complement strand
GGCAAGTGCCTGAAGAGAAGAACAACAAAAATCCACCATGACTAAGGCCTCCGGGCTGGGTGGTCGACCCTAGTGTTGGGTCGTAAAGACATGGAGCATATCGGAGACCTCAAAGGCAGGTCGATGTTTTCCTCTTGTTATATTTGGTTTGTTATCATTGTACATTTACTCCTAACCCAGTGGCAGGTTGAGGAAAGACAAAATCCACCATGACTAAGGCCTCCGGGCTGGGTGGTCGATCCTAGTGTTGGGTCGTGAAGACACGGATAGCTCGAGCAGACCTCGGAGGCAGGTCGAGGATTTCTATTCGGTTCTATTTGATCTGGTATTATTGTACATTTGTTCCTAACCCAGTGGCAGTTGAGGAAAGACAAAATCCACCATGACTAAGGCCTCCGGGCTGGGTGGTCGATCCTAGTGTTGGGTCGTGAAGACACGGATAGCTCGAGCAGACCTCGGAGGCAGGTCGAGGATTTCTATTCGGTTCTATTTGATCTGGTATTATTGTACATTTATTCCTAACCCAGTGGCAGGTTGAAGGAAGACAAAATCCACCATGACTAAGGCCTCTAGGCTGGGTGGTCGATCCTAGTGTTGGTTCGTATAGACATGGAGCCTATCGAAGACCTCAGCGGCAGGTCGATCAAACTCGCTACGGATAGCTCGAGCAGGTTAACAAATTATTTGATTTGATTTTGTGCTATGTGGGCTTTTGACCTCAGTGGCAGGTCGATCAAACTCGCTACGGATAGCTCGAGCAGGTTGATTGTTGATTCTGGTTTATTGAAATTGATTTTTCGACCCCAGTGGCGGGTGAGGTATATTCATTTTTTGCTCGAGCAGGTTGATTGTGTTTTATTTGATTATGATTCCGTTGAATTGATTTTTCGACCTCAGTGGCGGGTGAGGTATATTCATTTTTGCTCGAGCAGGTTGATTGTGTTTTATTTGATTATGATTCCGTCGAATTGATTTTTCGACTCAAGTGGTGGGTCGAGTATATTCATTATGGCTTGAGCAGGTTGATTGTTGATTCTGGTTTATCGAAATTGTTTTTTCGACCCAAGTGGCGGGTCAGGTATATTCATTTTTGCTCGAGCAGGTTGATTGTTGATGTTGGTTGGTCGAATTGATTTTTCGACTTCAGTGGCGGGTCGAGTACATTCATTATGGTTTGAGCAGGTTGGTGGTTGAATTAAGTTTTCAAAGAAATATACAACACGCTTGAATTTTAAATTTTGAACTGAGGGGCGATAGGACGAGGGGGTATAAGAGAGCTCGAACATGGTGATTGAAACATAACAGACGTAAATTCAAATTTTCAAATTCAAGATTTCAGGGAGTGGTCATGCGGTTTTCGACCTCAACGGTCTCGACTCTCAGTTTTCGACCTCCACGGTCTCGATGCTCAGTTTTCGATCTCAACGGTCTCGATTCTCGGTTTTCGACCTCAACGGTCTCGACTCTCGGTTTTCGACCTCATGCGGTCTCGATGCTCGATTTTCGACCTCTACGGTCTCGACTCTCGGTTTTCGACCTCAACGGTCTCGACTCTCGGTTTTCGACCTCCTGCGGTCTCGATGCTCGATTTTCGACCTCTACGGTCTCGACTCTCGGTTTTCGACCTCCACGGTCTCGATGCTCAGTTTTCGACCTCCACGGTCTCGATGCTCAGTTTTCGATCTCAGCGGTCTCGATTCTCGATTTTCGACCTCAGCGGTCTCGATTCTCGGTTTTCAACCTCAACGGTCTCGACTCTCGGTTTTTGACCTCTTGCGGTCTCGATGCTCAGTTTTCGACCTCAACGGCCCCGATTCTCGATTTTCGACCTCTTGCGGTCTCGATTCTCGGTTTTCGACCTCAACGGTCTCGACTCTCGGTTTTCGACCTCAATAGTCTCTCGATTCTCGATTTTCGACCTCCTGCGGTCTCGATGCTCGGTTTTCGACCTCAACAGTCTCGACTCTCGGTTTTCGACCTCAATGGTCTCTCGATTCTCGATTTTCGACCTTATTGACAAATCTTTCGGTTCTCGACCCCGATATCAGATCATTCAGTTTTTGACCTCCGTGGTTTTTTGGTTTTCGATCTTGAGATCTCAGAGTTCATTTGGAGGATATTTCAGTGGTTATTCAATGGTTATTCGACTTTCGATGCTCGATCTTAGTGGCAAGCTGAAGAAAACAACTCGAAGAGGCATTTCACTCTTGGATCGAGTTATGCTTACTCGACCAGAGTGGGGGGGACTAGATGATATAGGATATTATACTGGACCCGGTTTAATGGATAAAGCGGATACATTTTGGAAGATAAGCCCACTAAGACGTCCAAGCCCAACATTATGGGCCAAGCTCATATCAAGCCTACAAAGGTACACTCCCCCTATAAAAGGGGGGCCAGGGTACCTCATTCACACATTATTCTCTGCTCATTACATTACTACACTTTATCTCTCTCTTGATCTGAGCACTGACTTAGGCATCGGAGGCCCGACGCCAGGGCCACCCGGCGTTGGGTTCTGCAGGTACGGAGGCCGGTTCGAGTTGAAGAAGCCCGGGTGAATCTTATTCACTTCACAATTTTTACTAACATATCTAGAAACTAAAAACGCAATTGAAACGGATCTCATGGAATTAGATTCCACAATAAGAGTGCTCGATTAAGGATTGGGATAGAGTGAGAGAGCTAGAGGTTACATAATTAATGGCGTCCAAGGCCGATAGACGACGGGCGAGCGTCAGATGCCAGTGACTGGAAAGACAAATAGTAGCCGGTGGGCGGGTGAGATACGAGACGAGAGTGAAAGATGAGAGATACGAGTGATTTTCAAAAAACTAGGTTTGGAATTGGGGCATAAAATTTTTTAATTGTAATGTAAAAAAATTTGAAAGCGTGTTTAACTTAGGTAGGATAAAATGTTACTTTGAGGCTCAAGTCATTCGCACCCGCACCATTTGGATATAAAACCGAACCGCGCCGCAACTTATACGGTTTTTCATTTTAACCGCACTGCAAACCGACCTGTCCAGAAATCGAACCGTACACATTGGTTCGCTCCTGTTTTTTGGTTTCGGCTCGATTTTTCTCAGCCATACTTGTTGTCAATAAATTGTTTTAATTGGTTTTTTTAATTAAGATTAATTTTTAAAAAGTTTGTATGATTAATTGTTAGCGAAGTTTTTATTGGGATCTATGAGGATCTCATTATGTACAAATCACGAATTCAATAGCAAACGAAAACCTATGCGCAACGGACCTAAAGGTTTGACGTAGTAAACTTACGGTTTAAAATTTATGGCGATCTGACTGATTTTCCGAATGGTCGTACACAACACACGAACACGTCGGGATCACGAACGGGTCACGTGGGTCGCGCGTGGGGCTCGCCGGGTGGATCGCGACGTTGGGCCGGGCGCGTGCAGTAAGTCGTGGAGGCGCGTCGGGCGTCGCGAGGCTGCTCCAGTCGACGCGTGCAGGGCACGTCGGGCTCCGGCTGGTTGCGGCTTTCGTCCGGCTGGCTCATGGCGGGTCGGCTCGTCAGGTCGGCGAGTCTGCCTCATTGTGGGTTGATCTCCGGGGTTGATTATATATATGTACGTATATCTTAATAAACCACGGGATCTTCTACTATATATCTCAAACACCCTCTTCAACTTGTACCGGTGGAACAACAAGAAGAAGATAAAGCTCGAATGAGAACGGAGAGAGAGAGATGGGCGGCGCGTATGGGGCCTGTATTAAGAGATGCGTGTTCTCTTCTCATGAGATTAATGATGTATATATAGAGCCACAGTAGAGACCCTTATAAGATTAAGAATAGGGCTCCTTAATTAAGTAAAATACTTGTGGGTCAACCCACTTATTCTAATTAATTAAATAAAATTAAATGGGCCACGAACATAATATTATTGCACTCTCTTTTTCTAGCCCAATTTACAATTTAGACTCCAATAATAATTACTAGATTTATCTCCCCATGTTTAAGATATAATGTCCATTAATTAATTCGATTACTGACAATCAAGAATTAATTAATTTATTATTATTTCACCGAATCTACCGCTCGTTCATCACATTATTACTATGTCGGAATTTAATCCACCTGCAGGGTTTAGCATAATAATCCTTCATGAACTCACTTCGGGGACATCATCAAACTAAACGTATATGGTGACCGTAAATATCCTAACAGCACATCATACATGTAGCAATATCACCCAAGACAAATGGTCTATTGGTCCTGTTCACTAAACCTCACCTATGTGAATCAAAGTAATAAATACTACACATATATGTCTGTTTAATATCTTACGGGTTAAGAGCACATAGTAATTAACCGAGGCCTAGTTCATTTACGACGATCAGTATAAAACGAACTGCTCCTCTCTGAGATCCTGTTCAATACATAAATGTACTACTGCAACTAATCAGCCAAGACAAACTGTACAGTTGACACTACAACCGTTCTGATGGGGTGTTCATGTCCACATAGGTTGTGAACCATTAATTCTTGTTTTGCGGGTAACTGATAGCATGATCTTCGGTTCACTCAATGACGACCCACACTATCTAATGCAAAACAACAGAACATATAACTTGTTTAATCTAACATGTTTCTCATTCATAAAGGGTAAACGTCTAATACAATCGAAAGACAAGCTTTCAGTATATAACACTAACAATCTCCCACTTATACTTAAAGCTTTCGCTTTTAAAAGTATAGTCCTATCAATATTATTCTAAAATACTTATGTCGATCATATCGCCATGCACTTGACTCCCATTCATATCACGTGTTTCAAAACACATTTTAAATACAAATAATGAAGAGTCTTATTGTCTTAGGATGTGGCCGAGCTTTTAAAACACTTGGGAAAACTTTGGCAAGCTTAAGACTTAGCTAAAATTTTGGAAAAATTAAAAGATTAGCAATTTAAGAAATTAAGTAGCTTATTTATGATGAATCAAATTAAATAGACGAGAACATTTATATAATTTTTGTTTTTGGATTAAATGAACTTGAATTAAAATCAAGATTACACAAAGTCAAGCTATTCCTGAAATGCAAGAATGTTATACTTTTAATAAATAAACGGGCGTTACAAGTAATGCGAACATGCTCGCGTATTTTTTTGGATTGGATCATCTCTTTTGGATTTTCTTTACATAATTAAAGAAATATGATTTTCAATTATCGTCTAATTTAAATAATATTTGAGTTTGATTTATTTAATTTAAATGATATAATTTCTAATTGTAAATTAATTTATATAAATATTATTTCATATTACTACATATATTTCGTTGTAATGACAGCAAGAAATTTATAAAAAGTATAAATACAACTCATATAGCAATTATACCAATTGACTTTTTCGCCCAAACTAAAATTTATCAACGCTCTTACTAAAGATTTCTGAAAATATAATTTTTTATTTTTTTACTAACAAATCTTCAATCGTGTGACTAATCACAAAAAAATGAGTTAACTATGTTCATGTTGTCCAATATGTAATTCAAAAAGTTAATTTTGATATTAACATGATATTTATTTTTATAAAATTATTTTTAATGTTTTTTCCCTACATCATAACTATAATAAAATTATTTTTACTAACTATATATCGTGAATTGCACGGGTACGTACTAGTTGAATTTTATGATAGGATAATTTAAATTAATGAATTTAGCCTTTTCAATTTTGGATTGTTTAGTGAATTAACTTAATTTGAACGAGTGGCATAAAAAAAAGCTCAGATTTTCTACATCAGAATTCACGTAGAATCTTTATGGGTATATGGATCATGAAAAAACCTTCAAGTATTACGATACGTAGATAAATAAAATACTTTGATCATGTTACGGTAGAGTCAAAAGATGGAAAAAAATGTGGGTACTGATAGCACTCCTGCACCCCAACCCGGTTCTCCTCCGATCCTCCACCGCTTTGAGCTCCTCAAGACCTGCAAAGACGCTGGGATGTGCTCCCGGCGGTAAACCTCTGAAGCTCAAGTCGGTAAAGGGTACAAGAAAACTGTATGTAACTGTAAGTAGTATTAGGGTTTGTAGAGTATGATTGATCTTTTATATGAAGGTATTAGCTTTCCCAACACGCTTTTCTCCACGTCCGTCAGATCATTTACCTCATTTCAATCCTGACACTCCACGTGTCCTTCATGAACTACTGTCCATAGCCGTTCCATTTGCTCGGTTCTTTCTGGGCTTCTGCTCGTCATTATTTCCACTGTTCGGCCTTTCAGGTACCTCTGCTCGCCATCATCTCTCCTACTCGATTTTAATGGAATCCTGCTCGTAACTACTGCACCACACTTTGTCTGAGCTACTTGCCATACCGAGCTACCGACGATCTTTGCTACAAAAGCCGATTTGCCACCCGACCGATTCCGAACTCATTTAACTTTGGTTCATTAAGCCGACCAGGTCTCGTCCAGTTTACCGAGCTAGTACCATGTGCCATGTCATATAGTCCCCCCATTATCAAACGAGCTATAGTTTTCTGAACTAAATAGGCTTGTTTGATAATACGATAGTCCATCTGTCTTCATAGTGCTTTGTCCGAGCAACCTTCATAATTAATAATGTGATAGTCGAATAGCTTTCCCAAGACGAGCAGTCTTAATAAGACTTTGACTGAGCAACATTTGATAATCGGGTAGCTTTCTTAAGACGAGTAGTCTTAATAAGACTTCGACCGAGCAACAATTTGATAATCGGGCAGCTTTCCCAAGACGAGCTGCCTTTACAAACGTTTTGGTCGAGCAAAATTACTAACTTAATTAATCGAAAGACTATGACCGAGCAAAGCTTCCAAAAAGAATGCCTTGTAGGCCGTACCTGTCCTTTCAGTTTCTCGCAATTATTGTTCTTGGGCTCTGTACACCCGAATTTTCTAGCCGTTAGATCTACTTTGATCTAATGGCCCCCCTCGATTCCTCTTACAATAAATCCTTTCATCTCATTCCTTTCCCTTTTTTTCCCACTTGAAATCGAAAAAACCCTTGATAGCAAGAAAGCAGAAGGACTCCCTCCATATTTTACTTGTCGCTGCCTACAGTTTCCGGCGACCGTTCCCTTTCATCTCTCGCCGATGTGCTTTTTACTTGCCGCTGCCCATGTTTTAAATACCGTAGGGTACCGGCCGGTAATACCGGTAATACCGGATACCGGTCATTGGTACGATACAAATACACTCAAAATACCTGATTTACGGTTATACCGTTTTGTACCGGGATCATACCGTAAAAACCGCAAAATACCGGTTAATTAAAAAAATAAAAAAAAAAATAATTAAAAAAAATAAAATTTAAATTGGTAGTTAAAATAATTTAATTTTTATCTCATTGAAAAGTTGAAATTAATGATTATGATCATTTTTTTTTCACTTTAGTGCATTTGGTATTAAATATTTGTATGTATATTTATATTTATTATTATATTTGCTAATCCGGTAATACCACCGATATTACCGGTCCGTCCAGTAATACTGCGTACCGGTGGCTAGACCGGTATGACCACCGGTACGGTATTTAAAACACTGGCCGCTGCCTATAATTTCCGGCGACCGTCCCCTTGTTCTTCGGCGACCTCGCTCTCCCATCCTACACCTACCTCATCAACCATGGGTAAGTAGTGCTTCTCCCCTCCTTCAATTTCTTGTCACAGGTGTGCCTAAATTATTTATTATTATTATTATTATTATTATTATTATTATTATTATTATTATTATTATTATTATTATTATTATTATTATTATTTCGTCATTATATCAAATCGTCGCCGTTATTTGTGTTGGCCACCATATTGTCCGGCAATTATGCTTTGAACTCTGATTCACGCATTTTGTATGTTTGTCCTTTTGCTTCCTTTTTCTTCATCCTATCATCGCTCGCCATTTACTTATTTTTCTCTCTCTCTTTTGTTTTGTATGTGTGGGGCCACCTTTGCCCGTCAACGGTCGCTTTTGCCGCTTATCTGGATTTTGAATTTCAATCATCTTATGTGACACATTTATTTTATTTTATTTGTTTTCTTTTTAGATCCCAACATGCTCGATGTCGTGACCGTGTCTACAGTATTCGAGCATCCCGAATCTTCCCCGAGCTCTTCAGACGAAGAGCTCATTGCTCAACCCGATACCCCAAACCGGGCTACGCCCCTTAGGTCAACTCTATGACTTCGCGATGAGGTCCATGGAGAAGTCCCTTGGGATACCATAAACCCGATTTTAGATCATAGCTCGCTTTCTTTGATAGACGACCCTCTCCAAGGAATCCCTTTGCCCGCCTCTGAGCTACGCACCCGACAAGGGAACATTACCATAGGTAACGATAGCGTAGCCAACCATACAATTACCTTAACTCCCAATGACGTAGTAGTCCCTCGGCCCAACCCCTTCTTCTACGCCAATGAGCCCGAGATCACAGTCTTCATGAGGTTGTGCGAGCTCCCTCGTAATTTGGTGTTCCAAGTGCCCTCTCCGGGTAGCTCGTACAATAAACCTCCAATTGGCTTCTACACCCTTTTTGTCGACCACGTAGCCAGTGGTCTCTGGTTTCCCATACACGATGACCTGCACGCCTTAACCGCCAAGTACGACTTCCTCACAAACCAGCTTACCCCTAATAGTATTTGTCTCTTAATAGGTTACACTATACTTAGCCACTACCATTTTAAGAAGTTAGACCTCGGGTCCTTTTTCTATTGTTACGGCCTCAAAGAACACCAAGTATATCCATACTATTCATCAAATTTTTACAATTAAATCCCAACCCTTATTTCCCTTCTCTTCTTCGTTCATTGCCTGCCCGCCACCATCACAGGCCTCCGCCTAGTCCCGGCCGCCCTAGGCCGGCGTTGTCTCGCTCCGGCAACCTCCCTTGGCCGGTCAAACCGAAGACGAGGTCAATTTCTTTTTTTTTTTGAAATAAGTCTGCCATTAATGGCGGACATGAGCTCGAAGCTCCATTTCCAGCGTTGTCTCGCTCCGACGACCTTCCTTAGCCAGCCAAACCGCAGAAGAGATCAATTTTTATATTTTTTTAAATAAGTCCGCCATTAACGACAGACACGATCTCGAAGCTCCATTTCCGGTGCGTCGAAGCGCAAGCGGCCAGAGAAGGGCATCTCGAGCCGTCAATGACGGGAGATCGGGTGACGGGCGACGGCTCAGCTGGGATTCCACAAAAATAGAGAGATGGGAATTGAGAGCATTTCATATAGAGAGAGGAAATTGAAAGAGAGTTGATCTTTTTCTTTTTAAATTTTTTTATGATTTTGAACAAAATAAATGAATAATTATTACATTGGTATATATATGGAGAGTGAATAGAAAAGAGAATGTAGTGTTAGGAAGTGCGGAGGAAAATAATAAGTTGGGGAACTGACAAGTAACTTGATATATGCATTAGGGAGTTTTGAGGAATTAACCATTTTTTTAATTTCCATATACACAACTCGACGGATATGATTTTAAGACCATCTTTATCCGTAACCCATTCATTGGATCACAACAATAAAACAAAAAAAAAAAGGAAAAGGTCATTGTAGTGTGCGACTCTAGTCACATTGTGACCTTGCGTCGCGACCGGCTTTTGTGTAAAATTAGAATACTCGTCTCATTTTTATTGGACAATTATATTTTTTTATTTCTAAAAAAAATAAAAAAATATTAATTTTTTTTTTTTCATTCTCTACAAATAGAGACCACACTTGATATATTTTAGAACACGTTTGTAATTTTTAAATAAATTAAAATAAAATAAATATTGAGGTTGAGTTGGGTTAGGGATAAAGATAAATTGGGTTAGAAAATTGAGTTGTGTAGGTAGATAAGAAAGAAATAATTTTTAATTGTTAGGTTGGGTTGAGTTGAATTGAGTTGGGGATAAAAATAGTCTATTCAACATTAGAGGTTGGCCAATAACAATTTCTTTCATTTTGGTAAAATGCCAAAGGCTGTTAATCATACTGCTGTGACCCTTATTCCTAAAAAGAATATAGCCATGTCTTTACCTGATTTTCGACCCATTAGTCTTTGTACTGTCACATATAGGATTATTGCTAAAATTCTGGCCAATAGGCTTAAAGAGACTTTGTCTTTTTGCATTTCTCCTTCTCAATCAGCATTTATTCCTGGTAGACGGATTTTGGACAATGTGGTTATTGCTAATGAGTGCATTCATTTCTTAAACAGTAAAAGGAAAGGCAAAGATAGATTTATGGCAGTCAAGTTAGATATGGCTAAAGCTTATGATAGGGTGGAGTGGTGTTTCTTGGCTAAGGTCTGTCAGAATATGGGTTTTTGTGATAAATTTTTAGCTTGAATTATGGTTTGTGTGAGTAGTGCTTCTTTTTCTTTTAACATCAATGGGGAACTCTTGGGGTCAGTCACTCCTACTAGGGGTCTAAAGGCAAGGAGACCCTCTGTCTCTTTATCTCTTTATCATCTTATCTGAGGCCCTCTCTAATGTTTTAAAACATGCCAGTTCCAATGGGTTTCTTTTTGGCATGAGGATTAGTAAACATTCTTCTATTTTGACCCATCTGTTTTTTGCAGATGATGCCATCCTTTTTTGTAAGGCTTCTGTGTCTCAAGCTTCTTTGTTGATGGATATTTTGGGTAATTATGGAGGGCTTCTGGGCAAGCTGTCAATCTTCATAAGTCCTCAGTTTTCTTTTCCAAAAACACTCTGATATAGGATATTATACTCGACCCGGTTTATAGATAGAGCGGATACATATTGGAGGATAAACCCACTAAGACATCTAAGCCCAACATGGGCCCAAAAGGTACACTCCCCCTATAAAAGGGGGCCAAGGTACCACATTCACTCATTCTCTCCTTATTTCATTACTACACACTTTCTCTCTCTTGATCTGGGCACTGACTTAGGCATCAGAGGCCCGACGCCGGGGCCACCCCCGGCGTTGGGTTCTGCAGGTACGGAGGCCGGTTCGAGTTGAAGAAGCCCGGGTGAATCTTATTCACTTCATTGACGCCGTCTGTGGGACCCGTAAAAAAGTCAAGCGGAGTTCCGACTGAAAAAATTAAAAAACCTCCTTCTTCTCCACCGGTCGCCGCCACCGCCGGCCACCACCTCGGCCGCCGGCCGCCGGAAAACGTGCTCCGAACGGAAAATCATATACGTCATCGGATAGATCTCATCAAGGTGAATCTACCATTAAAATTTCATGCAAAAAAGGCGGTCAATTTCGTGGTCAAACGTTCCAGATCTACAAAAAATTGGTCAAAATCGGGCATTCAAATACATTTTCTCGACGATTTGTGAGGGCTATGGAAAATCCGAGGGTACCCCCAGAATCCTCTCGACGAGACGAATCTCCAGCTATAGATCTTCGCCGGAAACCGCCACCTCCGCCGTCGTCCGCCACCTCGTCCGCTGTCGGCCGCCGGTCAAAGTTGTCTGATCAGAAAAATTCTTATGTCATTTGAAAGCTCTTCTCGCGCTCGTTCTCTCCTCAAAGTTTCATATGAAAATTCCGTCGGGAGGACCGTCAATTTCGTGGTCAAAGTTCTTAGATCTAGAAAGGGTTTAGTCAAAATCCGGTCGTCTTTCCCAATTTTTTCGGTGATTTCCAGTGAATCTCTTCAATCTAAGGACACCATTGGATTCTCTGTGCCGGGACGCGCTCGCGGACGGTCATCGCCACGGGAACCAGCGAGGTTTGGCCGGCGATACTTTTCCCGACGTGTTCCAGCCGTTACTCGTGCAGCTCTCAGTCTGGTGCGAGAAGAAGCCAAGCTGTTGGTCCGCAAGCTGCCATTCACAGCCCACTAGCCCGATGCCAAGGAGCCCAGGTTTTGCCTCCCCTCAGCCCGCATTCACGCAGATGTAAGGGCCCAGCGCGCATCCCATCTTGAAGCCCAGTTGAGAGTCCAACATCCAACAACCCAGTGGAGAAGAGAGGAGAAGCGCGGGCCGCGCCCAGCCCGCGCGACCCGCAGTGCTCACATTTCCAGCCCGCGCACAAATCCGCTCCCAGCCCGCGCGCGTACAGCTCCCAGCCCACGTGAACCCGCAGCTGGCCCGCGTTTTAGCCAACTCTCCACCCAATTTTCGGCCCGCGAGAACCCGGTACAGGCCTGTGAACAGCCTACATTAAGTCTTGCAGCCCGTCCCCTCGGCCCAACAAGCCTCAGCCGAGGCCCAGTGCCATATCTGGACCATTTAGTGTCTGAATCCAGCCCCAGCGAGCCCATTGCTCGGACAGGTTCCTCCAGGGCGGCCCAAAGCACCATCAACTTGGTCCAACAGCCCCCTTTTGTGCCCAAGACTAATTTAAAAGGATTCAATGAAGTCGAGAAGATAAATGTAGGTAACATTATCATGATAAAGGTACTACGCTCATTTAAATTATGGTCTTGAGGATTTAAATTGGCAAAAATTGGATAGATTATTTGGTTTAAATTGAAAAATTTGGAGGCTTGAGTATTTGATTCGGTGAAAATTGGATAAAATAATGTGATTGCTTCGTGGTTATATTTGATTTGGTCGAGGAAATATTGATTTTTTTGTGGAGCATCATAGGATACATTTGTGGAACTTATTTGGTGTGGAAATTACGGGATGGATTCGAGGAGATTAGTGGACTTATTTGTAAAACTATTTGATCTATTCATAGTGGATTATTTTATTTGCTCGTAAAAATATTTGATTATTGGATTTGCTGGGGAATATATGTGATCTATTGGAGCACTATTTGAATTATTCGAGGAGATTATTTGATTTGATCGAGGAGTGTACGTGATTTGTTCGTGGACATTATTTTATTTTGTCGAGGAGATATTATTTGGTTTATTTATGAAGGATTATTTGATTTGATTGCGAAATTATCTGACTTGCTCGAGGACATGGATTATATTTATATAATTGGATATCTTTATGCACTTGGACCATTTATTTGGATTTTCGTGTGGAAATGTGGAATTATGTCAAATTGATTATTCATAATCTTTAAACATGTCATTGCTCGAGCATGTCTTAAGTCGAGGAGATGGTGATATTTATATTTGATCTCTTGCTTTTCTTGCGTGGAACATTACAAAACGGATAACTTGAATATAATGTAGATAATGATGTCTCTCTGAATTCTTGTCGAGGAAACAACGAAATAACCCGAGTCTGGACGAGCTATGGTGGACGAGCATAGATCCATAAAAGTTGGGTGATAATAGAGGAAGAGCATGGATGATGTCGATCACCGGTAGCAATCTCAAAGGCACAATTCATTCTCTTTTGGAGAGGTAAGACAAGTGGGAGTGGTATTCTCGACCTTCAGGTACAAAACTATTCTCAACTCTTATTCGGTGGTCGTGTTTGACCGACACGTGGTTTATGGACACATGGAGTCCTTTAGCACTATTCTTTGGAGATGTTCATTGTTTGAGTATTTTGGGCAAAATTTTAAGGAGATTGTGATGCATATGGACATGGTTGGAATTATTATTTGGAGAACTAACAACATGATCGGGTGTTATTATATCTTGTTGTGTTCGATGTTTTTCTTTTCGACCTCAGCGGCAGGTCAAAGAATTCGAGCACAGGCTATCATGTGCAACCAGGAAATGGAGGTCGAATACATTCAATATTTTCTATTATTATCTCGTTCGATGTAATTATACATTTGCGGACGCTAACAGAAATGATCGATTACTATCCTATCTTGCTGTATTTGGTGTTTCTCCCTTTGACCTCAGTGGCAGGTCGTCCGAGTGAAGAAAAAAAAGCCTTTCGTTTTTGAACACCCCGCTCAAGGGGTGGGCGAAGGTCGCTTGCTTTCGGTACACTCTAAGGGGTGGGCATGTGGTCGACAACGTCCACGCCTCCGGGCTGGACGACCACAATGTTTTCGGAATATCCCTTAGGGTGGGCAAATGACAAGACCAAAGTCCCTCGTTTATGGAACACCCCTGATCCTGCGATAGGGGTGGGCGAGGGTCGCTCGTTTTTGGAACACCCCGCTCAAGGGGTGGGCGAGTGACAAGACCAAAGTCCCTCGTTTATGGAACACCCTTGATCCTGCGATAGGGGTAGGCGAGGATCGCTCGTTTTTGGAACACCCCGCTCAAGGGGTGGGCGAGTGACAAGACCAAAGTCCCTCGTTTTCGGAACACCCCTGATCCTGCGATAGGGGTGGGCGAGGGTCGCTCGTTTTCGGAACACCCCGCTCAAGGGGTGGGTGAGTGACAAGACCAAAGTCCCTCGTACGGGTAACTCGAGCAGGTTAATAGATTCATTCGATTTGATTTTGTGGTACCGTGTTTCTAACCCCAATGGTAGGTCGATCAAACTCGCTACGGATAGCTTGAGCAGGTTGATTGCATTTCACTTGATTCAAGGTTGTTTATGGATTCTGTTTTGGTTGTTTGCTGATTCTGGTTTGTCGAATTTGCTTATTTCGACCTCCTTGGCGGGTCAAGTATATCCATTTTGCTCGAGTAGGTTGTTTATGGATTCTGGTGTGGTTGTTCGTTGATTCTGGTTTGTCGAATTTGCTTATTTCGACCTCTTTGGCGGGTCGAGTATATTCATTTCGCTCGAGCAGGTCGTTTATGGATTCTGGTTTGGTTGTTTACTGATTCTGGTTTGTCGAATTTGCTTATTTCGACCTCTTTGGCGGGTCGAGTATATTCATTTCGCTCGAGCAGGTCGTTTATGGATTCTGGTTTGGTTGTTTGCTGATTCTGGTTTGTCGAATTTGCTTATTTCGACCTCCTTGGCGGGTCGAGTACATCCATTTTGCTCGAGCAGGTTGTTTATGGATTCTGGTGTGGTTGTTCGTTGATTCTGGTTTGTCGAATTTGCTTATTTAGACCTCTTTGGCGGGTCGAGTATATTCATTTCGCTCGAGCAGGTCGTTTATGGATTCTGGTTTGGTTGTTTGCTGATTCTGGTTTGTCGAATTTGCTTATTTCGACCTCCTTGGCGGGTCGAGTATATCCATTTTGCTCGAGCAGGTTGTTTATGGATTCTGGTGTGGTTGTTCGTTGATTCTGGTTTGTCGAATTTGCTCATTTCGAC
>CACSLK010027752.1:21584938-21623497 GCA_902706635.1 Striga hermonthica | reverse complement strand
AAAAAAAAAAAATTGTTGACACAGTGACAGAGCCCCACTAGGTC
Organism: Striga hermonthica; assembly: GCA_902706635.1. NCBI lineage: Eukaryota > Viridiplantae > Streptophyta > Magnoliopsida > Lamiales > Orobanchaceae > Striga > Striga hermonthica. The sequence continues at coordinate 21,623,453 of CACSLK010027752.1, read as the reverse complement.
ATCATCCCCACACAGGCGGAAAAACAAGAACATTTTTTTTTTTTTTTATTTTTTTCCAAATTATTATTTTTAAAAATCTTTATACAGTCCTTTTGGATGGCCCTTTGGATGTCTCAGAGGTTCATTCTAGATTTGCAGTCTTATCCCAACTCTCATGATTTTTTCCATTTTGCTTGGTCTTTTTTCGGCCCCCATTATTAATGCGCACTCTTGGTATCTTCTCTGTGATTGGCACTTGTGATACGCTGCTGTGTTTCTGAAGTATTTTATAGCTAAAAAAAAAAAATAAGAATTTGCCCAAGTTCTTTGTACTGTTATCTAAAATTTAAATTCTTGTTCAGAGGCTTCAGTGAGTTATTCAGAGAGCATGGATGATGAGTATGAGAAATTAATCAGGAGAATGCACCCTCCAAGGTATTTATTTATGTTTATATGCATATCTGTTGTGTATGTCTCTGAGCTTCGACTGCGTTTAGTTTTGTGTTGTGAAACAATTCTAACTTATCTTCAATTTTTTGCCAGAGTGGTCATTGATAACGATTCTTGCAAAAACGCAACTGTCATTCAAGTATGCAGATAGTGTCTTTCCTCTTTCCTCTTTGCTCTTTCACAGTCAGTCCCGTGTTTTGGCAGAGTTTAATGCGAAGTTGTTGTTTGATGCACAGGTGGACAGTGCCAACAAACAAGGCATCCTTCTTGAAGTGGTTCAAGTCCTCACAGATCTCAATCTTGTGGTCACCAAAGCTTACATCTGCTCTGATGGAGGATGGTTCATGGATGGTAAACTTCTTCTTCTTCTTCTTCTTATTCTTGTTCAACACTATAATAATAGCTAACTCTGCTTTTCTTTTTCCCTACTAGTGTTCAACGTTACAGACCAAGACGGAAACAAAATTACCGACGAGGGCATTCTTGATTATATTCAAAAGGTAAGCTTCTTTCTGAGCTCTTCACAAAAAAAAAAAGAAAGAAAAAGAAATTCAAAAGTAAAAGAAGAAAAAACTGCAGTCGTTGGGGCCCGATTCGTGCTTCGCCTCGTCAATGCGGAGGTCAGTGGGGCTCACGGCCGGCGAGGACCACACGTCGATCGAGCTGATTGGGGCCGACCGTCCGGGGCTTCTATCTGAGGTGAGCGCTGTGCTGACCCACCTCAAGTGCAACGTGGTGAGTGCCGAAGTGTGGACCCACAACACACGGGCTGCTGCCGTGATGTGTGTTACGGACGAGGGGGAGTCTGGTGGGCCGATCCACGACCCGGACAGACTGGCTACCATACGCCGCCTCCTTTGCAACGTGCTCAAAGGCAGCAGCAACAAATCGAGGGATGCGAAGACGGCCGTCTCGTGTGGGGCCACCCATGCTGAGCGGCGCCTCCACCAGATGATGTTTGAAGACCGGGATTATGAGAGGGCAGCAGATGAGGATGATGATGATGATGATGGGGACAAGCCGAGAGTGAACGTTGTTAATTGGCAGGATAAGGATTACTCCGTGGTCACGATTAGGTGCAAGGATCGGCCAAAACTTTTGTTCGACATTATTTGCACGTTGACTGATATGCAGTACGTGGTCTTTCACGGGAATGTGGATACCGATGGCCCGCAGGCTTATCAGGTATCATTTTCTACTATCTTGAAGCTGAAAGATCAGAATTACAAAAAAAAAAAAAAAAATATATTTGTTGCTTATGGTGTTTTTTTGGTGTTAATGTTCGCATTCCCCTTTTCGCTTATGAAAGACGCATCTTTCAAATGTCTTTTGTTAGACCTTGTTTTTTCTTCTTTTTTCTATTCAACTTGTTCAAATTTTGGCCTCTGCTTTACAGAATCAGAACAAATTTTGGGCTTTGTCTGAAAGTGGAGGTTCTTCCACTCTTGGAATCATTCACATGTCCAATGTTGTCTGGGATTCATATGTTTTTGTTTTGTGTTTTTATGTTTGAAGGAATACTGCATAAGGCATATTGACGGGTCTTCAGTGAAGTCGGATGCCGAGAGGCAAAGGGTGATTCAGTGTCTTGAAGCTGCCATACAAAGACGAGTATCTGAGGTAACAATCCCCCAATAATCAATTGTATGCAGAGTCGAGATTTCGAATTATGTTTTGAAAAGTAAGTCACGTTAAACGTTGAAATCTGAACAAACAAATATCAATCTGTGTTGAATGTGCTTGCTTGCAACTGGTGATGTCTAATTGGTACAAACATTTGTGTCATAGGTCAATGATCCTCTTACATCCTGAAATCAATTGAAAACTGGAAAACTTCTTTCTTGTTCATGTTACTCAATCTGTTCACATGCACATGTCCTCTCAGCTTTATCTTTTCTAATAATAATAATAATAATAATAATAATAACATACAAGCTTTTTTGACTAATGAAACTTGTGCTTTTTTCTTTTTCAAAATCTACAGGGCTTGAAGCTAGAACTATGCACGACAGATAGAGTTGGTCTTTTATCCGACGTGACAAGAATCTTTCGCGAAAACAGCTTAACTGTAACTCGAGCCGAGGTTTCAACAAGAGCCGGCAAAGCAGTGAACACATTCTACGTGCGTGATGCTTCGGGATATCCGGTGGACCCCAAAATCATCGACTCCATTCGGCAAACGATAGGCCAAACCATACTACGGGTCAAAGGGTCACCCGAGGAGTCGAACCAAGCCCCTCAAGAATCTCCCACCAGGTTTCTGTTTGGTGGCCTTTTCAAGTCGAGGTCTTTCTGTAATTTCGGCTCGGTTAGGTCGTATTCTTGAAGGGGAAAAAAAAAAAAAAAAACTACGATTATTGTATTTTCTTTTTTTTTTTTTTTTTTTTTTTTTTTTTTTTTTTCTGTGTACATTCTGAATCCTCTCCTCTTTCAAGAATAGGTTTAAGGTTAACTCGTTTGTACAGAACAAAAGTTCGGCTTTGTGGTCACTGAGATGGATTTTCACATTTTAGTTTGTAAAGGATTAGCTTTGATTGTCTGTGGTTTTGGGAGCAAAGATTTTGAATTTACTTGTGGAGTTTTTGGATTTTAGTGTCGGGGTGTGTCAATATCTTGTATAGTGAAACCAAATAGAAATAATTTGTTTGAACTTTGAAGCAAACTTTGTCAACAATTCTTGAGAAAATTGGCATGTGTGGAATCAATATAAATAAAGCAAAAGAATAAAATTGAACGCAAATGTCGCAATTATTTTTTGTTTTTTTTATGTACATAGCCTTGTGTCCTAAATTTGGGTAACCATAAATTTTCACATATTGTGGTGATGCAGCCTAGAGAGTAGACAAATTGATTAGTTTGGCTATGAAGTCTAACAGTTGGTTCGACTTCATAGTGGAGCCAATCTTTATTATACAACAAGTAAATAATAAAATATTATCTGATTAATTAAATAAATACTAATAATTTTATTAATATGATATAGTTTATTTGTTGTATATAGAATGTTGGCTTTACTATAGAACTAACTGTTGGCTTCATAGTAAAATTGATATAGAATGTTGGCTTCACTATAAAATCAACTGTCGACTTCGTAGCAAAACTGATAAATTGATTCTTTATTTTTTTTTTTACCAGAAGTACATATTTATATTGAAAAAAATATATATATATATATTTTTATGAATATTTAAAGTATTGAGCATTTTTTATAAAAATAAAATAAAATTACATAGCCACGAGTCTATTTTAGCATGTAAATTTGTAATATTAAATGCATGTGCATTTGATGTAACATCTATAAGATCACATGAGGTAGTTGTTCAATTGTTACCGAATGTGGGGTCGGCGGCTGCCAAATATTTTATCACAACTCACGACCTAAATAATATGATTACCAAAATTTTACATTTCGATTTCAGAAAATGACATGTTATTAATTCTAAGCAACATTTGTATTATTAAATTTGAACCTTTTTGTGAATCCTAGTGCTTTTCGTGCGTGGATTGAATTGCATAATCGAACTGGATATGGTTGCAATTAAGTGATGGAAATCGCTTTGATGTTTCGCAATTAAGTGATTTTTTTTTTAAATGGTAGATTTTATAAATAAAAATACATAGTTATAATCTTTTTTTTTTTTTTTTTCAACGACAAAAAGATTTCATTCAGACCTCAATAACCATATACAACCCGTGCCAAACAGATAGCCATAGTTTACCAATAGCTATGACATAGCTATTGCAACACCCCTACTCAGGGCCAAAATATAGATACTCCTACCCAGATCATCTACAATATACAAAGTCACAAAGTGCAAACGAAGATAACAACTCAAACACATCAAAAGCAATGGCATTACAGCACAAATCAAATTCTGCCTTGTCAGATAACTTTCTCACAATAGATTTGTAATTCAGTTTAAAGCAACATAATGTCCAATCTTCCTTCAGTGCTATCCTGATGCAGGATTATTATTATTATTATTATTATTATTATTATTATTATTATTATTATTATTATTATTATTATTATTATTATTATTATTATTATTAAATAATGATTAGCTTGGGGAATAAGCTAAGTTTAAGGTTAGAGCCTTATTTAAAGGGTTGTTATGCTTCGTTATTGGGATAGTTGAATTTGAGAATGAAAAATTAATCGTGTTCTTTTGGAAGAGTATCCCAAGTTCGAGACGACAAGATGTCGCAAACAAACAACGTGATGCAACCTTCAACGATCGGTTTCAACAGATTGACTACCGATTTCAAGAGTTGGACGTGCGTTTCACGGATTGGTTTGCCGATCTTTCGACGGGGATCGAGAATTTGCATTTGATGCTTCACAACGTGGTTGTTTTGAAATTGCAAACGAACCGCGATGAGACTGTGGGCCGTGGCTTTCGCGAGGGAGACAGAGGCGGTTGTGGGGGACTTTGCCATGTCGGGGCGCCCCGTCAGCGGTTCCCGCCACCTCTAAACAGCTTCGTGGACGGCGACGATCAACGCAGCGACATGGGCTGGCGCGAGGAGGCAATCTTAGCTGGCGGATATCGTGCCCGACGCGATTGGGGATTTGATCACGAATATGGTTAATGGGAGGGCCCGTTCGCGTTGACATCCCTGAATTCGACAATGAGCAAGTCTACGGGCCATTGTACGACGGTCCTCCTATTTTCGATGAGGAGCCTCCGGTGACGGAGCCATATCCTTGCGAAAATATGGGTGCCGCGTGGGACGTTGCAGAAGTTGAGCCTTTGACGGCGATGCCATTGTTCAAACCTTATTTTTGGAGTATCTTGGCTGACGATGGTTTTTTGGAGCCGAAACCGAGGCTCAATAACTGGTGGGCCATTTTTCGATTTTATATCCCGCAGTCTCTCAACACTGGGATGCTTGGCTGCAGTTATGGATTGGAGCTCGGTGAACGTTGTGTGATGATTGGTGCTCCTTCCGCTGTGTGGGTTATGCGTATGGAGATGTGTACGCGCGCCTTTACAGCAGTTCGGGCCTTGCTCAAGCTTATGTTTCCCATTGGAGTTGTTGGGCAATCTTCGTACTTCGTGTTTGATCGGGGCAAAGGCCAGACTGTTTTTGTCTTACGGACGTCTCCAACGATAATGGATCGGATTCGAGGGCGAATCCTGCTCAACCGGGGGAGAATGATGCAGGATTATTATTATTATTATTATTATTATTATTATTATTATTATTATTATTATTATTATTATTAAATAATGATTAGCTTGGGGAATGAGCTAAGTTTAAGGTTAGAGCCTTATTTAAAGGGTTGTTATGCTTCGTTATTGGGATAGTTGAATTTGAGAATGAAAAATTAATCGTGTTCTTTTGGGAGAGTATCCCAAGTTCGAGAGAGTATCTCGTATTGTATCTTTCCCGTTCTTATTCACGTCCTACATCATATCCTCATCATCCATCTGACTACATAAAGCCATTTGCCGTCCTCACAGCCTGAAAACCATGATGTCTCTGAAAATGTCTGAGTTTGAATACCTTCTTTCTCCACTTTGCATGTCAGGACCAACTGATTATGTGAAGAGTTTAGGGCACTGACAGTGAAGCACCATTATCCTACCCTCTAGGAAAAACACTCATGAATCAGCCAGTTCTGGGTCACAGAGCTGGATTTAAGATTCATTTTAGCATTAATATCAGAAAACTCCACCCATTCTGCTCTTGCCTTCTGTACTACCTGTATTTCGCTGCATCTCTCCTTCCTGAAAAGCCAAGCTTTCTTTGTTTTCCAAAGCCACCACATTATATAAGTTGATAAGTTGATTCTGTCCTTGAGGTTGCCTAAAAAACACTTACTATTGCCACAGAAATTACTCCTCCAAGATTTAAAGCTGACCTTCTGGAGTTCCAGTCCTTGCCACTGCAATCCACTCAGCTTCCATACTATTTTTTCTCTTGAGCAATTAAATAGTATGTGATCAAGGTCTTCATCCTCCCTTCCACACAGATGGCAAATGCTATCTACCCGAAACTTTCTCCTTAGCAGCTGCTCATTGGTTCCCAGAAAATTGTGCCAACATTTCCATAAGAAAAATTTGATCTTGCTCTTTATTGGCAGATTCCATGTCAATCTCCAGACTCTAGCCATGCTCTGAACATCATTACTTGATGAAGCTTCTGCCTTTCTTTGTTCATAATATTCAAGAATGAGATGATATGCAGATTTTACACTAAACTTCCCTTTCTTCCCCTCATGCCAAATGAGATTATCTTTCTTACCCATAATAGAGACTGGAATTTGAAAAATTACCTCAGCTTCCTCAGGTAAAAGATATTGTCTCACCAAATCTTTATCCCACTCTCCACTCTCCTCATAGATCAAATTCCTGACCCAAACAATCCTGGCCTTATCCCCAGGAAAACAATTAACTGGTTTGAAGTTTGATTTTCTAGGAAGACAAGGATGATCCCAAATTAAAATACCCTTCCTTGAACCCACTTGGTACCTAGCACCCAATTTCAGAAACCTAATCACACCCACCCAACTCCTCCAAAGCCATGAGTCCCCACCCTTAGGCTTCACTTCAAAAACACTAGACCTATAGAAGTACCTACCCTTAAGAACTTTTCTAATAAGCAGAATTGGCTGAGTAATCAGTCTCCAAATATGTTTTACCAGCAAAGCATCATTGAAGTCACTCATATTTCTAAACCCCAGCCCTCCCCTTTCTTTAGGCCTAGCTACAAAATCCCATGTAGACCAGTGTATCCTATTACCCCCCTCCTCATTTCTACCCCACCAGAAATCAGCTATATGCTTACTTATATCCCTACACACCCTCACTGGAATCTTGAAACAGGACATAACGTATGTAGGAAGAGCTTCCAACACAGACTTAATCAAAACCCCTCTCCATGCTTCATTCAATAAATTATTCTTCCAGTTCAATAACCTATTAGACACACATTCAACAACAAATTTAAAAGTACTCCTCTTGGTCCTACCAATCCCTAGAGGCAAACCCATGTATTTGGTAGACTCCACATGCTTGATACCATTCAAAATGCTGCAAAGTCTATCTTTGATTCTGGGAGCAGTATTTACAGAAAATAGGATAGAAGACGTGTGCAAATTAACCTTTTGGCCAGATGCAAAACCAAAGACATCAAGGATATAATTGGTCAACAATGCATGATATTCATCAGCAGAGCAAAAGAGGATGGTGTCATCAACAAATAGGAGATGAGTAATAGGTGGAGAAAACCTGCTGATTCTTATCCCAGAAAAGAAATGATGAATTTTTGCTCTAGTGATCAGATTAGATGGACCTTTTGACAAAATGGTAAACAAATAAGGAGAAATGGGGTCACCTTGTCTTATTCCCCTTGAAGGCTTAACAAAACCCAATACATGCCCCTTAATATTAGAAGAGAAAGAAGTAGTACTAATACAAGCATTTATCCACGAAATGAAGACTTCATCAAAACCCATTTTCCTACATATATTAAGCAAAAAACCTCACTCTCTATCATAAGATTTTTCCATATCTAATTTTACTGCCATGAAATGCTTACACCCTTTCCTCTTACAATTTATGAAATGTAAGCACTTATTGGCCAAAACTACATTGTCTAGAATTTGCCTCCCAGGCACAAAGGCTGCTTGAGAGGCATTAATGCAGGGACTTATAACAACCTTTAATCTATTAGCAATAATCTTAGAGATGATTTTATATATATAAGTACACAAAGCAATGGGTCTGAAATCAGAAATATGGACAGGGTTATTAATCTTGGGGATGAGGGCAAGCACTGTATGATTGATCCCTTTGGGCATTTGGCAATTAGCAAAGAAATTCAAAATAGCAGAGCATAAATGATTTTTAACAATGGGCCAACATTTATGAAAAAAAGAAGAGTAGTCATGCCATCTATACCTGGAGCTTTGGATAGTTCCATCTCACTAAGAGCTGCATATATCTCATCCTCAGTCACCCCTCTGATTAGCCTTTGGTTCATCTCCCCTGAAATTGAAACTCGAATGCCTTCTAAAACAAACTCATCATGAGCAGGATTAGCAGTCAAAAACAGGTTATGATAATGCCTCTCTAATTCACCTACTAACTCCTGCTCATTTCTGCATGTCCTACCAAACCTATTCACAATATTATCCATACTACCTAACTGTCTTCTCTATTGCACTGAAGCATGAAAGTACTTGGTATTTTTATCCCTTTCGCGTAACCACTGAACCCTAGACTTTTGCCTCCAGTAGCTCTTCTTCTCTAAGTAAGCCTTGTGTAACAAATCCCTCAACTTTCTCCACTCCTCCCAATTTCTACCCACCCCTTGAACTTCTAAATCAAACAAGGCTATTTGCATAGTTCAATCATTTTAGCTGAATTGGTTATGTGATTCTTTTTCCACTTTAGTAAAACCACTCTCACATTCCTTATTCTACTTTGAATGCTATACAGCTCAGGCCCACTCACCTCCAAATTCCAAGCTCTCTCAACAGTCTCCATGAAACCATATAACTTAACCCACTTCTGGTCAAATACAAACCGTTTAGGCTTATATTTTAGAGTACAATCAGTCTCTAATACAATCATACTATAGTCTGAGGATATGAGAAGAGTGCGCTTAACAAGAGCATTAGGAAAATAAGCCAACCAAGGACCAGAGAAAAACACTCTATCTAATTTATCTTCTATAAACTCATTACCTAGTCTAAGATTAGACCAGGTATAGTGATGTCCCTGGGTCCTAGTCTTACACATACCCATATCACTCACAAACTCTCTGAAAGGGATAAAACTACTCTCAGGTCTAATATTGCCCCCTACTTTATCATGCCGACATAAAATATCATTAAAAATCACCCCCTAAGAACCAAAAATCCCCCCTATCCCTCCTCAGATTCTTAAGTATGTCTCACTGAGTATGCCTGACCTGAGGATCAGTACTAGAATAAATAAAAATACCCCACTGCACAAAATCATATCCAGTTATACAAAACTTAACCCCTAAACAAAAATCCATACAGAACATATACATAATACTGACTCTACTAGACCAATACAGAGACAAACCCCCCTTAGTACCCACTAGATTACAATATATCCACCTATTATCTAATTTAAGCTTTTTACAAACTGAAGAAACAATTTTTCTTTTTTCTTAGTCTCTGAAAGGAAGAGAAAATCAGGGAGGTGAACCCTTAAGGTTTCTCGCAATTGGGAAATTGTAGAGGGTCATCTCAAACCTCTACAATTCCACACACATATCTTTATTTTGACCCTTGGGACCATTTAAGGCTGGTCCCCACCACCCCCTGGTTCTCTTCGCTTTCATTGATTTTCAGTTTTTTGTTATTACCTAAAGCCTCATCAGCAGATGGGTAATTTGAAACATACTCCTCCAGAGGCCTTTTACTTAACACTGGTCGCCCTCTACCCAACTTATTCTTATCCCTGCAAGAGTCTACCTCCATAGAAACCGACTCTCTGGAGTCCTCAACCTCAAGACTTCTGATAACAAGTTATTTCCTTTTGGGAATGTTCCTATTATCAACTAACGCAGCTTGTATAACCACTTCAAAAAGTTGAGCATCCCCCTCAACTTCATTCTGAGTTGCTTGGCTCACAACAATTGGTATAGGATCAGGAGTACTCCTGAACTCTATACCCTTCCCCATTTGATCAACTCTACCCCCCTCATCAAGATCACAATTCAGATTAGATTGACTGGCTTCCCTTTCCCTTGAGATTTCACTTTGTTTAGCTCTGCCTCTAAAACTCTTAGGTTCCTTGTCTTGACTAGATGATTTTTTGGAATCACCATCACTCAATCCCCTAGAACCTGATGCTTTATAAGGCCTAGACTCACTAAAAAAACTAGGACCCACTCTCCACCATTCTCCAAATTTCCCTAAATTAAGCACATTCCTGGCTAGGTCATCTTTTTTAGTATAGCAATTTTTATCAATATGACCTATAAGACCACAGTAGAAACAGAAAGATTGGAGATTCTAATACCTGAAATTTACCCAATGGTTTTCCGCCCCCAGCTTGATTTTAGTGCCTCTGGGAATTGGCTCTCTTAGGTTCAACTCTACTTGAACTTTCATTATATGTCCATTTGAGCTCTCTGCACCAGGTATCAAAACATCCACCACCCTCCCTATGATCCCTCCTATCTTCAATCCTAACTCTTTAGTCAGCCAGTGCAAGAAAAGAATATGAAGCTAGACCTATATCTTGATTTTTTTATCTTCTTCTGAAAAGGTTTGTGCTTCAGATTTCCAGTCTTTCAACAGGATATATTGACCATCAAATGCCCAGCTCTTTCCTTGCAAGATCCTCTCCTTGTCTTCTTTGGATTGTAATAGGAACTGAAATAGATTTCGGGCCGATATTTTTTATGTAAAATTGATCCTTCGTCACCAAAATACTGTTCAATGTTGCCTTCAAACCATTATGGTTTGACTTCTTTTCCCCATATATCTTACCCAGCAGACTCTGTTGGCACTACTTTAAACCCTCTTCAATGTATGCTTCCGAAATCTCTAATCCCTTATCCTCATTTTCCAATAGCCTAAACTTCCTTAACTTTTTCAACAAGTCCTCAGCCATGGAGATTAGGAACCATCCAATACACCAGGTACAAAATAGCAATCGTATTTAAGAACAACAGAATAAGAAGATGGAATAGAGAGTAAATCACCAACGTACGTAGCGGCCAAGAGTACTAACACACATAAATCACAAATAGAAAAGGGACTAATCACCAAGTACTCACAAACCCTAATTGCAGAAATCGAAAAAGAAGAGAAAAGAAAACGATGACTGAAACCCTAAGTACAGGCTCAACTGCGAAGACGATCACACTTCACACTGAGGATAAATCCAGAAGGAAGATCAGAATCAAAGAAAGAAGTCAATCCAAAACCTGGAACTTTGCCTCTAGAGAGAGAAAATATCCCACAAATGAGAACTTTTTTAGTTCTAGAACTAATTTTGTTTACTTTTAATTGGTATAGTTTGTTTTTAAATACATATTTATAGTCGAACATGTAAAATTTTAGCTCAAGATTTTGTTAATTTTATGATTTTGTTAATTATATACCGGTAAAGAAATAATTTAGCACATGTTAAGACCATCTCCAATCGAAATACTCATTCCCAAACCCATTTTGCAGTAACTGTCCAATCAAACAGTAATTCCGCTCCAACCGAAAAACTCATTCTCAAACCCAAAAGAATATTCTCGGAATATTCTTTTTTCATCAATTTTTACAACTTTCCAATACTACCCAAATATTTTACAATTTTACAAATTAAACCACATTATTATTTTAAATTCGATTAGCAATTTATGTAATAGAATTAATTATAATGTTCAAATATACATAAAAAATTGGATAAATAAATATTTTTTGAAAGTTGAAAATTACAGTATGAACATACATAGAGACACAAATAAAATACCATCCGTACATTGAAATAAATTTTGTATTTTTTAATTTTGATATATCATTTTAATTTCAAAATTCTATATGATTATAATTATCCTACAAAAAAATATTTAACTATTACATTACATATAAATAAAATATAGAGCTAAACATATAGAAATATATATTACACCAATACCACTAAATATATAAAAAGTAATAAATATATATATAATATAATATATATATTACACAAACCTGTTGTAGTCATTAAAAATAATTAGCACTCAAAAATTAATTATTGACATTATATTAAATTGTATATCTATAATAGATTAAAAATTAAATATTGGCATAAATATTGTAAAGAAGGAAGGAAATAAATGGTTCCAATCTCACTTATCATTGTCAGGGGTCATAGTGCAATTTGTCAAAAACTTTGCGTCTGTGAACAGGGAGAACGCAAATTTGCGTTTGTAGAAGCCAGAAAATGGAGAAAACGCAATTTGCGTTTGAGTTTGCGTATCGGTTGGAAGAAAAATACTGCATTTTTTGAGTTTTGGGTACCGGTTGGAGAAGCTCTAAATTAGATTGGTTTAGTATTAATTTTATTTTTGGCCAAAAATTAATTTAAATTTGTTTTACATTATCAATGAATTATATATTTGAAAATGATTTATGTTTCCTTACACTTTCTTTTTAAATTATTATGCTCTTATTATATCATTTTTGTGTTTATTTTTTATTATTTCATTAAATAAATCTTATTTGAATGATTTATTTGAGGCAATATTTAATTGTGTTAGACTCTCATTAGAATACTTAGCACGTAATTGAATTTATAGATTTCACAATCAAATTTATACATTTATTGATTTTTTAATAAATAGTAGTTGATTATATGAAATTAACTATTAAATCTCATTTATTTGTCTGACAAATTCAATGAAATGACATATGTACTTTAAATGACATGACACAACAAAAATGACGACACTATTATACTGGTTTATAGTAGTTCTCTCAATAAATTATGTTATTTTTTAAATTAAAAAACAAGTACATGAGAAGAATTATCTTTGTACATTATTAAAGAAAAATAAAATAATGAAACAACTAAAAATAAATATTTGTCGTATATATAAGAGAGTAGTTAAAAATTCATAAGTTTTTGTTAAAGACGAGTCATCTTCATATATAAAACACAAATAGTTAGAAAATATAATAAATTTTATTTTTATAAATGCAGGATTCACTTTTTAATATCATTTAATTTGTCGTGTGATTCATGTAATTTATATTAAACTTATAAATTATATTCATACTTTGACTTCTTTATACATGTGTGTCTAGCTAGAATTTTCGAATCGAGCATTTAAAGTTCAGACTCGTGCTCATTTAATAAATAAGTTGCCTTGGCTCAACTCATTTAATAAATAAATAAAAATTTGAGCTAGCGTTCGACTTGTATAAACTCAGTTAAAGTCATTTAATAAACCTTAACCGAATTATTCGTGAACACGCTCCACTCGACTTGTTTGATAAACAAGATCGATTAGTTGTTCGAATTCGGCTTGTTTAAATATACAAGCAAGACATGCTTGAACTTTTATAAGTCGAATCGAGCTATGTTAAAGGAAAACTCGGTTTGAATAACAGTTGCATATTTTGCAGCCCTGGATGAAAAAATTTTCTAGCTACACCTCTGAATACTTCTAACACAAGACACTCACAAAATTACAAAACTATTGAAATTTCGGGGGAGTACGAAATTCGCGCTGATACAAAAAACAATGAAGGTTTATGTAAAATTGCAGAAGCAAATAAATAAAACTGAATTTTTAGGACAGCGTCCCACTCTCCCTCAGAACTCTTTCATTAAGCAAGTATTTGGCTAACAAGTACAAATAGGATTTACACGCATAGACTCTTTTTAAGCTAACCTACTTTGTACTCAACCTACCTATCTAATTTTCTGGCCACGACGTGGACATACGCTGCACGTATGGATCCATCCAAGCAGTATGAAGATGCTCATCCCAAGAACCAAGTAGAAAAACAAAAAAAAAAATTGACAGCTCGAATTACCAGCAATGAACCAACATGCTGGAATCCAATCACTCTATTAAATCTAAACAAAAACTCATGAGATCTCGATGAATAAAAGTCTAAACTCTCTGAATAAATATATGAATAACTCGGTTTCAACCAGAACTCGTGAAACTTGTTATATATATACAACTATATTCGGGATACAGGTTCATCAGAAATTTGGATTTTCCAAATTTACTTGATCTTCTCGTTCAGCTTTGGAAACTAAATCTCCATGCCCTGTGGATTACTATGCTCGAATATCTTGCCCAAATCTTTCAGATTTCATCTCGCATCTCTCTCATCAATCTTGCGAACTTTCTTTCCTTGTGTCCATGCGAACCTTCAAAAATATCTTCTTGCCGATTTCTTTCCTTTTCTTGCTCGATTTTCCGGCTCTCTTCTCACGATTTCATCTCTCGAATCTCACAAAAATATCTTCCTTATCATCTTTGCTCTTCATTTTCCTACAAATAAAAGAAGACAATTAAATAATACCATAACATATAGTAAGAGAATATCAAAATAATAAAAGAGAATATATAAAATCTCCTAATGAATCTAACATCTCTCCTTTACCTACAAATTAAAGAAAGATAATTAAATCCAAATATACAGTAGGAGAATAATTAAAATATGGAAAGTTAAGTGAGAAGATTTTCCCTTTTTTTCAAGCATTAATTTCATCTTACCTATTTCAAGAAACACAAATATGATAAATAGATATTATTTTCGATTAATGCCAAATTCAATTTTATATCAATATCCCCATTTGGAATATAGATGGAAAACCCGTTTCTTGAAACAAAACCTGCAAAAGACAAGTCAAGCTCGCAACCAGTGTAGATGAACCAACATGGGTCATCTAACTATAAACTATCAAACTATATAGCATAAGACAAAAAAAAAAAAAAAGTATAACAGGTCAAAATAATCAATATATCAGAGCAAGATGGCAAGACTCAAAGGTGAACATAGCAAAATAATCAATTAAAGTACACAATACCAGAACCTATGAAAGAACATGATCAGAGTTAAGACTTAAAGTACAGGTAGTAATCAGATCAAACCAAGAACTCGCAAGAATCTTCATAACTGTCCACTGACTTCTCCAATCAATCAGAACTTGCAATTCCATCCTTTTGCACATTTCCCCCACTGTTTCCGATCTAAATGCTAAAGATACAACAATTGTTGTTCCCATACCTGATGTCGTACCAGAAATGCCAGATGTAGGTACATTCAGACTCAAGGATAGACATGTATAGAAAAAGAGAAATCGTAAAGAAAGGAATTCTGGGTGATAGAGAGATAATGAGATGTGTAGTAGGACAAGAAAAATATGGTTCAAGCCAAGTGAAGAACAAAAGAAGAGATATGGTTCCAACTCATAAACACAATTCACAGTCAATATATGAAACATCACTATCTAAGGAAATAAAATCAAGGGTTAGACAAATAGCCAAGATAATGTACCCAAAATAATTTCGTGCATGGATTCTTTTCCATTTAACCTCATGAAAAATCATGCAAGGATGCCTAAAAAGGAATTAAATCTCACACAAAAAGAAAAAAAAATCAAACACACAAAATCATAATGTTTGCACACACAAGTGATAAAAAATAATCCAATAATTTGAAAAATATTTCCAAGGTATCCTCATAACTGCAGACACTAAATAATATAAGCGGATTAACAAGATTAAGTGCAACATCATATATCTCCCAAAGAATTCTACACCACGTTTCTCTTAGCAATAACCAGAATATTCCATCTAGAAATCAGCCCCAATACTTTGTGATATAGTCATCCAGTTTAATGAACTTTCGCACCCCGTTTCACTTACTAATAACAACTATACGTCGAAGTCAAGCCCATTACCTTGTAGCGTCCACCACAATCTTTTAGCCTAATTGTTGCACCTTAAGATTTTTTTTTTAAATGAAGGGTTCAACCTTAGGGAACAGATGAACTAACATCACTCATGAGAGCAATGACTGCAAGTAGCTTTCACAGCTCACGCATATTCTAAGCACGTAACTCGTTTCACAGGTGATCACAAATGAAACACCTCATGTGATAGTTGCTCGCTGCTCATTTTGTGAGAGTAGCTATTCTCGCAGAATTAAATGGTCATTGTGCTACAGAAATAAAAAAAAAACTTAGTCGAATAATTCAAAACATCAAACCAAGTTGGGAGCACCCATGTATACGTTCAAAATGATTCTATGGTGCAACAATGCAATGCGCAAAATACGCCTAATGCAATAGACCTACATGAAATAAGCTAAATATTTATGGATGAATTGGAAGAAAAGGGATGAGTGGAGATGATCACGTTTTGGGCTAAATTGATTTTGGAAAAGTTGTGAATATCCTGGGGTCTCTCCTGCATTTAGGGGGTGATTGTATATGAATTGAATGGTAAAAAAAAAATCAACTAAAACTCAAATCTAACTCAACTTTAACTCAACTTTAACTCAACTCCCAATATCCTCAATATCCCCTATATATAATTCCCGAATGTGCTGAGCCTAAGTCGCAGACTCGCATGCTTTGGGATCCTATGTGTCAACATTTCATGCTTTATTATTTGGCTTGAATAGATTTTAATTTAATTCCAATCCAAAAATAATTCGGTTCGAATTACCATAAATATGTCGATTTATTTATGATCATTTAAGATGTATTAATTGTATTTTAATATCAATTCCTATTATAATTATTGAATTGTAAATGTGTTTTAAAAGTTGATAACTTTTGTATTTCTTATCCATTTTACATATATAATATATCAAATTAATCATTTTTTATGAGTTTCGATTTGACATCCATATTGTATATATAAAATAAAAAAATTATATTTATATTTATAATAATAAAAAAAAATTTATTAAAATTAATTATAAAAATAAAATTATTTCTCAATTAATCTATTTATGTTTAATGTAGTTATATGTTATAAGTTAAAAAAATTATTATAATATAACATCGGCAAGTCCCACAAATAAAAAGTATTTAATCAACTACTTTTTCTTATTAATTTTAAATTTTAAGAAAAAATAATTAGCAAGCACCCGTGTAATACACAGACGTTATACTAGTTAATAATATAATTAAATAATATCAATCAATCATTCTTACACATCACATCAACTTTAATTCACTATTCATCCACTCACATAACTATAAGTAACTATCACTTCCAATCATTTTTCTCCTATTTTACATCAAATCAGCTTTAATTATTTCATTTAAATATTCTTTTAAATATATTCACTAACAAATAACCTACCACCTTTTTTTTTTTTTAAATTAACTATAGTTAAAAAAAAAACCAAATAATAACTAGTTCAATCCATAAACAATCATCCCCTTATTTGTTGGGCTGGACTTTGTTTAGGAGATTTTAAAGCCATCACCAGGGATAAGGACATCCATTAGTTTTATTTAATAAAAAAAAGTGAGCAGCCGCCAGGCAGATACGTAGCCTGTAGGAAAAGGATTTATTAACACAAGCTTTGGAGCCACCGCATACAAAAGGCAGGGGCATGTGAACAGAGGGAAGAAAAGGCAGACAGACGAGAAGCCCCGTACACGAGAAGGATAATTTTATTCTTTTCTTTTTCTTTTTATTTATTATGTTAGAGTAGATTTTATTCTAGCTAGTTCTGGAGATGTCGAACCCTACGACTTGACGAATTTTTAATTAATTTACATGGTTGATAATTTCATTATCTTTTTTGAATTATGCGTGTTATTTTGACTTAATAACTTAGATTTGTTGAGTCTAATTTAGATTGATCATCTAGATTAGGTTTTTTTTTATATCTATAGCTAGAATTAGATCTTCAATCCGTAATTGTTGTTGTGTTTAATTCATGAGAGGCAACCGAAAGATGGTAACTACCGGGGATAATACGAAGGTATTCAAGTGAACGAACGTGGTTGAGTTCACTACTTAGTCTACTCTAATTTTCTAGTTCGTAAAGCGGCTAATTTTATTAAATCTTGAAAGCATTTTTTTGGACTGTACAAGAAGTCAGGTTTAATCATAGAGTGTCTCGCGGTTAAATTAAAAAATAAAGAAAAATTTGGGTAGCAGATCGTGTCGTTAACTAGGGCTAATAATTCCATAAGATAGCGAGATTTGATACCAAAGTTAATGAGACGAGTCAGTCGAGGGTGTAGATAGAACCGTGAACTATATTTTCTCTTTATTTATTCTATTTTATTTTTATTTTATTTCATTGTTTAGATTTTATTTATTTATTTATTTAGGATCTTAGTTTTTAAATCCAATCCTTCCCCCTTTTATCGCTTTTTATAAGTTCAATTAGTACGAGAAAATTCAAAATTTGGTTCACACTCCTCATGGGATCGACCCTTGCTCGCCACTACTACTAGTTAGTAGAGGTTGGTTAAGAAAAATATAAATTCTAATTTGCTGCGTTACGACGCGCGGTCAAATGCCTTCTTAAGTCGGTACACATGTTTAAGATATTTCGGATCAGTGAAGCCATCGGGCTACTTCACGTACGAAACTTCATTCAAGATTCCATTCAGAAATGCGGATTTGACATCCATTTAGTACACAATAAATCGCATTAGTCAAACAACAAATAAAAATATACAAAACGACTCAAGTATCGCAAGGGAAGCAAAAGTCTCATCAAAATCAGCTCCCGGAGCTTAAGTGTACCCTTAAGCAATAAGACGTGCCTAATACCAAGTGACATTACGCATCAGTTTTATTTTTAAAAAATTATTTGGTTCCAATCACATTACATGATGAAGGTTCAGGGACTAACTCCCACACATCACTCCTAGTGAATTACTCTAATTCCTCATGCATTGCTTGTATACAACACTCATCTTTCAGTGCCCCTTTAGCGTTCTTAGGTTCTACCATAGAGGTGTGAAATTCCAATCATTTTCTAAAAATCTGGCCTAACACCTCTAGTTTTTCTCTCTTCTAAGGCACCAAGGACTTGCTCTGAAGGGTGATCTTTCTGAATCTTCGCAGGTGGATCTCGCTTTGATTCAGGCAGATTTCTTGATATTGGTTCATCAGACTCAGAATTTTAAAAATTTTCACCAACATTCAGTCTGTTGCATTTTCTATTCGCATTCAAACTGTTCGAATTGGAACTACATCGTTTGATTTGCACTTTGATTTCAGGAGGCCTAAAATCATCCTGATCGCTATGATCGCCGACCGTGGGCTCGAAATCTCCACCGTCGCAGGCGCAGTCAAAATCGATTAAGCTCATACTGAACTATTCGATGTTCGAGGTTGTAGTGACAGAGCCTGAGCGGGATTTGAGCCAAGAGGGGTTCTTCGGTGTGAGCGACGATGCTATTTGGGGAAAGCGGTGGATCTCGCCTTGGGGAAAACGATCCCTCAGGTTCACATGTTCGTTGATTACTCGAGAGAGTTCTCCTTTAAGAGTTCCAATTTCTTTATCTTTATCACTTGCAATTTTGTGCAACGAAAAAGTTCAGTTCTTAAAGCTTCAATGACCTGATCCTTTTCTGCACTTGTCTGCTTAGATGATTTCAGTCCATTCTCCAGGATGACAGTTCGTGCAAGTGCGGTCTGAAGCTTAACCTCCTTCTCATGCGCGAAAGACAAGGTCAATTGGTCATTGAGTTTTCCATTGATCTCTCTCATGTTCTGGAGCTCCTTCTTCAGGTATTCAACATCTTCGTCCATGTCAACCCCGTTGTACGTTCGTGTTGAGAGACTTAATTTAAGCATGCAGATTTTTAATCACTTTTGCAGATTGTATGCAATTTTCCATTGCCAAGAGATGTAAGGGATCAATGCATGTGCTCAGATTTGTAGAATCATTAGATCCATCAGAATAATAATTATAAGAATAAAGAAGGTTCTTACCCGATTCAGAGCCAGAAAGAATATAAGTAGAGGTAAGGCAGAAAAAATCGTTGAGTGTGCAAACAATCATGTTGTTGGTATGCGATGTTGTGTTCATCCATCTGCTCTTTCTCTATATCATCCCAAGTCGCCTTTAGGGATTTTTTCTTTTTTCTTCAGATTAGCACACTCGAACTAGAAGTGCCCAAAACCTTTGCATTCTCTATATGGTCATTCTCTACTTTTTGGTTCTCCGTCTTGGAATCAAGGATGTTAGTTATCTTTCTTGCGAATGAGCCTTGCTGAAATATGTTTTGTAATTTTTTTTTTGGCAAGAGGTAACCGAGCTACCCGACTCGGGTCGTTCTCAAAGGAAGACGGTTCGGAGATTCGTTTACTATTTAATTGTCCAAATCACAAAAAGAGAAAATAAATCCTAAACATCCTAATCAATGGCTTGGAACTGAATTAACACTAAACGAGCAATTAAATACGAGCAATAACAAATCACAAGCAAATAGCAAAACTAAACTATCGGAGTCTTGTGCCATCAACATAACGAGATGAAAATCAACGACGACGAGGAATAAACGAGCTATGAGCACTAGGTCATTAACTCTAATAAGCATTATAAGTAAAAACGAGACAAAAATCGAAGTAAAGAGGCTTAAGCATAAGTAACCAATCTTCTATTGCGTAGTAGACGAAAAACGAAGTCAAAAGCTCGAAACTTGAACGAAAAGAAAGTCGCCGGAAAAACACCCGGAAAATGACATAAGCTCCTTAGTCTAGAGAGAAAACTTAAACATAAGCTAAGTTCCTAAAAATGAAAAATGATATAATGAAGGTGGATGTCCAAAATACAAAGGAAAAAACATAATTATACTGATCTCCAAAAACACACGCTAGGTAGCGAACTAGTTCGCCAGACGAACTGGACTTGTAGTCTTGTGCACACTCGCTAGGCAGCGAACACGTTCGCTAGGCGGATTGGTCTTATGAGTCTTGTCCACACTCGCTATGCGACGAACACGTTCGCTAGGCGAAGTGGACTCTCAGATCTCGTGCACGGTAATAACTCGACAACGGCTCAAGGTTTCTCAAAATGGCTCATGCTCTCAGAACTTGGCTCGATTTTTTCTCTTTCATCCTCAAAATAGACCTAAAAATTACACCAAAGACACGAGAAAGTACGCCAAAATACAAACACTAAAGAGAAAATAAGAACACACGGAATCAACTAAAATGGACCAGTTAGACAAGAAAACAAACCTAAAACTGACTCAACTACACACATAAAATACATAAAAAGAAGCATAAAAACACAATAAACAAAATTCGTCAGCTTTTTCCCTTGAAATTTGCTCTTGTACATCTTCAGACGCATGCAACCATAATTTCAGGCAATTTGTGCAATGACCTCATTAAATTTAGCATTCTCTTCCATTTAACCTCCATACCCATCGTTGTCTTCACTTTGATATGGAGCAACAACTTTCAAGACCAATCCCTTATTCTTCAATTGTCATAATTATTGTTGATCTCGAATGTTCGAAGGCCACTAAGAAGGTCGTTAAGATCTAGAGGCTTGACTCGTTGGAAACATTAGCGCATTGATTTTTTCACAAAAACAAGCCAGAAGAGTCCTCATGATCTTTTGAACTTGTCGAGTTTCTGAGATGTCTTAATCCAACATTGCACTTCGATTCACGAGGCCACAAAACCTCGAGTAGTACACGTCGACGGTCTCATCCTCCTTCATCCTTATGTCGTCAAAGGCCAAAGTTATAATTTGAAGCTTGGAGGATTTTACGACATTCGACCCTTCGAACTGACGTTCCAAAACATGCATACGTCCTTTGTCGTGGTGCATTGGACGATCATCTTATGTCGAGTCTGATAAAACACCATGAGAATCGCATACAAGGCTCGAAAGTTAACCTCTTCTTACATTCTTTCCATGTCAGTCCATATGTTGCGTGGTTTGGGAACTTCATCAGGCGATCCATCGGCATCGCCTTTCTCCGGGGTTCTCTTCATCATCGGATGTTTCCCCGTTCTCAATACTTTCCCACGCCTTTTCCCAGTGAACGCAAAAAGATGGTCATCATCGATTTTCAATAGGGATAGTTCGACCCGTCAAGCTGTGGGGGTCGGGACATGGATCCACCGTCATAGTTCATGGTATCTTACGCACATGACACAAAATATTCGTAATCAAAATGAAAACTCGCTATGGTGCCTATTGAAATTTTGGGGGAGTACAAAATTCGAACTGATCTTAAAAACAATGAACGTTCATGTAAAATTATGGAAGAAAATAAATAAAAATGAACTTTCAAGAGAGCGTCCCACTCTCCCTCAGAACTCTTTCATTAAGTAAGTGTTTGGCCAATAAGTACAAATAGGATTTACACGCATAGACTCCCTCTAAGCTAACCTAATTGGTACTCCACTGACCTAACTACTTTTCTGGACAACGTGGACTTACGCTGCGCGTATGGATTCCTCAAGCAACATGAAGATGCTCATCCCAAGCACCAAGTAGAAAAACAAAACTAAAAACTAACAGATCGAATTACTAGCAATGAACCAACTTGTTGGAATCCAATCACTCTATTAAATCTAAACAAAAACTCACGAGCTCTCAGTGAATGGAATAGCTCGTTCTATACCAGAACTCGTGAAACTTAATATATATATATAATTATATTCGGTATGCAGGTTCATCAGAAATCTGGAGTTTCCAAATTTACTTGATCTTCTCGTTCAGCTTTGGAAACTAAATCTCCATGCCTTATAGATTACTATGCTCGAATATTGTTGTCGGACGTTTCAGACAACGAATTAAAAAGGTAATCAAATCGATGAATTATTAAGGGAGGACGTTTTTGTTAACTGAATTCAACTCGGCCTTTTGCTTGTCGAGTCAGTATTTTGCTATAACTTGGTTACAAAATTGCTGTAGAGAGAGAAAATGATCGATTAATGTTCTTCGAGAAGTTTTTTCAACCACCCCCACATAGTGGCTTCAATGCCCTATTTATTCTACTCAAACGAACACTGTTGGGGCATTGTTCACGCCGTGTCGTTGTACAGTGAAGTCGAATGACAGCCCGTGTCAGACATTTAATGCAGTCAGAGCATTAGCCATGATGATCCCTGCAGCATTAAATGCCAGCATGGGGTGCATTAAATGCTGTCAGACCTAAGCCTAGGTCCTTACATCTTTGGGGTAACCGGCTCCCACGACAAGTCCCTTCAGCGCATCATTATCCGGAACTTGCTGCGACCTCCTTGACCGTCCTTTGATCGCATCGCCCTCCTACCCAGCCATCGGCAACTCGGCACACGAAGCAAATCAGACCTCATTCTCCGGATCTCTTTGAAATCATCCCTTCATCGACTCGGCACCAAGCTGGGGGGGCCGGGACTCCTACCCGTCCTTATCGGTTCGTTCCTTGGCCGAGTACCTACCGGGTTCTCCACCGTTTTACCCCGCGGTCCCCTTATCCGGGGGGAAGACTAAGATGACCAACTTGGATACTAACATTCAGGCCCTCGACCCCGAGTGGGACGTTGACATCTCGCTTGGGATCGTCTAAATTTCCAAAGGTCACATGCGGGGCTTGGGAACCGCATCGGCCTCGAGACACGTTCGTCAGCCTTGGGAGAATTACTGTGACGTGACTTGACGTGACGTTTGGACATCCGCGTCGCAGAGATTGTCGCATGTGAGACGCGGTCTCGCGCATGTGCGTCAATGATTGGGCGTATGGGGGGTACGTGGCGGCAGCGCGTGGGATCACTCGCTGGATCCGAACGGTCCCCTCGCGTTTGAATTTCAAACTCTTTTCCGTTGGGGACGTGTGGCGGCTTCTGATTCGTCGCGCTCGGCTATATATAAAACCCCCTCTTGGACATTTTCGACTTTCATTTTTTCGGCAGAGACGAAACCCTCGTTTTCCAGAGCTCCAGAGCGAAGAAATCACGGCGACCCGTCCCCTTGAAGTCTCCGAGTAGATTTTCCGAGCGAGTTTTCCGGTAACCTCCGATACTTATCTCTGTTTCTTCTTTTTTATTCATGGCATCCTCGTCTGCGATGAACATCGCCTCATCTAGCGGCGCCGCCGCCCCTCGCGGCGGGGGCCCTAGGGTGAACCCGACCTCGGTGACGCCCCTCACGGCGGTGCGGCCCAGCAGCACAATGGCGGAAACAGCTTTTGGGGTAGGTAACGGCGAGGATGACATTGACGTTAGCTTCCTCGACGTGTCTGACTCCGTTGTCGACCCCGACCTCGTACGCGAGACCCTGCGTCGTGATACGAGTGGTCGCGAACGAGTTCCCATGGATCGCGGGGACTCTGCTACTGACGCTGCGGTTGAGGTGGCTACCTCGGTGCCTCTGGGCTGTTGGCGTCGTCCTCCTAGAGTCTGGCAGGTGCCAAGTGAGACGCTGGCGTGGAGCATGCCCTCCGTTATTGACGATGCCGACCTCGTTCAACTCCAGAATACATTTCACTTCGGCCCCAGAGTTCGTGTGTTCGCACCTTATCCTGGGGAGCGGATCCACTGCCCGCCACCCAGCTATATCGGAGTGTATCGGGAGAGCATCCGACTCGGCCTTCGATTCCCGCTGCCAGAGGCGTTGAACGATATCCTGAGTGAGCTCGACGTCGGCATCAGTCAGCTTGTACTCACCGTATTTGCTAAACTGGTAAGCCTGATCGTCCTTCATCGCCGTCAACGTTGGGCGGGTCCAACGGCCGCCGAGGTGAAGTCACTCCTTAACTTCAAACGAGGTTCTTTCGGATTGTGTGACCGTACCCGGCGTCGACAGTTCGGTGGTCTACAAACTCCCGGAGACTCTTCATGGTTATTTACCAGAGTGGTTCTGGGTTGGTGGCGCTTGGCGCACTGTAGGTGCTACTCGGCACTCTCGAACCGATTTTATCGCCGATCCTCGTAAGTTTCGTTGCATACTCTCGTAACCTATTCTGATTCGAATTTACTTTTTGTGCTAACAGGTCGGTATTTTGCATTTTCAGTCCGTGGTCAGAGTCCTCCCATCAGCAACATCTTCGCTGACCGTTTGAGAATTCTGCTCGGCCTTTCCCCCGAGAGCCGACATTACAAGAGCCTAGTCAAACAGGAAGTGCTGTTGGAACACGACCTTTGCCCCGTACTCAACGGTTCGTTCTTGCTGGGTAAATAGTGTTGTGAGTTTTCTCTCTCTCTTTTTTTTTTACCAATTTTTGAAATCAGCCTGCTTCCCGCAGTCTACTACCCGCTGCTCTGCGAGAGTGGGTTCGGATCCATAAAAGAAGCCAACTCCTACAGACGAGCTCACCCCGACACACTTAGAAAGCGATCACACGACATGTCGGCACGGATGAGGATGGCCATGGAATGTTCCAAGAAGGCAGCCGCCTCAGCAAGCTCGGAAACAACTGAGAAGACTGTGGCCCCGGGCATCCAGACCACGACCGGCGTTGAGCGAATGCCCGGCCCTTTTCCCCCGACTCGTAAGGAGGACGTTGTCATCGAAGAGATCGGCTCTAACAACGAAGACGGCGCTGCGGATTCCAACCCACCACCCGAACAGGTGAAGCGAGGCGGCCGTGGGGCGACCGTTGGAGAGGACGAGGCTGATGTTACCGCCCGCTCCAGCGCGAAGAAGAGAAAGAAGTCGGTACGGGACGAGGAGCCGTCGTCCCCTAAGAGGACAGTGCCGGTCCACACCGATGGGTCGGACGCTTATGTTCCAATCGACCCTGCCAGGCGTGGCCGGCACGCCGCGGAGATGGCAGACTTTCCTGATGCCTGGTTTCTGGACGCCAGGTCGGCGCGGGGGGTCAAAATTCCTAATGAATTCGGCCTGCCGGACCAGGTGATGATGGCGTCTCGCATCCCTCTAGTGTGTTGGTCGGGCACCGCCGAGGCTGCTGTTTCTCAATTCTCGACTCCCAACCTGATCCAACATTCTGTCGGGCTTGTGGGACGCGCCCTGGTCGAGCTCGTCCACGCGGCCGAGCAGTCCCACAAAGCCGCGCTTGACCTGGCAAGACAGGAGGGCGAACATAAAAACTGCCCGGCCCAGATCCACACCTTGACGGAGAAAGCCAACAAGGCGGATGACTCCGAGGCACGGCTTGCTATTGCCGAGGCCGAGGTGGTCGCGGCGAAGGAGGCCGCTGCAGCGTCTGCCGAGGAGGCGTCTCGCGCCCGGGCCGAGCTGGAGGCCGAGAGGAAGGCTTGGGCTGAGGAGAAGCGGGCTTTAGAGGAGAAGTCAGCCCTCGAGAAGTCTGAGCTTTCCGAGAAGTACGCTAAGGATCTGGCCCGGCTGTCTGTGCGAGTCAACGAGCTGCGCGCTCAGGTCGACGCATACGCCGGTGCCGAGGAGATGAGGAATGATCCTGTCCCCCTCCCATGTCGTCTCTATAATATGTCGAGGTGAAAAAGTTATTCTTTGACGAGATCTCCGCCGACATGGACTCCGGCGTCGCGTACAACCTGTGCTGGCTTTTTCAATGCCTCAACCACGGCCTCCTCACACTTGATGACTTCGGCCCATCATGGAGGCCAAAACTGCGAAACACAAGCTGACCGAGAGCTACCAAGGCATGGTCTGCGAGGTCGACAAGGAGAAAGCGGCATATGTTCGGTGCCAGAAGGGATGGGGGGATGGCACCCTGGTCGGTTTCGACAACTTTGACCCTCGTCGTCCCGAAGAGTGGACGCTGAAGGAAGGCGAGAGGTTAGGCGGATACAGGGCTTATCGACCCGCATCTTTGGAGGGTGCTGCAGACCAGCAGGCTGGCTCTTCCAGAGTGGACAAAGTTTAATTCCTGTCCAGCCTGCGCGCCGCCGTTTGCCGCATGTGGCTGCCTTCTTTTTTTTTGTGTTGTTTTAAATGACTGCAGGGCCGATTGGGCCATTTTGCCTTTATTGAAAATATGCTGATAACTTCCGAAACTCTCCCCCTCCTTTTTGTTGTATGTACGCTTAAACTCTATAATCGTCTGCTGTTTTGTTAATCGTCCTTTGTTTTGTTTTCGGTTAATCGTCCGCTGTATGTATGCTTTGTTGTTTTTCTTTGGCCGAGTCGCTCTCGGAGTTTGGGCTGGTACTTTTACCGCGCCCTTTCGGGCCAACTTTTAGGGCCGGTTTGCGCAACGTACTGCGTCTTCTTGGCAGCTTTGACCTTTTCCGGGCCTTCTATTGGGCCCGACGGTACTGTGGCCGAACCGGTCCCTCTTCGGGACTGGCTTGCGCAGCACGCTGCGTCTTTTTGGCGGATTTGACCTTTTCCGAACCTCCTATTGGGTCCGACAGTACTGTGGCCTAATCGGCCTCTTTTCGGGGCCGACTTGCGTAATACGCTGCGTCTTTTGATTGAATGGCATATAATTAGATATTTTATGGATGCTAGGGGAGGAGAAGAAGCGTACACCTTTCTAAATATATATTCGAATTTTAGCAACGAAATTTTACAATTTTCGTACACTTCAGGTTACTCTAGGTTTACTGATAAAATTTTTTCAGAAATTCCGAATTCCATGGGTATTGGTGAGGTGTGCCGTCTAGGTGCTCCAGCCGGTATGCTCCATTTGGGAGGACTTTGCTGATCTTGTAGGGCCCTTCCCATTTCGGCTTCAGTGGTCCAGGATCTGGCCTTGTCACTCTTTTCAAAACTAGATCGCCAACTTGGTAGGACCGGGGTTTGAGGTGAGAATTGACATATCTTTCGCTCCGCCTCTTGTAGGCGGCGTTCCTGAGTTCGGCCTCTGATCGCAGCTCGTCCAAAAGGTCGAGGTTGGCCTCCAGCGACTCGTTGTTTGATGTCTCTTCGAAGTTAGCTACGCGGTATGTCGGTGCGCCAAGCTCGACCGGGATCATTGCTTCGGAGCCGTATGCCAGGGAGAATGGGGTCTCCCTAGTGGACGACCTGCTGGTCGTGGGGTACGACTAGAGAACCCCAGGCAACTCGTCCGGCCAGGCTCCCTTTGTGGATTCCAACCGAACTTTTAAACCTTGTTTAATAATTTTGTTCACGGCTTCGACTTGGCCATTTGATTGAGGATGGTAAGGGGTGGATAAAAAATGCTTGATGTCGTGTTCCTCGCAAAACGCTTCCAACTTTTTTCCTTCGAACTGCCTCCCGTTGTCCTTAATGATCGAATTTGGTATCCCGAACCGACAGACAATCGACTTCCAGAGGAAATCTGTCACCTTCTGCTCGGTTATCGTGGCGAGGGGTTCGGCTTTCGCCCACTTGGTGAAGTAGTCGATAGCCACGATGGCATATTTTACCCCTCCTTTACCCGTCGGTAAGGGCCCGATTAGATCTATCCCCCACTTGGCGAACGGCTATGGGCTGAAATACCAACTTGAGGGGTTGTGAGGGCTGTATGATGTTTGGGGCGAAGACTTGGCATTTGGCATATTTTCTGGCCATCTCGAGGGCATCCTTCTTTAGAGTCTGCCAGTAATAGCCCTGCCTTAATATTTTTTGAGCGAGCGCGTACCCTCCAGAGTGATTTCCGCATACCCCCTCGTGAACTTCCTTCAGGATGTATTCGGCCCTTTCCCAGTCTATGCATTTCAGCAAGGGTGTCGAGAATCCCTGTTTGAATAGCTCGTCTGCCACAATTGTAAAACGGGCAGCTCGAGATCATAGTTGCCTAGCCTCTTTCGGGTTGGGTGGTAGGTTGCCGTGTTCGAGGTACGACATAATCGGGTCCATCCACGATTGATCTTGGTCGTTTAGGGCCGACCCGACATTCAACACGCCGGTGGCTATCGACGGGTGTTCTCGATGTCCGACCTGTACGTAATCGACGCTCTCCACCCCAGCACTCGAGGCGAGCTTGGCCAGCGCGTCGGCTTGCACGTTGTCTGTCTTGGGGATATGCTCAATTTGGATTAGAAACTTCCCGAGCTTTTTCTTGGTGAGACTCAAGTAAGGGACGAGTCGGGGTTCCTTCACCTCGTACTCGCCCATTATCTGCTTAACCATCAGCATAGAATCTGAGTAAATGACCAGGTCGGTCAGATTAATCGCCTCGGCTAGGGCCAGTCCGGACAACAATGATTCGTATTCGGCTTCATTGTTCGTCGCCGGGAAGAGGTATTGAATAGAGTGACAAAACAGCCTTTTTTAGGGATCCACGAGGACGATCCCTCCGCCTGCTCTTCCGGCAGTGGACGAACCATCGACATACATTACCCACGGTTCGTCGCCCTTTACTTCCTCGACCCCCAGCGTGAACTCGGCTATGAAGTCTGATAGTACCTGCCCCTTTATTGCTGTTCGGGGCTGGTAACGGATGTCGTATTGACCTAACTCGACTGCCCATTTTACCATCCGGTCGGAGGTATCTGGTTGGTGTAGGATCTGTTTCAAGGGGAAGGAGGTGAGGACGACCACCGTATATTCGAGGAAATAGGGTCTTAATTTTCGGGCGGCCGTTACCAATGCGTAGGCTAAATTTTCCATGGGCTCGTACCTCAGCTCGGCGTCATGAAGGGCCCTGCTTACATAATAGATGGGGTATTGGCATGAATCCTCTTCCCGGATCAGAGCGGCGCTTACTGCCACTTGCGACACTCCGAGATAGAGGTACAACACTTCTCCTGGTCGTGGTTTTTGTATGGTGGGCAGCTTATTTAGAACCTCCTTGATTGCTTCTAGAGCCTGTTGGCATTCGGGGGTCCACACAAACTTGCGGTCTTTCTTTCTAGCTTCGAAGAACGGTTTGCACTTATCGGTCGACTTTGAGATAAATCGGCTCAATGCCGCGAGCTTCCCTGTTAGGCTTTGGACCTCCCTAATTGAGGTCGGTGGCTTGAGATTTTGTATTGCTTCGATTTTTTCCGGTTTAGCGTCGATGCCGCGCTGACTAACTATGTAGCCTAAGAACTTTCCGGACCTAACGCCGAAAGTACATTTTTTTGGGTTTAACTTCAAGGAATAATCACGCAAAATAGAAAACATTTTATTAAGATCGTTTACATGATTGGATGCATACACAGATTTGACGAGCATGTCGTCCACATAGACTTCCATACTCTCCCCTATCAGACTAGAGAACATTTTGTTGACTAGGCGCTGGTATGTGGCCCCGACATTCTTTAGCCCGAACGACATCATTTTGTAACAATGAGACCCCGTGCCGAGTAGAAAGACGTGCGCTCCTCGTCGTCCGGGTGCATGGGGATCTGATTGTAGCCCGAGTACGCATCCATGAAACTTATCAACTCATGCCCTGACGTGGCATCAACCATGTAGTCTATGTGGGGGAGCGGGTAGCTGTCCTTTGGGCACGCCTTGTTTAAGTCAGAAAAATCTATGCATAGGCGCCATGCCCCGCTGTTCTTTTTGACCAGCACAGGGTTGGCTACCCAGGTTGGGTAGCGCACCTCGCGTATATAGTCGTTGTCCTTTAGCTTGACGACTTCCTCTTCGAGGGCCTGCTGCCGATCCGGCCCTAACTTCCTCCTTTTTTGGACGATTGGTCGAGCGGTCGGGTCGACTTGGAGCCTATGGTAGGCGATCTTCGGGTCGATGCCGACCATGTCCTCATGGGTCCATACAAAGACATCGGCATTGTTTCTCAGGAACTGCACCAACTCGGCCTTCATCAACGGAGGGAGTCTGCTTCCAATTTTCAACTGCTTCTGACATGTCTCCTCGTCGATGAAGATCACCTCGACCTCATCCATCGGCTCAGCGTGATTCGTGCCCCTTCTCTCTTCGTACTGTGTTCTAGGGTCTAGCTCGTCTTCTTCTTTCATTGGTTCCTTCCCGTCCTTCTTCCTCGGCCGTGGATCCGCCCGTCTTTGGGTTCCTCCTCGACCATGTCGGTCCCTTTGCTAGTCAGGGAATCACAACTTCTGCGGTTGTCCACAAGGCTGTCCTGCCCCTGATCGGATGGGATGCCATTTTTGTCGTTGGTTCCCTCTTTGGCCTCGACCATCTTGACCCTCTCTTTTCTTGACCCGGCCTCCGGGCCGGAGATAACATTGATTTCTTCGTGGGGAATGGCGAGAATGCACTCTCGAGCTTCCCTCTGATTCCCGCGATGGATGCCTTCCCCCTCTGAGCTGGGGAACCGGATAGAGTAGTGGAAGATCGAAACCGCCGCTCTGAGTTTATAGAGTGCAGTTCGCCCTAACACGGCATTGTACTCGCTTTCGCAATCGACGATCTTGAATATTTCCATAATCATCCTCGTCGGTTGCTCATTTTCCCAGAATTTAATTGGTAAGGTAATTTGTCCGAGAGGGAGTGTGGTCTTCCCATTGAAACCCTGAATCCGGTCGTTGCATGGCTGAACCTCTTTGATGTCAATTTTCATTTTCCTAAACGTGCTTAGGTACATGATGCTCGCGTAGGCCCCCATATCGATCATAATCCGATGCACCTTGATGGTCGCGATTGGCGCGGTGATGACCAAGGCGTCCGAATACGGATAGTCGAAGAGGAAAGCGTCTTCGTCACTGAATGTGATTTGGTTCGTCGGGTGTTCGGGGCATCGGTCTTTGGTTGGCGTGGACTCGCTCCCCAGCGTGCTGGGCTTGCCGCGCATATGCCTTTATCTTCCTTCGGGACGACACAGGATCTCCCCGGCTCGTGTTTATTCGCTGAGGCGATCGACTTGGGGTCACTTCTCGGCGTAATGTGGGTCTTTCCCTTTTCCGTCCTCGCGACATGCTCGCCTCGCTTTGATGTATTGGATAGAACATCATAATCTCCTAGTCGGCGATCAACGCCTGTTTCTCCGGTGATCGCCGTCGTCGTCCTCCTCGCTTTCTACGAGTTCTAACCGTCCTCGCTTCTTCATGTCGAGATGAGTATATTTCTTCACGTGTGGTCCGTCGATCAATTTTAGTAGGGCCGAGAGTAAGTTTCTGCACTGATCGGTGTTTTGGCCGTGCCCCTTATGGTACGCGCAATATTTTGACTTGTCGAATTTACTGGAGTCAGTGTATATGGGCTTTGCTTCGGGGATCAGGCCCTTGCCTTTGATTTCCTCGTACAAGGCGGCGGCCCCGACTGTGTAGATCCGCTGGAAGCTCTCTTTTAACTCCTCTGTTTTCTGTTTCTTCTGTTCGATCCTCTCGGCGTTGTCTTTACTCGACCTTCCGGGCTTTTCGGCTTTACTTCTCTGATTCCCCGTTGTCCAGCCCAGATTCGGGATGGACATGGATTCTTCTGCCGAGATATAGTTCTGGGCCAGCTTCAAAAACTCCTGATATGTGGTTGGTTTGTTCTGGAAAAGCGACCACTTGAACAACGTCCGGGGCTTGAGGCCGGCTTGGACGGATACGAGTAGAGTTTCAGGGTGGCACTACTCCATATTCTGCACTCGGTCGTTGAATCGGGCGAGGTAATCCCTCAGGCTTTCGTCCTCACCCTGGACTATGTTGGTGATGGATTCCTTGGGAGCGAGGTTGATTTGGGACCCAATGAAATGGGATCTAAACGCCATCTTCAGCTGGCTCCAGGTCGAAATGGAATGTGGGTATAGGGAGTGATACCAGCATTGAGCTTTCACCCCTACTGTTAAGGAAAACATCTTACACCGCAAGGCGTCGGTGGCCCCGTGTAAGTCCATCCACGAAGTGTAGAGGCCGATGTGGGAATCTGGATCGGTGCTTCCATCATAGAGGCTGATTTGGGGGACCTTGATCTTCAGAGGCACAGGCCCCTGTAGGATGTACGGGGAGAGGGGGGAGGCGTGGTCCACGATCCGCGGGCAAGGTTGCTCGCGGGTGGATAGGACGGCTTCCCTTGTGCCTCCGGCTGGGCCTCCAACTCAGTGATCCTTCTTTTAAGGGTCTCGAGTTCGCTTTGATCATGCCCGATGTTTTCCCTCTTTCTATGACCCTTTTGAGGTCAGGGCCGACCTGCGTCTTTTCCCCTAGGCGTCGGTACACTGACCTGTGGGCGTTCACCTCCTGACCCGGCCGACTTTCGCCAGTTTGTTCTGTGAGTGCTGGAACAGCACCTTTCCGGCGAACAACAAGTGAGCGATGGGGGGGACTGCAGTGGTCCTAGAATGCGCCGGCCCCTTACCTCAGTCTTCGGCATCCTTCTACGGGGTCTTTAGCAGGGTGTTGCCAGCGGGGGCCTCGACATTTTGGTCGGCATTCCCACCAATAGCCCCGGCGGCATTCCCCCCGGGAGCAACATGGCCCGCGAGTGCTTTTGCAATGTCTCCCTCTAGCACTTTGAGGACGTCGGGGTGTTACATCACGGCGGCGAATGTTGCCGGGGAAACTGGTTGCTCCGGTTGTTGGGGCGGTGCTCCTTTACTGTTGCGGCGACGATTCTGGTCTCTGGATTGCTGAGGGGGCTCGTCGTGTCCGGACGGCGCCATTTTGGCGGAGTGGCCGTAAGGGGACTAAGATTGAGACTGTGGAGTTTTTTTTAAACAAATATTCGACAACAAGCTACTTATGGTGCCCTCCTTCTAGCGCCAAACTGCTGTCGGACGTTTCCGACAACAGATTAAAAAGGTAATCAAATCGATGAATTATTAAGGGAGGATGTTTTTGTTAACTGAATTCAACCCGGCCTTTTGCTTGTCGAGTCAGTATTTTGCTATAACTTGGTTACAAAATTGCTGTAGAGAGAGAAAATGATCAATTAATGTTCTTCGAGAAGTTCTTTCAACCACCCCCACATAGTGGCTTTAATGCCCTATTTATACTACTTAAACGGACACTGTTGGGGCACTGTTCACGCCGTGTCGTTGTAACGTGAAGTCGAATGATAGCCCGTGTCAGACATTTAATGCAGTCAGAGCATTAGCCATGATGATCCCTGCAGCATTAAATGCCAGCATGGGGTGCATTAAATGCTGTCACACCTAAACCTAGGTCCTTACTTCTTTGGGGTAACCGGCTCCCACGACAAGTCCCATCAGCGCATCATTATCCAGAACTTGTTGCGACCTCCTTGACCGTCCTTTGATCGCATCGCCCTCCTACCCGGCCATATTGACCGGCAACTCGGCACACGAAGCCAATCAGACCTCATTCTCCGGTTCTTTTAGAAATTATCCCCTCACCGACTCGGCACCANNNGGGGGGGGGGGGGGGGCTGGGACTCCTACCCGTCCTTATCGGTTCGTTCATTGGCCGAATACCGACCGGGTTCTCGACCGGTTTCACCCCGCGGATGACCAACTTCGATACCAACAAATATGTTGCCCAAATCTTCCAGATTTTCTTGTTTCCTTGCGAACCTTCAAAATATCTTCTTGTCGATTTCTTTCCTTTCTTGCTCGATTTTCCAACTCTCTTCCTCACGATTTCATCTCTTAAGTCTCAAAAGAATATCTTGCTTTTATGGTCTTTGCTCTACTTTTTCCTACAAGTAAAAGAAGTCAATTAATACCATAACATATAGTAAGAAATTTCAAATTAAGGAAAGGGAATATATAAAATTTCCTAATGAATCTAAATATATACTTTACCTACAAACTAAAGAAAGATAATTAAATCCAAATATACAGTAGAAGACTAATAAAAAAATGGAAAGTTAAGATGAGAAGATCTTCCGTTTCTCTTCAAGCATTAATTTTATGTTACCTATTTCAAGAAACACAAACATGATAAATAAATATTATTTTCGATTAATGCTAAATTCAATTTTCTTACAACCATTAAACTCCCACAAAGAGAATACACTAGCAACACAACACACCCACAAAATTATCAAAATCCCACAAGTGGAGAGTACACGCTTCTAAAAAGAAAAATAGAACAACAAAACGCACTAGTAGGAAAACATTTTTTTATAACAGGGTTTTTATAACGGGTTTGTCCCATACAAGTAACTATAAACTAACAACACAACTATGTTTTCTTCTTTTTGAATTGTTAGGGATCATTGGCAGTTGATTGTTCTTTGCCCTAAACAGAATAAGGTGGTTTGCTTCTGTTCCTTGTCAAAAAAACTTAAGAATGCTATAGTCCAGAAAATCACGACGTATGTTTTATTTTATATGATTTTGATCTAATTTTTAGAATTTATTTTGAAATTAAACTCTCTATTTTACATTATTATGTTAGGGCATTTTTCACATATCAGCTAATGAAGGAAAATCATCCCTACAAACAGAAACCCGAATTAGTCTATCCAAAGGTAAATTTATTTTTTAAACAATGTTATTTTGTAACTTGCAATTTTATTTTGTTACTAGAAATTTAATCATTACATTTATCTTATTTTTTCGTAAGTTATTAATTTTATATGATTCTTTTCATATTTTTCATGTGTCGGCAACAATCGGAAGGTGTTGAATCCGGGTATTTCGTTATGAGATATATGTTGGAAATCTTCACACTCGACGTTACTAACAACTTTGATAAGGTAATTGTGAACAAAAATAATTTGTAAATATCAAGCACTAGTATATTTTTATAGAAATAAACAAACTCAATAATAAACACACCAAAAAGGAGTACACTCTCCGAAGGAGTAAGGAAGACTAACCAAAACAAAACCACAATAAAATACAACACAGAGAAATAGAATAATAGTTCATTTATCCTTTCTTTTTTTTTTTTCCAAATGATATTTATCTCATAACAAAAAAGGAAAAGTACAATCGAAAGACTCACTAGTTCTTACAAAAACAAATGGAGAACCACACCATCAAGCTGGCCTAGACCAAACACCAATAAAGTACTAAAGGCATAGACAAAGCTATGAGAACTAAAGCACCACAAAACTAAACCTCACAAAAAAGAAACCAACACGAAAAGTCCCCCAACAGAGTAATGAGAAATGACCCCAACGGAGTAATGAAAACTGAGGCGAATGGCCCAAACCAAAAACACAAGTCCTACACGACACATACACAAACAGAACACAACGAACAAAACAGCAGAAACTAACAAAACGAAACAATTCAGATCTTCAAATCTTCTTGTACGAAAAAAAGGCAAAAAATAGGATCATGTCACTTTATTCAACGAAAAACTGTTGTAAATGGGTATTTATTTTTAGCAATTTGTTTATCGTATAATTATTTAATTACCATAGCTACGTAGAGATTTTTTTTATTTTAATAAAAAAAAATAACTGGACAAAAAAAAAAAAAAAAAACAAAAAAATTCAAGTGGACGAAAATGAAACAGGCGTATTCTCAGAATACGTTTTAAATTGTAAAACATATTCTGAAGATACGTCTTAAATATAAAACGTAATATCATAATACGTTTTACAGCTGATTAAAATTATAAACATAATTTAAGTCATTAAATTAATAAAATGTAATTAAGTTAATTAAATAAAATTACAATGTATATAATAATACGTTTAACAATAAACGTATTTTCGATATACGTTTTAATATTTAAAACGTATTTTCAAAACTCGTTTTAGTTGATAATTAAATTTATTATAATTATATATAAAAAATTTATAAATTTATTATTTATTGAATTTTTTTTAACAAAAAAACGTAATTTGAAAATACGTTTTCTCAAAAAAACGTTTTTTTTTAAATTAAAACGTATTCTCAAAAAAATGTTTTTTTTTTTAAATTAAAACGTATTATGAAAATACGTTTTACTGTACAGAGCCAACAATTTTACAACAGAAATAAAAGAGAACACACCTGTTTGTCGAAATCAATTCAACAACCAAATATTCAAGGAAAAAAAAGTTTTTTCGTCCTTTATCTGCAGGCCATTTTCATTTTGGTCCCGCTAATGGACGGTTTTTGGAAATAGTCCCATAATTGAAAAAAAATTAGTTTTTTGGTCCTCTGACCGCCTACTGCAGGTTGAGGTTACCGGATGAGCCTACGTGTCCTTTAACCCGCCCGCGTGTCTTTTAACCCGCCTGCGTGTCATTTAACCCGCACACGTGTATTTAAAATATAAAATAAAAAATGGCATAAAAAACAGAAATTAAAAACGGGATCCAAATCACTTTACAAACAGTTCAATCGACTAAATTTTCTCCCAAAACACAAACCCTAACTAAGACAAATCAGTACCCAAAAAACGTGAAATTGTGGGAGCATATATGAATCGGGCTCGATGAAGTTTAGATCGCCGTCTGCGTTCGATGATCCTCCTCCGGAATATGGTAAGTTAGGCTTTCAATTGTATTATTAACGCGAAATTGGGAGTTGAAATTTTCGATTAATATAGTTGTTTGAGCTAAAATTTTCGATTAATATAGTTGTTTGTGGGTTTATTGAATTAGAGTCCTGAATATGGGTAATGATATAATTTAGTTGGTTGTTGGTTTCGAAAAATGTTGTATTTTTTAAAGAAATCTATTGTTTGCTTTTGTTTGTGCAACAATTAAAGTTGTGAATAATTGAGTTGGTTGTTGGTACGACCAAAGCTTTTATTTTTTAAAGAAAATTGTTGTTTGTTTGTTTGTGCAACAATGGGGGTATGTGCAGAACCTTTGAACTTTTTGTCTTTAATATAGAGAATTATTTTAAGTGCATTGTGGTGTTCTATTGTTTAATAGTGTTGTTTTTAAATGTTTGGCAGATGTAAAAAGCACACATTACACATTATGTGTTTACTTTGGAGGTCATCTTCACATGCAAGGGGGACCACATTACATAGGTGGGGCAGCTTATAAATTTGACTGGGTGCAAATAGGGTGTACATCATTGGCTGCTTTGGACAAGCTGGCAGAGAGAGAAGGTATGAAGGGACCAATTAGATATTACTACATTAATGAAGAAGACATAGCTGTTCAAATAAAGACCAATGAAGAACTAAATCTGTTGGAGAAAGATAAATTGTCTACCCAGAGCCAAAGAGAGTTAACTATTTATTTTGATGATGGTGATCCACAAGATTGTGAAAGTCATGATAGTTCATCTGAGTCACAGGGAGGGATTAACTTGAAAGATGCAGATATTAACCAGAAAGAAGCTAATGAAACTCAGAATGTGAATGAAGCTCAGGATGTGGAAAGTGATGGGACTGAGGATGAAGACTACAACTTTCTTTCTGATTCTTCAGAATATGAGGAGGATGACAATCTGTTCGATGCAAATGTTGAGCTTGAAGCAGATAATGAATCTTGTGAAGGTGGTTCAATTGAAGCAGATAATGATGCTATTGAAGAAATGGCAAATTGGGTGTCTATGGAATTTGGAGAAGATGAATCTGTGGAGAATGCTGGCATTGCAGAGGAGACTCAGAGTCCTCATGATGATGTTCATAAAGATACAACAGAAAATGAGGTTAATGTGGAAAGTGATGGGAGTGAGGATGAAGACTATAAATTTACTTCTGATTCTTCAGAGGGTGAGCATGATGACCATATTTTCTTTTCAAATGTGGATATTGAAGCTGAATGGATAGGAAATGGGACACAAGACTATGTACTAGATTCAGAGGATGATGAAATGGGAGATCCAAATGTGATTGAGAGTGAAGATGACTACCATAGTGCAAGAGACTCAGATGAAGATCCAAGTGAAGGTTTTGCTCCTGTCTTCAACACAACACAACAGTATGCCCCAACCCTAAAATTGGGGATGATTTTTAGCAACAAGAAAGAGATCAGAGTGGCAGTGCAATCTGATGCCATCAGGCAACACAGAGATGTGAAAATCATGAAAAATGATTTAAGGAGAGTTCATGCCAAGTGTGTTGACCATGAATGTAAGTGGAAGTTACATGCAGTGAA
>CACSLK010027752.1:21567009-21584838 GCA_902706635.1 Striga hermonthica | reverse complement strand
AGCGGGACCAAAATGAAAATGGCCTGCAGATAAAGGACGAAAAAACTTTTTTTTCCAATATTCAACAACCAAAATTCATCCAAAATATATGAATTCCACAAACAAAATTGAACCACAACAATTTATTCAAAATACCAATATGTGTGAATTTAATTATACAAAATTCAAGAAAAAAAATGTCAATAAATTTCATAATAGTTGCTTGGAGTGAATTGATCTGGAGGTCTGCGCTGTCGTGAGCCAACCCGACGCTGGTACGTTTGTAAAGAAGACGAGGCTGTGGGCGTGGAAACTTCTTCTTCTGCATTTGAACAATTGATATTTTAAGAAAATCATAAATTGTACTTGACAATAAATAAATAAATAATTTAAAAATCATATTGAAGTTAAGTAAAAAAATCTTACCTTCTTCTTCTTGTCCCTCAGACACGGTGTTGGGAGGCACAATGTTGGGAGGCGCGGTGTCGGCAGGCACGGTGTCGGCATTGAGTTCGCGGACACGACGTCTCCTACGACCACCAATATTGGCAGCATGTCGATGCCTCGCCCGATGCGACTGCGTCGGTTGGGGTTGGACGTAGCTCTCTTGAGATAGAACTTGACTCGACGACGTCCCTTGCGTGACCCCTTGTCCTCCGACAGTCAGTCCACTGTAAAGCATGTTTCGGGACTGTGTGATTATGGACTTCTCCTCTGAAGTGAGTCTACTAAAAAGTCAAGAGTCGATAACAAGTTATAGACCCCCCTCCATGGCATTGGCCTGAAAATTAAATTGAAAATTATTACCATTAAACAAAAAAATAATAATAATAATAATAATAAAAACACAATTTATTAACACTTACACTGCACATCCCCTGCTCAGACAGTAGATGAAAGCCTCCTTCCTGTTGGACCACCGGGTTGTTGCCAGGATTACTGATTAGTCTCACAGTCCTATAGTGAAACCAATCAAGGTAACCCGGCTCAGGCTCAAGGAACGACTCCACAGGGTAGTGTGGGAGGACATGTTGGGCTCTTTCTTGGACCCAAACATTCCCAGGTGCTCCATGATACTCCACCCAATCATAGAATTCCCTCCCAGTCATTCTCTGGCCTCGGTGGTGTGTCTGGTACTCAGCCAAACCCCTAATTATCAGAGGGTCGGGGATGGCTTGCCGACATCCGAACTGGCGGATGACCCTATCAGTCAGGTGCTGCTCATGAACATCCCAACAGAAGATCCACCCTCTATACATCCAGAGGTGTGAACCTTCTATACACGGGGTTGGAATAGTACCCTTGTCAGGTGGCGCTTGTATGGCACCCAATTGAACTGTAAAAAAATAATAATAATAACTAGAAATTAAGTTATAAAAAAATTAAAACAAAAAACAAATATATATAATAATCAATATTACTTAATAAAATCTTACATCATTCTCTCTCAGCCCTATTAATTGATCTCGGATAGCGGCTGTTCCCTTTCCTATGTGTTTCATATTCCTCCGTCCCGCCCACCTTAAAAATCACATAATAAAAAAAAAATTGTAATCACAAAATTTTATATTTGAAATATTTTAAGTATTAAATATAAATAAATGTGATTACCTTCCTCCTAAGGGACAACCATGGACTCTGTCAAAGTTGGTATCCCTCATTCTTGGGCTAATACGAGGGATACATTCCAATGCCCTAACCCACAGATATCGACATAAATATTTGGTTAATATATATTAGGATAAAGTATAATAAAAAATGAATGGAGTAATAACAAGTAAGTACATTTATTTACCTGAATCAATTGAACACAGTTCTTGGTCCAGGCTTCCCCGGCTCTGACGGTCGCGGTGAGCGCTCTATATACCCCGACCAGGACAGCTGAACCCCAGTTGTACTGTTTGATCTCATCGATCTCGAGCAAGTGCTGCATCCAGTACAGCATGACCCCATTCGCCATCTGATCGGGGAAGAAAAATGACCCGATACACCAGAGTATAAGCGCCCTCGCCCTCTCTTTGTATCGAGAGGGATGCTCTTTATTTGTTAGCGGTCTATAGCACTCCTTTTCAATTGCCGAGGTCTTCAAAAACTGGCCTTTAAGTTCCGGGGTGCCCTCCGGGTCGTCGTCAGCCTAGAGTGTTATATATGTATTGAAAATTAATGAATGGAATAAACAAAAAAAAAATGTAAGAAAAAAATTACCTGGACTGTGGGCTCGAACCCTAGATAATCGACACAGTGTTCTTGCCATTCGTGGGGTTCGTGTTCATGTGTCTGTCCCCAACACGGCGTTCCATCGATCGGGAGACCAAAAAGGACTTGTACGTCCTGCAACATTATTGTAGCCTCCCCGAAGTCAAAGTGGAAGGTTGTAACGCCCCGTTCGTTCATGAATAAAATGGATTATTATTATTATTATTATTTTTATTATTATTATTATTATTGTTGTTGTTGTTATAAATTGCTGCTTTATATTAAATTGTCCAATTGCCTAAATGAATTTATGTACCTATTTGTGTATTTAAAATAAATATTAATTGTGGAGATTTTATATAATTATTAAATATTATTTAAAATAAATTTAAATTAATTTAATCGTCAAACCGGGCTTCGGGTCGAGCCGAGCCGTGCCCGTGACCCGCGCCCGTGGAGCCGACCGCCCCTTCCCTATTCTTTTCTTGTGATTTTTGGTAAGTGGCTTAATTGTGGAGTCTTTCCCTTTTTTCCTTTGGTGTTGAATTTTGGCAAGTGCTTAATTAGGGGATCTCCTTCTAACCTAGTAAGATCTATATAAAGGAGAGATTGAAGCCCTCCTTCGTCAAATATTTTTCCCCCAACAGCTTTTTCCTCTCATCTCTCTCGTCCCTCTCATCTCTCTCGCTCCCCCTTTTCTCTTTTTTTTTTTTCCCGATCGCATTGCACCATCGTACGGTCGCCCTTCGCCCTCGCCATCACCATCACGACCTGTTCGTGCGTTGCAGCCATCCGTTGCGTCCCGGTCCGTCGCTGTTCGTACCCCCGTCGGCGTCCAGCGTCCCACGCGAAGGCCGAACGCACACCCCAGCGACCCGCAGGCTCCCTCCCGCGACCGCACCACAGCCCTTCTCGCCCGTTCGAACCCTCTTTCATGCAAATCTCCCCGGGAACGGTACAAGGCTATCTAAACCCCCTTAATTTATGTGTGTATGTGTTATATAATAAGCCTTGTGGAGAATTGCATGCTAGGGTTTGAATATTGGCCATTTAATTTCAGGTCTTGTTCGTTATTTATGTTCGTATGTGATTTATGCATAAATCGTGAATAGGGCTGTGGATTATTGGAACATTTTAAGTCTTTGGCCTCATGGTGAAGGCCTTAGATGAAATTGTTGAGTGAATTGTCAATTATGCTATTTTGAATCGGTTGTTGCTGCTGAATATTTGAAAAATCTTTATAAATTGTGTATTCGTCCGATTGCTACCAAAATTTGGACTGTATGACCTTCTATTGGTATAATATGTGGTGTAAAAATTTTATGTCGAAATGAGGTCTGTAGCTATGTCAAATGTCGATTTGAAATTCTGGACAGGAACTTCAAAAAATCATTAAAAATCGGATTCTTAGTGTTTTGCTTTGATTTTTGGTGAGTGTCATTAATCTGATGTTATGTACGTGGTGTCCAAATTTTGTTGAAAAATTCCAAGGATTGCTTGGAGAACTTAAAAATTCAGATTTGCATCGCCTTTTTGTAAAAATTGGTTGCTCAGGTTAAACTTAAGTCTTAAGGCTGAAACTTGGTGAAAACGT
This sequence comes from Striga hermonthica, assembly GCA_902706635.1. Lineage (NCBI taxonomy): Eukaryota > Viridiplantae > Streptophyta > Magnoliopsida > Lamiales > Orobanchaceae > Striga > Striga hermonthica. Next base: position 21,581,069 of record CACSLK010027752.1, on the reverse strand, counting down.
GCCTTTATGAGTGTATTTTTATGTGTAAAAATTTTAAGTCAATCGGTCGAGTGAATTTTAAAAACGGTCGGGTCCATTTGTTTCACTGCCGGTCTGCCGGGCCGTGCATTGCTGCCAGCGCCCCAGCGCAGCGCCCGTGCGCGCCCGACTGCGCCCAGCCATGCCCCGCCGGGCCAGCAAGCAGCCCGAGGCCTGTCCCGAGCCTTCTTTATATTTTCCCGGACCCTTGTGTGTGATTTTGCCCCGTTTGACTTTGTTTTGCGTGCCAAGTCCATGTGTGGTGTTTAAATGCATTTTTTGGTCAAGTTTAGGTGTTAAGTCCAAGTGTTCCAATGTCCACGGAACTTCACGAACTACTTGGTTGAATCAAGTTCGACCAATGTATGCTTGTGATTGTTCTCTAAGGTCAAATAGGTGTTGATCTTAGTATATTAATTGTTGTAGGTGTTTGACGAGCTGTGCTCGCTGCCTACTCCTGATTGTGTGCCACTTTCCTTTGCGGTACCAGGTGGGTTTACTTATTCAAAACTTGCTATGCCATATATGTGTTTTCTTGTTGAGATGGTATGATTTTAGTATGTATGTAAATCATGTAGCCTAGCGGCGTGAGCCGGTGTCGGCCGTCGGTACGGTTGTCCCCGTCGAGTTACAGTACGGTTGCCCGTGCGCGGCAAGTCTCCGTAAGACCTAATGAAAGGCCGTGTCCGTTACAGTGGCACGTACCCCCATGAGTTAGGGTAATGAATCCCTTATCCTTGGCTAATGAGAGATGTGTACACGTGGGTAATATGTTATGATGTGATGTGATTTGGAGACGTGACAAATGATTGCTTTATGTTCATACTCTAACCATACCAACTGTTATTATTATATATGTGCATAGTGGTGAGCACGCTTTTCATCTTGTGCTCATCCCCACCTGCTCTTCACCGATGCAGGTTAAGCAGGAGCTGGGTGACGAGAAGAGGCGAGTGGGTCGGTCATTTATTTATGCTTGATATTGCTTCCGTTTGAATAATAAGGTTTCATGAGCCTTTATGATGAGATTTGACTAAACTATTTTCCAGAACTTATGACTTGTGTGTTTTTGGAAAAATTTTATGGAACCCCAATGTTCGGTATTATGGTTTGATTATATATTCGTGTTGAGAAATTGTGCCTCGTGATGTGTGTGGTTAATGAAAACCATTTGCGAAAACCGGGTAATGAATCCCCGTAGGCCCAGATAAGACTTGGGTTATGAAAATGTTGTTTAACACCCATTGAATCCTCGAAAATAATTTTGAAAATTTCACACTGATTTTTGGAAAGTCCGAAATTTCTTTAAAATCAAAGTGGGGTGTTACAAAGGTGTTCGTCTCCAGACGCCACCTCTCCACTAGACATGTAATCAAGCTGTTTTCCGTCGGTATTCTGCCCATTTTGAAAAGCGGCCTGAAACCGGTGGTTTTCCTGAAGGTATAGAAGGGACCGATCCATCGGACCGGGATGTACGCTGTAGCGCTGCGGCTATGAGGAGGATGCCATTTTCTAAAAAAATAAAAAATAAAAACGTCATTAGATATAAGAAAGCATAATTTCCAATAAAATAAATAGGCGGAACATCAAAAAACTTCATATCCATTAACAACATCGACACACAAGGCTAACATAATCCAACTAATATCAAATAACATGCTTTCAAACTCTAGTTCATTATATCTATACACGTCCAAATTCGAGAAATCGAAGAACACAAACAATTAAATTCAAATTATTTAAAGCCTCAACACATTCAAACAAGCTCAATGATTCGAAAATGGACTTATAATATCGAATATTTTGAAACCCTACATATGTACAAAGATATATCAACAATATGTACAACAATCCCTTTGGGACATTTGATCGAACACCTTGAAAACATAGTTTTCCAAACAAACTACAAAACTCTAATCAATTTCCAAATAACCCATCAATATATGAAACAAACATAATTAAACAACCCATCAAAATATCTCAATCACAACACATTATATATAATTCAAACAACATACCAAAATTTGAAAAAACCCTAACTCCTAATTCAAAGTTAATGAAAATTAGAAAAAATAAAAGGCCTTATAGAAGAAATGTACCTTATAGACGGGAAGAATGCGCGGCGGCGGTGGAACGGTGGTTTTTTTTTAAGGATTTCACAGTTTTCTCTTTCGCTCTCATTCTCTCTGGCTCTCTTGCTCTTGTTCTCTCTGGCTCTCTGTTATGTTCGCGTAAAGGGAAGAAGAAGAATTTTTTGTATTTATTGTTACAGGAAAAATAGATTCTCAGAATCCGTTTTAGGCTGATTTATTTAAAAAAACGGATTCTGAGAATCCGTTTTACGATTAAATTATTTGTAACACGGATTCTGAGAATCCGTTTTATATAAAACCATATAGTATGTTATATTATATACTACATACTATATTATATTATGTTATAAACTATATATTATTTGTTTAATGTAATTAGTACAATTGAACTCGAATTAGTACAATTGAAGTCAACTTAGTATAATTGAAGTGAAATTAGTCCAATTGAACTCGAATTAGTATAATTGAAGTCAAATTAGTACAATTGAAGTGAAATTAGTACAATTGAAGTGAACTTAGTACAATTGAATTAAAATTAGTACAATTAAAGTCAAATTAGTACAATTGAACTCGAATTAGTACAATTGAAGTCAACTTAGTACAGTTGAGGCCGAATTAGTACAATTGAAGTCAAATTAGTACAATTGAAGTCAAATTACTACAATTGAAGTGATATTAGTCCAATTGAACTCGAATTAGTACAATTGAAGTGAAATTAGTACAATTGAATTCAAATTAGTACAATTGAAGTCCAATTAGTACAATTGAATTAAAATTAGTACAATTGAACTCGAATTAGTACAATTGAATTCAAATTAGTACAATTGAAGTCAACTTAGTACAATTGAAGTCAAATTAGTACTGTTGTAGCACAAATTGTTATTTTAAGCGAGTACCGAATCGAAAGATTCGTTCCCCGGGTCGATCTCACGAGGAAGGCGGTTCGGAATTTAGCTTCGATATTGATAGCACATAAGAGAAAAATAAATCATAAACACACTAATCAGGATGATGGATATTTAAACTATCAACGAAGAAATAAAAGAAAATGCTGAAAACATAAATCAACCTAAAACAAGAATAAAACCACAATGGAGAAGCTAGGGAATCGGGGATATCCGTTTTGGTCGAAAAATGCAATTTTCGAGAAAGAGATCATTCGGTTAAAAGGATTCGATAACCTATTCGTTCAGAGATTCGACCTCAATACTTTTCGTAACAAGAGGTTAAACATGAACGATAAATCAACGAGTCCTTTAACACATTGGCAATAAGATTACGAACAAGCCAATTTTATGTGAGCCTAGGTCTATCGTCTCCTCCTCTTTCGATTCTAAGAGCCGATTAAATTAGCCTAGATGGGTTTTAATCAATCTAAACAAATGGGATCAACTAGATAATGCAAGAATGAATCAAATCCAATCAACAAGCAATTGTAAATTGAAGTGTCACTCCTTCAATAATTCTCATCATTCAATCACAAATTTCACCAAACCCTAATTAAGAACAACTCACACAAAATGAATGATCATCAAGCACAACAATCACAATTGAATTCAAATCCTCAATCCCCTTTCCCTAGCAATCGGAATTAGCTAAGCATAATGAATTCAACACACTAAATCAATTCTCCAAATTTAATCATTATTCATGAATTAAACAAGAGAGAAATGCTTACAATTATTCCAATCCAAGTTCGAATGTTGAATTTGAGATACAAGCTTAATCCGAAGAAGAAGAAAAAAATAGAAAATAAAGATGAAAAGAAGAAGAAAAATGAAGAAGAAGAAGGGAGGAGTTGGAGAGATTTTGTGTTCTTTTCTCGCTAGGCTTCGTCCCCAGAAAGGGAGAATGAATTTTAATCAAAGTCGGTACATATATATATATATATATATATATATATATATATATATACAGTCGTGTGGGTCACGGCGCGAGGAGAGGCACCGCGGCGTGAGGAGAGTGCTGGCCGCGGTGCGGGGGTCTTCACGGCGCGAGGGGTGTACTGGGCTCTCTGATGGCGCGTGATGGGCCTCGCGGGTTGCACCACGGCGTGAGGAGACTGCTTGCCGCAACGTGGGATGTCTTCACGGCGTAGAGGGAGCTGGTGTCACGCTGCCGTGGTGTTGTCGCGCCGCAGCGCGCGGGACTGCTGGCACACTTCGCTTCTCGAGCTTGTTTGGACTCGTCTGAACTTGGAATTCGATTATGTTTTTTCCTACGCATTGCTAACGAACCCCTCTATTTAATGATGCTTTCATAGCCAAATTATTTTTGAAATCCAATTATCCCAAAGCTTATGACTAGAACACCAAAGACGTGCTTCGCGCGACTTTGCATTTTGGGCCCGTTCGAATTCGTCCAAGCTCAAAATTGAGTTCTGCCTTTTCTTCTATGTCTCTAACGAATCCCTCTACAAAACCATGATTGCATGGTCAATTTTCGGGCAAAAAAGACCTAAAACGGGGGGAAAGATAAGAAAAAATAAACACAAAAAACGCAACAAAAATGGGACAAACAACTCCCCCACACTTAAACCTTTGTTCGTCCCGAATAAAAAGAAAAGAAAATAAGACAAGAGAACGTGCATGGATAATAGCTTCAAATAAGAAAAGTTTCAAATTAATTGACTTAGCCGAGGAGAACTCAAAAGACCAATAAAACACATCTCAATTACAACTCAAATGATACGCATTGAAAAGGCAAACTCTCAAGCACGGAAATATCATATATAATGCCTCACTCGGTTTCTGACATGGATGTGAAATGGAAACACTCAAATAGGTCGGCAATCAAGTTTCAACATAAGCTTGCTTATTGTCTAATTCATACTCTAAAACAATCAAAGCAGATGGAATCGCAAATCAAGAGGACTTATCGGGTTCAAGGAAGGCACAAGGGTAAGGGAAGGTCAATTATAGAGATAAAACGGCTAACATGAACAATCATACTCTCGAGCACATAACTACTCAAATATCTCGCCACCTATCCATAGTCAACACAAAACTGAACAATCCCCACCAAAATTCCATACACATTTGTACATGCTCAAGAAGAATTCCATATGAAATGCCTGACGATAATAATTTTTCTCTCTCCTCTTCTTTCTTTTTTTTTTTCTTTTTTTTTTCTAGAAGATTTTTTTTTTTTTTAAAACAAGAACGAATCATAAGGACGACATTCCCCAGGTTTAAACATTGGAGGTCATCCAAGTGTCCTGGAGTGGTTTCCCAATACTCATTACCCATCAAAATACATCGACAAGTAAGAGGAGTAGAATCCCCTCCATTCGTCTTGCGACTTCCCGATTTTTTTTTTTTTTGTCAAGCACTGCAAATGCAATTAAACCAAGTTCAACCTCATTCAAACATATAGAAGCTCTGTCATCATCATACAATATTCTGTCAAATCTCACATATTTCAAATAAAACAGTTGACAAGGAACATGGCTAAAGGCTCAACGGGCTACTAATGACAATATAACTTTACGGGTCAATGAAAAAGGCTAGAACGAGCTATGTCAACGAAATGCCTCAATCATTTTCACAAACCACAACTTCAATCGATTTATTTCAAAACAGACTCAAAGCAAGTTTTAATCAACAAAATTCCGACCAAATCTCTCAAAAACAAAACAAGGCTCAAACCTCACAAGGTGTATAATGCCAAATCAACTCGACCAATCAAGATCATCGAAATATGCCATCATGATCAACATCACATCTCCTCAACTTCATAAACAATTATCAACAAAACTTAAAATTCACCAATATCCATACTCAAAAGACACGCAAGAGACCTAGATACTAGACCGGACCACCACATAAGCATGTAAAATCCAAGTAGCTCCCCCACACTTAGAATGAGGCAATGACCTCATTGCTTCAACACAAACCCGGGAAGTCAAATACAAAGACTTAGCAATATCATATAATGGACAAATACTAGCATCCAACACAAAACTTAAAACAACTGACTCAAGGAAAAGACAGACTAAAAGAAACAGAAAAATAAAAGGGTGTGCAAACCGAATATTTCTCGAGGAGAATAAGCATCCTGATGCAAGTCCTTCGCCCATGCTCCAATCCCCAAATAGATACTTTCTGGCGAGAAAAACCACACAAACTCCAAACCTCCCATTATTTAAAGATAAAAGAACAAACATAAGAAAATGAACAAGAAAGCAATAAATATCACTTGGGTTGCCTCCCAAGAAGCGCTTGTTTTACGTCATTAGCTTGACGAAACCTGAAAAGAACTCATCCGGGGTCCAGAAAGAAGTGACGATCGTGCCACACCTTTGTATTCTCGAGAAGTGGCAGTGCTAGCACTAAGGCCAGAAGGCAGGCACGGGTGGCTCGAGTAGCAGTATTCTTCTGGAACTGGGCATGGGAGCAAGGTGGGGTAACGAAGTAGCCAGAGCTCTCTTAACTGAAACTCCATTGTCAACCAATGGAAGGATAAGAACATCTGTGGAGCATAGTAAGACCACTGGGTCCTTCTCGATGGGGCATGACGGCTCAAATGAGGGACTCTCGAATGCGCGCTCAGAAGTAACCTCCATCAAAGTATCACCCTCATCTGCTGGGAGCACATCCTCCTCTTCTTTCGTCTCACCCTCATAAATCCGATAGTTAGTGCTCAAGGTCTCATCGACTCGTGGCTTGACGGATTGAATGTGATCCATTATCCCATCGAGCTGGTCCACCATTCGGGTACATCCACCCTTAATCTCCTCTAGTCGAGTTGCTTGGGCCGCCACACGAGCAAGGATGAGGTCGAGTTTTTCATCGCTCGTCAAGGTATCCTCCGGAGTCCAGCCATATATGTAAACTCGTCTTGCATGATGGACTCGGGAGAGAAAACTCGGTCATCTATAACTTGAATGCGCTCCATTAAGTTCGTGATCTCGCCCTCAAGATTGCTCTTACGGGTTGCCTGAGATTGCAAAAGAGCGAGAACCTGATCAAGTTTTTAATTGTAGGCGGCCTCTTTTTCACGAGCTGCTTTGGATTCTATAAAATCAAGAATATGGTCGAGCTTCACGTTAAACTTGTTGGACTCATGCGTCTGCTCGTCCAGAAATCGACTCCAGCACTGCTCGGAAGAGTATGGGTGTGATTAGGTGTAGTACCCGACACAATAGCTCGGCTCACTGTTCCAAGAGGGGTAGTGCGGGGAGAAATAGTCGTGATTGAACTTCATATCCCTGCACAACAGAACAAAACAACCCAACGTAGCCATGAAAAAGAGAAAACAAACAAACTAAAAACAAATAGACAAAAATAAAACAAAGAAGCACAAAAGGAAGAACCAAAACTCGAAAAATACAAAATAAAGAGAAACACAAAAAATAAAATCAATACCAACACCAAATATCCTACTTTCCTTCCCCGGCAACGACGCCAAATTTGTTGTAGCACAAATTGTTATTTTAACCGAGTACCGAATCAAAAGATTCGTTCCCCAGGTCGATCTCACGAGGAAGGCGGTTCGGAATTTAGCTTCGATATTGATAGCACATAAGAGAAAAATAAATCATAAACACACTAATTAGGATGATGGATATTTAAACTATCAACGAAGAAATAAAAGAAAATGCTGAAAAGATAAATCAACCTAAAATAAGAATAAAACCACAATGAAGAAGCTAGGGAATCGGGGATATCCGTTTTGGTCTAAAAATGCAATTGTCGAGAAAGAGATCATTCGGTTAAAAGGATTTGATAACCTATTCGTTCAGAGATTCGATCTCAATAACTTTTCATAACAAGAGGTTAAACATGAACGATAAATCAACGAGTCCTTTAACACATTGGAAATACAATTACGAACAAGCCAATTTTATGTGAGCCTAGGTCTATCGTCTCCTCCTCTTTCGATTTTAAAAGCCAATTAAATTAGCCTAGATGGGTTTTAATCAATCTAAACAAATGGGATCAACTAGATAATGCAAGAATGAATCAAATCCAATCAACAAGCAATTGTAAATTGAAGTGTCACTCTTTCAATAATTCTCATCATTCAATCACAAATTTCACCAAACCCTAATTAAGAACAACTCACACAAAATGAATGAAAATCAAGCACAACAATCACAATTGAATTCAAATCCTCAATCCCCTTTCCCTAGCAATCAGAATTAGCTAAGCCTAATGAATTCAACACACTAAATAAATTCTCCAAATTTAATCATTATTCATGAATTAAACAAGAGAGAAATGCTTACAATTATTCCAATCCAAGTTCGAATGTTGAATTCGAGATACAAGCTTAATCCGAAGAAGAAGAAAAATAGAAAATAAAGATGAAAAGAAGAAGAAAAATGAAGAAGAAGAAGGGAGGAGTTGGAGAGATTTTGTGTTCTTTTCTCGCTAGGGTTCTTCCCCAGAAGGGAAGAATGAATTTTAATCGAAGTCGGTACATATATATATATAAATGTATATATATATATATATATATATATATATATATAGTCGCATGGGTCACGGCGCGAGGAGAGGCACCGCGGCGTGAGGAGAGTGCTGGTCGCGGCGTGGGGGTCTTCACGGCGCGAGGGGTGTACTAGGCTCTCTGATGGCGCGTGATGGGCCTCGCGGGTTGCACCACGACGTGAGGAGACTGCTTGCCACAGCGTGGGATGTGTTCACGGCGCAGAGGGAGCAGGTGTCGCGCCGCGGAGGTGTTGTCGCGCCGCGGTGCGCGGGACTGGTGGCACACTTCGCTTCTCGAGCTTGTTTGGACTCGTCTGAACTCGGAATTCGATTCTGTTTTTTCCTACGCGTTGCTAACGAACCCCTCTATTCAATGATGCTTTCATAGCCAAATTATTTTTGAAAGCCAGTTCTCCCAAATCTTATGACTAGCACACCAAAGACGTGCTTCGCGCGACTTCGCATTTTGGGCCCGTTCAGATTCGTCCGAGCTCAAAATTGAGTTCTGCTTTTTCTTTTATGTCTCTAACGAGTCCGTCTACAAAACCATGATTGCATGGTCAATTTTCGGGCAAATCTCTTCCTCACGGGGCTTCCGACCTGCACACTAAAACAAGAAGAAAAACCGGAAAAACACACGAAAATACATAGAAGATCAAAATAGAGCAAAGCATGCAATAAACTATAAAACGACCTAAAAACTAATGAAAAGACCTAAAACGGGGGGAAAAGAAAGGAAAAAATAAACACGAAAAATGCAACAAAAATGGGACAAACAAGTACAATTGAAGTCAAATTAGTACAATTGAAGTCAACTTAGTACAATTGAAGTCAAATTAGTACAATTGAAGTCAAATTAGTACAATTGAAATCAACTTAGTGCAATTGAAGTCATCTTAGTACAATTGAAGTTAACTTAGTACAATTGAAGTCAAATTAGTACAATTGAAGTCAACTTAGTACAATTAAAGTCGAATTAGTACAATTGAAGTCAAATTAGTACAATTGAAGTCAACTTAGTACAATTGAAGTCGAATAGTACAATTGAAGTCAAATTAGTACAATTGAAGTCAACTTAGTACAATTGAAGTCAAATTAGTACAATATTATATAATATACTATATAATACCATATATTATGTTATATTATATACTACATACTATATTATATTATGTTATATACTATATATTATATGTTTAATGTAATTAGTACAATTGAAGTCAAATTAGTACAATTGAAGTCAACTTAGTACAATTGAAGTCGAATTAGTACAATTAAAGTCAAATTAGTACAATTGAAGTCAAATTAGTACAATTGAAGTCAACTTAGTACAATTGAAGTCGAATTAGTACAATTGAAGTCAACTTAGTACAATTGAAGTCAAATTAGTACAATTGAAGTCAACTTAGTACAATTGAAGTCGAATTAGCACAATTGAAATGAAATTAGTCCAATTGAACTCGAATTAGTAGAATTGAACTCAAATTAATCCAATTGAAGTCAATTGTACTAAGTTGACTTCAATTGTACTAAGTTGACTTCAATTGTACTAAGTTGACTTCAATTGTACTAATTTGACTTCAATTGCACTAATTCGACTTCAATTGTACTAAGTTGACTTCAATTGTACTAATTTGACTTCAATTGTACTAATTTGACTTCAATTGTACTAATTCGACTTCAATTGTACTAAGTTGACTTCAATTGTACTAATTTGACTTCAATTGTACTAACTACATTAAACATATAATATATAGTATATAACATAATATAATATAGTATGTAGTATATAATATAACATACTATATGGTATTGTGTAGTATATTATATTATATTATTGTTTGTAATATAATTTTATATGTTATAAAAAATATTGATATTGAAGTATAAGAATAAATTTTGTGCAAAAATAACAGGGATAGCCTAAAGCGGCCTAATGGTACGAGGTGCGCCCAGAGAAACCGGACTCACCCATTGACCCAGGTTCGAGTCTCCAATCTGGGATCCTTGACCATTTTTTTATATATAAAACGAATTCTCATAATCTGTTTTATTTTGAATTATTTATAACACGTATTCTCAGAATACGTTTTAAGTAAAACGTATTCTGAGTATACGTTTTAGTCTGAATTATTTATAAAGCGTATTCTGAAAATACGTTTTAAACTGGGGAAAAAAAACTTGGTGATGATCATACGACTCGAACGCACCTGTTTTAAATATTCAAAACAACCAACTAAACCAAAATTACACGAACAAATCAACCAAATTACCCTGAATACATCAAACCAAGTCCAAATAAATCATACAAACAAAACAAAATAAATAATCCAACCAAATCCAAATGAACAATCCAAACAAATCCAAATAAACAATAAAAAATCTAATCTCCCCACACATTACGAAGTCTAGACCTATCGCTGTGAGGATGTGAGGACGGACACTCATCCACAACATGCTCTGGATCACCGCATCTAGTACAATACCCTGTCTCATTTCTGCGGCGTGCCCGACGATCCATTTGCATGCGATAGCGTCTCGTTTGCTTGCGACCGGGTCCAGGCTTCAAGATGATCCTCTCCCAGTGTGGAATCAAATTCCATCCCACCGGCGGCCATGTATCCGGATTACCAATAGGAGTAAAACTCCAATTAGTAAATTGAACTACCCAGGTCGACGTCCAGAAGTGATCATCGTACAACAGCTTTGGGTCACCCCCAATTCTACGACAGACGGCTATTGCATGAGAACACGGTTTTCTATGCGCCTGCCACTTCCGACAAGTACAACGTTTTGCGGGGTAATCAATCTTATATCTGTATTTCCACATTGATTTATATATATACAAAAAAAATGAATGAACAAAAAAAAAACATATATTTACTTGTTTTGCCCTCTTCGACTAGCACGTAGACCGGTTGTCACTGCGTACATGGATCTGTCGTAGTCCGTACATTCCACCTCGTGAGTTGCGACTGTTTGCTCCAACTGTAAAAATGCGACATAGTGCTCCCTAGCAATGGGACTCCTGCATCTACTGACTTGTTTTGTTCTTGTCGAAACAAATCCAGAGTTTTTTGAAATGTAGCGTCTACCAAAGCTCTGCACGGCAGGAACCTAATCCCTTTCAGGACATTGTTGTAACTCTCCGACATATTCGTTGTTAAGGTGCCCCATCTACGTTTTTTATCTCGATACAGGGTCCACTGGTTCAAAGGAATTTTGAAGAGATAATTGTATGCGTCGGGATTAAATTCTTGAAGTCGCTGTTTTGTCTGTCGAAACTTTTGCTTCGACAACTGCGAACCCAACTCCCAACACCAATCCCGGATTTTCTTACTCCTGAACCGAGTCACCACATTGCTTCAAAGGTGTCGAAGGCAAATCCGGTGATACGCTGCGGGTTCTTGCCAATCCGATAATGATTCAATCGCACTGCGTAGGCCCACATCCCTGTCAGAAAGAACGCATATCTGTTTATCGAATACAACATATCGCCGCAGATTCCTAAGGAAAAATGACCAACTGTCCGTGCTTTCTTCGTCGACAAGCGCATACGCGATTGGCAATAGCCGTTTATTCGCAGTCTGTGCTACGGCCACGAGCAATTTTCCTTTGTAATGTCCACGTAAATGTGTGCCATCGACGCTAATAACCGGCGGGCACATTTGGAAGGTTTGAATCGCGGGACCAAACGCCCAGAACACAAATTTGAATTCTCTGTCTGGAACGTGTCGCGCCACATCACCACCCTGAAATTCCCAATCTACAGCTGTGTTGGGATTCACTCTTTGAAGCTCGGCAAAATATCTATACAATACAAAACAATTTCATAAATAATTAAACATAGTGACAGACAAAAAACGCGTATATTTGTAATTAATTTTTGCTTACTGAGGGAGTTCTGCAAAGTTCGACTCTCAACTGCCGTACACACACTCGATTGTTTTTTTTTTCTGCCATGCCATGCCTTCTTTAACTGACGTCGACTTTCCAACACTGCTTCACATCAGCCTGGACCATGTTAACGTTGTACTCCACTTTCTTCTGAATCTTATTAATTATAAGATTCGCAATCATATGGGCGGTCACGTTTCTGTGGTCATTTCTGTCGACCTGTTGCATGCACGTGTGTTGGTCAGTCCATTCAGTTTCTTCCCACAAATCATCACGCCGTCTGGCCTTATTCACCCGAGCCTTCCACAGACAAGGCACATCTGCATTCGATTTGCAGACCAGTTTGAATGACTTCTGATTTGAATCTTTTGTCCGAACCTCCCGCAACCTATCGACGGTCCAAGCCATTAGACCCGTTTGGGCTTCTTCCTTGCTCCGAAAAACTGTACCCAAACGTATGATCTCAATGTCGCCATTCCACCGTGGAATAGCATACTCGTTCTTATCTATCCTGGACGGGTCCCATTCACCCATCTCGCGATATATGTGCCGACCACCAATAGAAAATGGGTGTTCTTCTTCGATGAACTCGGGTTCACTCTCCTCATTAACCGATCTATCTAATTCAGTTTCTGAGGTCTCGTCTGTGAAATCAACTTCGCCGGGAATAAAATCTTCATCGTCCTCATCCGCCGTCCATTCTCTCGATGTCCCTTCTCCAAAATTAGGTACATGAGAAGTCGATGTACCCTCGACATAAAACACTCCCCAGTAACAAGGAGTAACATCCTCAAACTGTGTAACGGGTGTATTTGCCTGCAACGATAAATGCAAATACACCATGGACATACTAGGAAAGTAATAAATCCATTCAAAACTATCGTTATTGAGTATTGCGGGATTCCACGAACCATCAGGTTGGCTAATCATCATAGTAATCTCCTGAATTGTCCAACCTTCTTCAAACTGACATTTTGCATTAATCATCTGTACCAACTGTTCATATGCTATCCTCCCCGGAATAAGGAACCACTCGGACGATCTTTAAATGAAAAAAAATCGCTTAACATTTTCTTCCCAAAATGTCAGTACAAATTAACAAGGTATGGACCGGGATATGCCATTTTATACCTGTTGCAAAAAAACACTTTCAATTCTTTTTCCAAAAAAACTCAATTTTTACTCTCCAAAAAAAAAAAAAAATATAAAAAATAGCCCCAATCAAATAATCCTCCAAAACCATTAAACTCATAATCGAACAATAACATAAAATTCATCCATAATTCGGATAAATTGAAAGCCCTAATTTTAACCCTAATTTCAAAAAACCCTAACCCCAACAACAACCAAACAATACACAATTGACAATTTACACACAAAATTTCAATCCTCAATTCAACATACACACATAATCGATAATCAATTAGAAATTTTCAATCTTAAAATACCACCACATTCAAACATATTATACCAATTCTCAATCTCCAAACAACTTCATATAATGTAAAAAGTAAAGATAAGACAATATACCTCGTGCGAATGAATTAACCGGAAATGAGACTCGTGTCGGTGTTATCGGTTCACGCCGGGATGAAGATTGGATCGAGTTTTTTTTTTT
>CACSLK010027752.1:21533124-21565283 GCA_902706635.1 Striga hermonthica | reverse complement strand
AATGGAATTGATAGAAACTGCAAAACACAGCTTTTACAGCATACCTCTAACACTAGGTTGGACCGCAACCACTCTTTTGGGTGTTGATTGAAGTAATTTCCATTAGCGAGTACGAGATTGAGCCTGAGCCACATATCTCTCGTTATTGGACAATCCCTCAACACATGCAAAACTGTTTCGGGCTCACCACAGGCCCCACAGTCCGGAGAAATCGAAAAATGCCTTCGAACTCATTCACAATTAGTCAGAAGGCATCCCTTAGCTGCCAACCACAGAAATTGACGTTCCCGTTGTGGCGCCGGAGCCTTCCAAATCAGAGACCATAGAGGTTGATCTGGATCTCTTGCCGGTTTTGTCAGTGCCGCATATGCCGTGCGTGAAGAAAATCTGCCGTCATGGGAGGGGCCCCACCTGAGGCGGTCTTCCCCAGCAGCAGCTTTCGGAGGGACAATCCCGGCTATATGCATGATTACTGCTGACGGGAGGACCCCATGAAATGCGTTCCAATTCCAACTACCAGTCGCATCTACGAATTCCACTACTGGCAAGTGCAAGGTGTCCTCTAGGGGCCGCTGAGTCACATGATTTATTAACGGCCCGATCGCGCCGACCCATGGGTCGAGCCAAAAGCGCACCCTCTCCCCGTCACCTAAATTCCATCGGCACTCTTTTACCATCTCTGGCCAAATTTTACACAGCGATTGCAGTAGAGGCGAGCCATACGGACATTGAGGCGTTTCCAGCATATTCTAGCTCGTAAGCCCGTACTTAGCGGTCATTAGTCTCACCCAAAGAGAAGTACTGCCTGTAACTAGTCCCCATCCTAACTTCATCAAAAGAGCGAAATTCAATTTACGCATATCCTTAACGCCCAGACCACCCTCTTCTTTGGGTTTACAGACGTCCCTCCATGCGACCAAGTGCACTTTCCTTTTTTCTGACGAGCCGCCCCATACGAATGCACGGGAACGACGATCGAGACTTTTCGTGATTGCTTTTGGAAACAGAGCCGCCTGCATAGTGAAATAGGGCAGAGCACTGAGCACTGATTGAGAAAGGGTAACTCGCCCCGCCATCGACAAGGACTTTATACGCCAGCCCGCTAACCGTGCCTCCGTCTTGTCCAAAATGTGAGAGAAAGTCGACTTGGTCACTCGGTCATGGATAACCGGCACTCGAAGATACTTTCCAAGATTAGCAGTCCATTGGAATCGTAGGACATCCGCCAATCAACGTTGTTCCTCATGGCCCACGTTTCGAGAAAAGAAGACTTGTGTCTTCTCCGAGCTAACCTTCAAGCACAACATAGTACAGAAGAGGTCCAGAATACGCTTCAGATTTACCGCTTGCTTACCCGATGCCTCCATGAACAAGAGGAGGTCATCAGCGAACATTAGGAAAGGCACAGAGACCGACCCTCGCCCCACGGAGATAGGCTTCCACAGGCGCTCTACTACCGCCTGGTTAATAATCTGCGCCAGCCGCTCCATACATAGCACAAATAAGTACGGGGACATAGGATCACCTTGTCTAACCCCCTTTGTGGGCTGAAATCTGCTCCGATCGACCCATTCCATGACAGCTTCATTGAGGCCGAGTGAACACATGCCATGATGGCCGTAACCATGACTGCGGGGTATCCGATTAATTGTAGAGTTTCCTCGATGAAGTCCCACCGAAGGAAGTCGTAAGCCTTCTCAAGTTCGACTTTGATAACCATATAGCCCGTGGCGCCCTGTTTGCGTCCATGGAGTGGATCATTTCATGCGCCACTACAATATTGTCAATAATCTGGCGCCCCGGGACAAAGCTGGCTTGAGCCGGGTTAATTAAGCCCGGGAGTGTGGCTTTCATCCGATTCATCAGGACTTTTGTGAAAAGTTCATAGATAACATTTAGCAAGCTAATGGGTCGAAAGTGCTTAAGAGATGAAGCGTTATCAATTTCGGGTATGAGCACAATAAGAGTCTGGCTCATTTCGGGTGGGACAACTCCGTCTCGCCACATCTTCTGGATGAACCGGAGCACCGATGGGCCCACCACGTCCCAATTTTTCTTGTAAAATAAGGCATTTAATCCGTCTAACCCCGGGGCTTTCAAAGCGTCCATGCTCTTCAGGGCCAAAGAAATTTCATCCTTCGACACATCCCTCTCCATGGCCTGTAATAGCCCCTCGTCATAACTCGAGAAAAAATTATAGAAAGGCACCCCCCGTGCGGGCTCGGGACCTCCCGTGTATATTTGTTTAAAAAATTCCGTTGCGAGCTGCAAAAAGGTTTGTTGATCGGTCACACGATTTCCCTCGCCATCCACCAATTCCGTAATCCGACCCCGCCGCCGCCGAAACTTAATTTGCCAATGGTAGTAAGAAGTGTTCCTATCCCCAAGATGCATCCAATCTCTTGTAGACTTCTGGAGAAGGAGTAGTTCCTCCTGGAGGATGACCTCATCAAGCTCGGCACGTAATTTTTTCTCTAACACCACAAGGCTTTGGCGAAAGTAATGTTGTCAACTTCTCTGGATGCCTCCAATGCGTGCTAACAGTTTTTTCTTGCGGTGAAATATATTGCCAAAGACTCGGAAATTCTATTCTGTTGCCGCGGCTACGAACCGCTTAGCCGCTTCCGGGAAGGAAAGAGTTGATGGCCAATTATTTTGTAACATAGCCGAAAACTTCAGATGAAGAAGCAGTGAGGCTAAGAATCTGAATGGTTTAGTCCTCTGCCCTTGAATTCGCTGTCGACCAAACCCCACCAACAGGGACTAGTGGTCGGATTGAATGCGTGGAAGTAGCGGGACCTTACACATCTCATAATTCTCCAGCCAGCCAATGTTAGCGACAAAACGATCCAACCTCTCCATAATGCGTCCATTCGGGCCCTCCTGAACCCATGTGAAAAGATGCCCATCGGTAGCCACCGCTTCTATGCCGTTATAAAACATCCACTCCGCAAGCTCCATACTTATGTTACAATGGTTAGGCGACCCGCCCACCTTCTCCGAGGGATGGAGAAGACAGTAGAAATCATCCCCGATGAGCCAGGGCTCTGACGTAACCGACGCTAGTCTCTCCAATTCAGCCCAAAGCCTTCGCCTAATAACAGGGTTGGTGCTTGCGTAAATGAAAGAGATAAGGCAGTCTTCACCATCCTTACGAGCTAAGTCTGTAAATATACTCTCTCAAAGGTTACACATGATATGTACTAATAGTTTTTTTATGATTTTTATCTTCCATTTATATTAACGTACTTAATATCATGTTTATAAGATGTGATAAAATGATGAGAAATTAATATCCATGTATATATGTATCACTTTCGTGATGCAGGAGGATAACATCACAACTTTCTTGGTCAGGAGTAATTTCTTAGTCAGGGTTGGCTAAAAGTGGATGAATATTTTACTAAGAATATTAGTTGTTTTTCTTCATTTGTTGGAATCGGAGATATTCTTTCATGATTTTGTGCGATATTATTCTTTTATACATCGAGCACAATATTAAAATTGGTGGATTGTGTTAGTAAGTTTTTGTGATATTCATGTTTGAATTGTTTTTTTTTTTTCTTGGTTCTTGCTTCTTGGTATATGGGGTTAGAATTTATATCATTTAGTTATTGTGTACTGGTATAGGTGTTGATGAATACAGACACAAAAAACATATAAAAAAATTACACATAGATAACGCTTGTTTAGAAAAGGTTATTACAAAAAGGTTCTTCATGTAACGCTTATAAGAGACCGGTCGTCAGATAACACTGACATTGATAACGCTGTAGCAAAACAAAACGCGTTATCTAAAGCCTTCTTTGGCGTACTGAGAAACATTACACGTATATTTTGACTTTATTTATATAAATATTAATATTTTTTAATGAGATTTATTTTTCCATGGTAGATAGAGTGTACGAATACGCTATATATGCAAAACCCATAAAATAAGAGTAATCAACCATTTAAGTACGAGCATTTGTGGTTTGGTACGAAAAGACCCTCGACCAGCTTATTTTCGACCTGATTCGGATTCCTTGCTGGTGGATGACCTTTCAGACCTGCAAAAACTCGACACCAGAGGGATTTTTAGGTGAAGAGTCTTTGATGCTTAAGTTAGTAAGATGTAGAAGAAGATTAACAGTATGTAGGTGTGTAGATAGTATGTAATGTTCTAGAGGGCATATCTTACTCCCTTTTATAAGAAGTATTACCTTGTTGCACGGACTGCCCGAACCGCACGTCCGTACTGCCTGAGCTGCCCAATTCTAGTAGGCCACGTGGTCCTATCCACGTGTGGTCTTTATCCTATTAATATACCTTCATATCTATTAGTCTGCCATATTTAGCTACCTAATCGTGCTACTGGATCGAATCACGTCGAGGTAGAATGTTGAGTATGACGAGTCCATGCATCTTGTCCTTCTGGTTAAAGACACAACTGATCATACATTTAGGTCGAGTTTCCACCAAACCGTCTGAGGACCTTAGTTGACCTATCAGTGTCTATTTAACCCTCTAATACCTTCCTCGACTTGAAGGTTCCTTTTTCTGTACTTTTGTTCGATCGACTTCTGTTCAACATACCTGTGTTACTGTTCGCCCAGCCGGTCTGCCCGGCCTTGCAGCCAGTTTATCAGGTTTTTTATACATGGTGTGGTATCCCACATCATATGGTATCCCCCTCCCCCTCACTCTGGTCGAGTTAGGATCACTCGATCTAAGAGTAGCTTTTTGTTTTAGATTTTTGTTGGTAAGTTCAAACTCATAATTTCTGACCTGTATATTTTCGATTTCCCCATATGGTCTTCAGTTCAAATTTCAAAATTTAACCTTTTTGTTTTTTTGACAGATCCATTCAACCACCATTTCTTGTTGATGTCATCGCTCCACTATTCCAGTGCAACAATGAACTTGGTCTTATTATTTTTCCCACATGTGACATCGAGCTTGTTAGCTTTCGACTTGTATTCTTGTATAGTTGGTTGATATAAAATTTTCTATCGCCCAAAAAAAAACATTTTTTTTTCATTCCATTACCAAATAATCCTCTCGTATTCCAGCTAATTGATTACACTGTCCACTAGCTAGCAAGCATTTCAATAATTTTAGTCGCTACTTGACATTAAACAGAAACTATTGACGTACGAGTCCAATATGATAGATTATTTTGTTGTCCATGAGAGATGTGCAGCAGTGCAAGTCCTCTTATTACATTATTCATGATACTCCGATAATCTTTCAATTTTCACATATTTATTTAGAAATCACATAACCATAAAATAAAAATCGATTAAACTTATTCTACACTTAAATAAACTCATCGAATTGGCAAGCCGTTACACGTAAGAAAAATGGGAGGGGTGATACTGGGTCCAAATCTGGGGCGAAAGTTAATGGGCCCGTTCATCAGGTGAGGCCCAAGCCCTTCAGCACTTCGCCGGTCACAAGGCCCCAACAACTTAACACGATCTCGGCAGATACCAGAATGGGCAGAAGTGGGATTTCGATTAACAATCAATCAACGTTTTCTTCAGGACCAATTATTGTAGGAGCCAGACTGGATTCATCTAAGCATCGGGCCACTATTGTTGAAGACGACCATAACAACCCATGCCCCTCACAGAATCTCTGGCCGCCTATTGCGGTGGACAAAACCGGGGATGCTGTTATGACGAAGGGAGTACATGGCATTCACCTCCAGGACCCATGGCCCGAGGAACCTCACACACCTCAAAGCTCGACGGAGAGCCTGGAGGAGCCGAGCCAGCCCATGACTGAAGACCAGGAGGTGAGCAGATGTGCTCAAACCCTTGATTAAGAGCGATCGATTTGTCCGTTTTTGACAAGTTTCCCATGATTGTTATAACTTGGAATGTTCAAGGAGCAGGTTCGACTGAATTTTGGGGTGCCTTCTCTACTTTAGTTCATCAGCATGTCCCAGACATCATCGCTATTTTTGAACCATGAATTAGTGGGGTCTCAGCCGACAGCTTTGTGCGTTACAGTAAGTTTGAGAATTCGTTTTGAATAGAGGCCCGTGGTTTTTCCGGAGGTATCTGGCTGCTTCGAAAAGACGTGGTGAGTATGGAAGTTCTTTACTACTCTAGACAGTTGGTACATGTTCGAGTAGAGAACTTATTCAACAGATACAGTATATCTGGTTTCATATCATTAGCAGCTACTAAATATAGTCAAAATATACATTTTCAAAAGATCCATAGATGCTTGCATATTCAATTTCTCTTCCCTCGAGTGAGTGTTGATTCTCTCAATTGAGTGGTGTTTACTCTCTGGTGAGAGTTGTTTTGTTGTTTTGTTGCGAGGATTGAGGGCTTGGGGGACTTTTCTTCTGCGCGATTTCAATTTATTAGGGTTTTCGGTTCTGGTAGGGGGTTTGGGGTTTTTTTTCTCAAGCTCAGATGGGGGATAAATCACCAAGAGCGATTTCAAGGGGCAAGGTAGAGGAGGGAGTAATTCGCAAACTCCTTCACATGTCACTATCCTCTACTGAGGAGAGAGAAGCGGAGATAAAAACAGATGATATCAAGGCCAACGAGGAGGAATGCGGGCGCAGTTTATTTGTGAAAATTGTTGGTGACAGACACGCAGGACTGCTGGGCATCAAGAGGACGATGGGGGCTATTTGGAAAATGCAAAATTCCATGGAAGTGAAAGAGATAAGTGAAAATTTCTTTCGATTTATTTTCCTTTCTCAAGAAGACATGAAGAAGGTTGGCTCAGGGAACAACTGGATTTACGAGAACCAATATCTTATTGTGAAAGAATGGTTCCCAGGTCTTCATAGTGGACATAGTTGCTTCAAGGAGATCACTCTATGGGTACAAATCGTAAATGTACCCTTGAAGTGGATGAGTACGGATGTGGGGATTAAAATTGGACATATTTTCAATAGAGTCAAAAACTCCATTGTATGCAAAGTTGGGGGAGATATGGGGAGCTTTATTAAAATCCTGGTGGCTATCAATATTAACAAACCTAAACCTCGGTGCACATCAGTTAAGCTGGGGAATGAGAAAGTTATGGTGGTGTTCAGGTATGAGAAACTTGTGAACTTGTGCTATTACTGTGGCATGATTGGCCATCTGGAAAGAAATTGTAAAAGGAGAGAAGCTGATATAGAAAATAAGTGTGTAGTTGAGGGACAATATGGCGACTGGATGAAGGCTAGTGAAACTTCTCCTAGAGGCAGAAATTCTTTCAGTGATCATTCAGGGGACAAGTCAATTCCTTCACAAGCCAATGTTATACAGGACTCAAGGGTCTCAGCTAATTTGAACCCCAAAGCAGCTATTGATGATATCAGATGGAATAATGATCTTTCTGAAGGAAGACACCAATCTAATGAAATCCAATCTGATGTAAATATGATTATTGAAGGGGAAGGGAAGGAGAGTGAGATTTCTGGATAAAGGACTAACATGACAGTGGTGAGGGGCTCATTGTGAACCAAAATGGTGGGTCCATGGAGGATGAAGTTCCAAAGCAAAAGGATGACATAAGGAAAGGAGAATCAGCTGGGCCTGAAAGTTCCTATAACTTGAGAAAGAGAACCTCATCTGGGTGGAGAAGGAAAATTCCTACATAAAGCAGCAGTGTAAAACCAGTTGGGATTTCTGAGAACTCCAGTTCAACAAGCACTATGAAGAGGAGCAGAGCCTTGGTTATATATGAGGAGCACAGAGAAAAGGAGGAGGGTTAACCCTTTGAGAAGAAACATAAGAATAATGGTGATCTATCTTTGGTGAAGAAGGCTAGCCACAAATGGCCCCAATGTGACCAATGAGGGCTATGGTGTGGAACTGTAGAGGGCTGGGTGGGCCTTTTACAGTTTCTCAGATCAAGGATTCTAGAAGAATCCACCACCCAAATATTATATTTCTATCTGAGACAGAGAAAACTAGAGACTTTACAACTACTGTGTGCAGAAAGCTTGGTTTTAATGATAAATGGCAACTGGTTGATCCCTCAGGTCATAGAGGGGGTTTGTTGTTGATGTGG
Organism: Striga hermonthica; assembly: GCA_902706635.1. Lineage (NCBI taxonomy): Eukaryota > Viridiplantae > Streptophyta > Magnoliopsida > Lamiales > Orobanchaceae > Striga > Striga hermonthica. The sequence continues at coordinate 21,557,273 of CACSLK010027752.1, read as the reverse complement.
GATACTAGTATTGAGTTGAAGTAGATACTGAGGAATGAATTCTGTATCCAAGTAGAAATTAAAGGAGTTGGGATTGATGATTGGTGTTGGATGGTCTTTGTCTATATGAGCACTGACAGAGGAGAGAGGGGTAGTCAATGGGAGTTCCTAGAGGAGAGGAAAAGGCATTGATGTGAGGGGTGGATTATTGCTGGGGACTGGAATGATTTGGTGAGCAATGAGGAGAAAAAAGGGAGGAGAGGGTGGTGGCTAGGAGTGTTAGCAGCTTTGTGAAGTTCCAGGAGTTCATTAGCAATATGGAAATGAAAGAAGTAACTCAGGTGGGATCTTTCTTTACCTGGGGAAATAACAGAGCTGGGGATGGGTATGTGGAGGAGAGACTAGACAAAATCTTTGCCTCAGCTGAGTGGTTGAACAAATTCCCCAGGATGCAGGCTTCCAGTTATTTCAGAACAACTTCTGACCACAATGTCCTGTTCTTTGATACCAATTCAGAGATGAGCAAGAGACACAAGAGGTTTCAATTTAACAACAGTTGGGTGGAGTTGGAAGGGGTTCAAGAGGTAGTGAGAAAAGGATGGCATGTCTCTATTGATGGATCTGCTATGTTCCAAGTGCACCAGAAGATTAAGATACACTAGAATGGCTCTCCTAGCCTGGCACAAACCAAACCACAAAAACAATGAAAGAGTGATCAAAGTCTTATCTGAGAAATTGGTTGACATGAGAACTGATGTGAAGGACAGGAACTGGGAGGAGTGGGAAGATATGAAGAGTGAACTTGACAAAGCATATCAGAAAGAAGAAAATTTTTGGAGGTGTAAATCTAGAGCTCTGTGGCTTAAAGCTGGGGATTGCAACTCAAAGTATTTTCATGCTTCTGTCACCCAGAGGAGGCACACCAACTCAATCACTAAACTCTCGGGTCTCTCTGTGGAGGTGTTCACTGATCAAGATGATATCAAAAACCATATTGCCAGTTTCTATTCTGATCTTTTTGCATCTGAAGGATCAAGAGAGGGTGATGAGCTACTTCAAAATATTTTAGTGTCTATATCTGATGCTGATAACTCAGAACTTACTAATCCTTTCAGTGAGGAAGAAATAAAAGCTGTCATTTTAACATGGCTCCAGAGAAAGCCCCAGGTGATGATGGTATGACTGCAATTTTCTTTCAAAAATTCTGGCACATTGTGAAAGATGATGTTTGTAAAGTTGTGTGTAGCTTTTTCTTTTCTGGTCGCCTGTTGAAAAGCTGGAAACATACTGTCATAACATTAATTCCTAAGTGTATGTACCCTGAATCTTTGAGTAACTATAGACCCATTAGCTTGTGTGGGGTTCTTTATAAGTTGATTGCAAAGTTTCTGGCTGATAGACTTAAATCTTGTCTGGATGCCTGTATTAAGTATTTGTGCCTGGTAGATTGCTGATTGATAATGTAGTAATTTCTCATGAGGTTTTCCATTATCTCCATAGACATAGATCATGATCTCAAGTGTTTATGGCTTTAAAATTGGATATGGAAAAGGCATATGACAGGGTGGAGTGGGAGAGTATCAGGAAGGTGATGGGGAGGATAGGGTTTCATTGTAGGTTCATAAATTGGGTGATGAATTGCATTGCTGCTCCCACTTTCTCTTTTATTTTAAATGGTAGAGTGTGTGGTTATGTTAAATCCTCTAGGGGGATAAGACAGGGGGACCCCCTGTTACCCTACCTGTTTCTGTTGGTGTCTGAAATTTTTTCAGCTTTTTTGAGTCAGAAAGTTTCCTCAGGTGTTTTCAGAGGCATTAAAATTTGTAAAGAGGGCCCTATGATCTCCCAATTACTGTTTGCTGACGATGCCTTAGTATTTCGCAAGGCTGATAAAGCTCATGCAGAGATGTTGTTGGAGATTATATCTAAGTATCAACTATTTGCTGGCCAGAAAGTGAACTTGAATAAATCTTCTATCTTCTTGAGCAAGAATGGTTCTGCAGAGTTGTGTACCAGATTATCTTTGATTCTTGATGGGGTGCAAGTCAAGAGATTTTCAAGGTACCTTGGCCTACCTCTTGGAATTGGAGCTTCTGAAATAGACACTTTTCAATTTGTTGTGGATGTTGTGAGAACTAGAATCAGTAGTTGGAAGAACCATTTCTTATCAATTGCAAGAAAAGAAGTTCTTGTGAAAAGTGTTCTGTCTGCTCTGCCTGTATTTGTAATGTCCTACTTTGTCCTGCCTGCTATTGTGTGGAAAGAAGTGTACAGGTTGCTGGCTATTTTTTGGTGGAAGAAGGAAGGGAATAGTGAGAAGGGTATGCACTGGATTGCGTGGGATAAGCTCTCTCTCCCTAAAATTGAAGGTGTTTTAGGTTTCAAAGATTTAAAGTTGTTTACTAAAGCTCTGGTCCTGAAACAATTGTGGAGAATCTTTGAACAGCCTGATTTGCTTATGAGTCAACTTCTCAGGAAGAAATACTTTAAAAACTGCTCCATGTTTGAGTGGCAGAATACTGGAGGGACTTCTTGGATGGGGTCTTCATGGGCTTCTTTCCTCCCTGATCTCCAAAAGTTTGTGAAGATCACTATCAGAAATGGGGAAAACACATTTCTCAATGAGGTTAATTGGATGCCTGTCTTGCACTGACTCAAACCTGAGCTCAGCGTGGAGATTGATGGGAATATTTTCAAGTTCAAAGATCTTCTCATGGCAGGTGGTGTCCAGTGGGATAGCTTTCTGGTAACAGCCTTGTTTAATCATGAGGCTGCTGAGAAAATTCTATCAATTACGTCTGAATGCTAATGTGGCTGATAAAAAACAATGTGAGCTTGTGGTGAAGGGAAGATTCTCTGTGAATAAAGCTTATGGGAAACTTATGAGTGAAAGGATGGGGATAAGCTCTGTGGTAGAAGGCAGTGTGCTAGCTGGAGGTAATAGAAGAGCTAGAAGGAGAGTTTGGGAGCTTATGGTGATGGGAAAAATAAAACATTTTATATGGCAAGCTGTTTCTAATATTCTCCCTGTGAGTTCAAATCTACTGAAGGGGGGAGTTTTAGTTGATGACAGATGTGGGGTTTGTGGTGCGGAACCAGAGACCCAGGAGCATGTCTTTTTCTCTTGCAGGAAAGCTGATTGGGTGTGGAGGCTTGCCCCAATCAATTGGAACAGAGTGCAATAAGAGCAATTGTCCTTCAAGCAATCGTGGTGGTGGATCAGTACTATGAAGCATGATGATATTTCTGAAGACAGAATCCAACTCTCCACTTACATTTTGTGGTGACTCTGGCGGGATAGAAATTTGTGGGTCTTTGAGAGGAAGTGGCAACCGGAGGAGTGGATTATCAAGACTGCAGCAAGAGACTGCTTGATTTTAAAACCATCAACTGTAAGGAGTAACAGGTTTTGCAACACTTCTTTGTCTAGGTCTTGTGTCAGTGGGCTAGGTAGTTTTGCTGGTAATCTGTGTTAAGTACTTTTGCAGTTGTTTGCTCTGGTTTGGTGTGTAATTAGCTGGTCTTTTGTTTGTATTTTTTCAGACATGATGCTCATTGTTTGTCTGTTTGGGGCTGGTCATCTAGATTTCTTGATGTTGGTGTTCGTTTTAGTGTTTATCTTGTTGGCTTAGGCAAGCTTATGGTCTTGTCCTCTCATGTTACGCAGGCTTCAGGGGTGTTTCCCTTGTAAGACATTACCCTTTTTGGGTCATTTATGGAGTTTTGTGATATCGTTGGAAAAAAAAATATAGCGATATAGTAAACATCTCTAAATTAATACTCGGTAAATTAATAATCTCACTAAAATAATATTTTCTTTCGGAATCGACTTGGGCCAATTTAAAAATTGATAAATTTTAATACAATAATGAGATAATAATTTTTAGAATCCGTCTTATAAATATATAGTTCCATCAAAATCATAAATTAACAATTCTCTAAAATTACACATATAATTAAGGCAATCTAGTAAAATATGAAACTATTGTTTTTTGTTTCTTCATGAAAGTCAAATCTAAATTGATTTCATCCTTAATTTTTCTCATTGCATTCAAAAGCTCTTTGTCATACTTTCAAGTTGCAACAAAAATTTGTGAAGAGTTGTGGCTGCCATTAGTGCTTCCTTCTGTGTCATTGATTCCAAAATCACTGAATCATTAACTTCCTCCTCAACAGAATTTGCAATGACATTATCCAATATTTCTTCTAAGCTTTGAACCTCTAAACATCCATCATGTTCACCTGAGTAATCTAATAAGTGAATGTCATCCATTTTGCTGTGGCAACCCAGATCATTAATTATTTTCTCAAGTTCAAAAATGCTTTCTTCAAAAGCCACTTCATTAGAGCTACTTAAGGCTGCTTTATCCCCAGAAAGAATTTTGCAATGTCAGAAACAATTTGCTAGTCTTTTGTTGGACATTTATTGTCCAAGTCGATGTTAGAAATATTTATTGGATAACATATGTAAATTAAATGTGTATAGTTTTTATAATATTATTCAATTAAAGTGATCAACAAATTTGTAATTTTGAATAAGTGTAGACACCTTTATGAGATTTTTTGTTTGCTGAGGGACCAAATCGAATAAGTGTAGATATCATTATCAAACAAATTTTATTTATTTGGTTATAGCCCCAAACGATGAAAAGATACGAGCAAATTTCTGAATCGGTGCTTTCTCCCTTTAAAAGCACCCACCTTCTTACTTCAGAACATGGAAATATACCAATACAAACACTACAGATTAAATCTGCTATAAGGTTTCGATCATTTGGAAGACCATACCAGTCCTACAAGATTTTTTCGAAGGCATCATCAGTCCACAAAATAGAAGAACGTAAGTGGAAACGTCAAATACTCCGACGGGCTAGAAATAAGTTTGTCTTATTCCTCCTCACCGATAGAATGCCGCGTACCTGAAAAGAACTCTCACACCGGAGGGATTTTCCAGTGAAGAGCCTCCGTTGCTTAAGTCACTGTTTGTTACTCTCAATTCTCCAGAGTAAAAATGGATATATCATGCTCAAAATATAAAGTTCACCCGTATGTATAGGGGTGAGATACCTGTCCTAGAAGTTGCCTGGGTTAGCTGAGCTGGCTGCCCTAAATCTGGCCGTCCTACCCATCCGAATTCACACAATGTGCGTGTGTCAGAAGCGGTTATTCAGTGAGGACCAATCAGGTCACGCCATTCCGGCAAGGCATAACACCTATAGGTTTGGAAGACCATATGCATCCAAAAGTTAACCAAACTCCTTTCAAGGTTTGGGACCATTTCGGCAAGGCATAGCACCTACCGGTTTGGAAGACCATACACGTCAAAATGTTAACCAAACCTGTTGTAAATATTTTTACCGGAGTAGAATCGAAAGATTCGACACCGGGTCGTATCACGAGGAAGGTTAGCTGGATTATTTGTACGGATATTCAATCACAAGAAACGAGAAAAGAATTTCCTAAACACTCTAATTCAAATTGAGGGATTGATTATCAACTACGAATAATAAAGCAAAGAGATAAGAAAATTCAAAAGCAAATGATTAACTTGATTATAAAGGGGTTAGGGAGTCGGGGACAATCGTTTTCGGTTCTTGACTCAATTACCGGGCAATCAATTGCTCGGTTAAGGGGTTTGAATCGCCTATTTGTATGGAGGTTCACCTTCAATAACTCTTCGTAACAAGAAGGTGAACATACACGAGCAACTCATCAAACCCCACAACACATAGACAATACAGTAACGAACAAGTCTATTCCAAACGAGCCTAGATCGACCGACGCCTCCCCTTTCGGTTCTAAATGTCGATTGATTAGGTTAGATTGGTGATCAATCAACTATCCTTAGAATATGCACAACTCGCAAGGATTGAACAATTATCAAACACGTAATTGAAAACGAACCGAAACAATCGTCCCCTATCCCTAACTTATGGAATTTAGCTACTCATCGCAATCTCAACACAAACATTCACAATAAAAGAAGCCATCACATTCATTCTCAAAATAAAAAGGAATGCTTTCGATTATTACCAAATCCAATGTCGAGAAAAAAAACGAACAATCCAAATACAACGCTAGAAAAAAAAAAAGAGTTTTTATGCTCCAAAATCCAATCCAAGATGAAAGATTAAGAGAAAGATGTTTTTGGGAGTCAAGAATTGTAAAAAACGAAGTCTGAATGTCTAAAACAATGTCCCCAATTCGAGCCTTAAGCCCTACAATTCGAAATTCTGAGAAAACAGCTTTAGTTACAAAACGGGGCATAGCGGCGCTATGGCCATAGCACGGCTAAGGGTGGATATGCTCGAGCTATAGCCCATCGCTTCAAAACGTAGCGCCGCTTTCTCAACATGCCATAGCGACGCTAAGGGCATAGCGGCACTATGGCCTGGACTGCTCTAAAAATTCTTCGACTTGGGCTCACGTGGTCTCGGCTAGCGTCCCTCGGGTCTATCTCGAACTAGAAACTTAATCCACGAATGCTCCAGTCTCACAAACCGACGCAGAACTCCTGGGAACCCGAAAACACCACCATCGAACACACACAAAAGCAAGAGAAAATAGAAGAAATAACAACGAAAATGCTAAACACAACGAAAAATACTAAAAACTCGAGAATGACTAAAAAGGACCGGAAAATCCTAACAAAAGACCTAAAACGGGGGAAAACAACACACAAAATAGCAACGAAAATAGCAACAAAAACGGGAAAAACAACTCCTCCACACTAAGACCTTTGTTCGTCCCGAACAAAGAAAAGAAAAGAAAAACAAATAAATGAGCAAAGACAACGGTTCAAGCAAGACTAATCTCAAACCAATCAATCAAATGAGAAGAATTCCAATGATCACCAGCGCATACTTAAACTAGTAACTCAGTTATTTTGGAAGACAAAGACTCTCAAGAGCGAAGATATATCATATGCCTCACTCGGTTCTTTTGAAAATATAAGATAGGTACGCTCAAGTTGGTTGTCAATCAAATCAATCATAAGTTTGCCTATTGTCTAACTTTTACTCTAAAACAATCAAGTTCGTGAAACAACGAATCAAGAGGAATTTTAGGGATGTAATGTCGGCTCTTTGGATCGGGTAGGATACATATAGGTTAAGTGGCTCAGATAAAAACACATTCCACTCAATTCCATCACCAAACCGTAGTCATGAACTCTTCCGGTTGTCGAATACCAACCGGTTCCTCCCTACTACTCCAAAACCAACACACTTCCCAAACAATATATTATATTTTATTTTTTTATTTTTTTTTGCGAGAACCATTTGGAAATGTTATCTAGGTTTAACCTTCGAGTTTTCTGCTTGAGTCTCCTAGACCGGTTTCCCGTACGCATGGCTCGTATCTGCTAATTTAGTGGACCGAGCGCTAGGAGTATAATCCATTTAGCTTCCCTTTTTCTTTTTTTCTTTTTTTTTTAATCAAATAAAATAAACGTATTCACAGTTCAATCAACCAACACCTCCAATTCTCAACCCACAACTCAATATCATCATCATGAGGTTAACAATAAAATCATATAAGGCTCAAAGGGGGTGACTAGTGACTGTTATTCATAGAAGAGAGAAGGAGAAGAAAATACAAGGAATGCCTCAATCATTTTCACGTTTCACCAATCTAATCACTTCATTTCAAAATAGACTCAAGGCGAACTCTGACTGAATAAATTTCAGATCAACATCTCACAAGAACAAGTATGGCTCAAACCTCACAAGGTATATAAAGTCAATCAAAATAACCAAGTCATTCATCAAGATATGCTACCAATTCTCATCATCACAACCACTCCACTCAACTAACAGTCATTAATCAATCTTACAATTCACCATGGTCCAAGCTCAGAAAGACAAAACAAATAAAATCCTAAAAACTAGACCGGTCCACCAAGCAAGAGAAAAGAAATAAAAACAAACCTAAAAAGAAAACTAGACATGGTCCACCACATAGTCACGTAAGCACGTAAAACTCCCCCGCACTTAAAATCAGACAATGTCCCCATTGTCGATTCGCAGTGAAAGAAAGTTTGACCATATAATAAAGCGACTCGAAATCAAAGAAGCTATACGAAAATAAAAGCGAAAAAGAAAGAAAAACGTACAAAGCACAGTGACAAGTCACTGTGCATCCGGTGGTGGCGGTGGTGGAAACTGGTATCGCTGTGCCTCCCAGGTGTCCCATCAGGCGTCGTGGGCAGTCCAATGCGCCTCGTTGCTCTGCTTGAAATCGTTCCACTCCCTTTGCTTCTCCGCCCAACGCTCGTCGTTGGTCGTCAAGAACGACTTCCAATGGGCCGCATTCTGCTCCGTGTAGGACGTCCAACGCCCGTCATGGTGTTCTATGTATGACTCGAGCTGCACATTGTGCGACGACACTGCAGAGTGGATGTCCTGATACTGCTCGTCATTCCGGGCCTGGTTCTCATCATACCGAGCCTGGAACGTGCAGAACCAGACGGGAGCCTGCTGTGAGAATGTGCTCGGGTGCCCGTCCATCGACGGAGGAGGCTGATAAGTGTCGTTCTCGGGATGTGAATCGGCCTCTGAGTCCTCATCGTCTCCGTCATGAGAGGCCGCTGGGGCTGGTCCGGTCGACGTGCCGGCTGCCGACTGGTCCTCAGGTAAAGGAATGCCCATCTCTTTACAATAGGCTTTGTAGCAATCTCGCTCGCGGACGGGAATAACAGCGTCGGGCTTAAGGAAATGCCCATGATAGATCTCCCGGTGCGAAATCGTGCGAGAATGGATCTTGGGCTCATCAATGTCAATCCCAAAGTGCTCGAAAATCTTAGATACGACATGCCCTAATGTCGGCCCATGCCTCGGGTCGTTTAGAACATCGAAAAGGGACTCCTTAAGATACTGCAGCATACTAACCGACTTGTCCCTCGAAATCGACCAAAGGATGAATACCTTGCTGCTCACTTACTTTGTTTGACTCCTTTTTGCCGACTATCATATGTGAGATATACTTGTGGATCACGGCATGAGCCATATCGGAGAGTAAGCCCGAGGAAGCCCCGGCTCTCTTGAATTTCTCGCACGGGGAGATGGTCGGCCAATACGGGTTGGCTTTCCATCCCATGGGACTGTGACGTGTCCCGATAGAGGCCTTGAACTTGTAAATATCCCAGAGCACTTTGTCGGTGACCTTGTACTCTTGCCCTTTTAGCCGAGCGGTGAGGTACTTGTCATTGTCGTGCATGGCAACCGTGCTAAAGAACTCAAGGTTCAAGTTCCGGTAAGCATATTGCTCCATGTCCTCGAACTCCATGAGGTCGAGCAATGCGATGTAACGGCTAAGGTCGTCCTCAATGCCCAAAGCCTCGAAGTAATCCCAGTCGAGGGTGCGTGGTGCCGCTAATGGTTTGCCGGCGAGCCTCTGGTAAGCCGTGACCTTGTCCATTGATTGGACATCGAAAGGCACCCCGTGTTGTTGAGCGAGAGACTGGTTGTCGGTTGGTGGGTCGGTATCGGAGCTCGTAGAGATCGCCGCTCAGGACGTGGACGCTGCGGGAGCCTTTTTCTTCGAAGCCCCGGTTGTTTTGCCCATGATTTTTGGTTCGGGAAAATCGTCGAACACTTGGTGTGCGGTGTTGAGGGCTAAGAACTTGTGCACAAATTGGACTTGAACGATCCCAGAGTAGGCCTCCTCACGCCTCAATAATCAACCACGTTCAGAAAGGAGAAGCGATCGGTACCTTTTGAGTAAGATTCGGCCGGAAATCCAAGAGTGTGTCACGAGCTAGGACTCCAAGAGTTTCTTTGAGAAAAACAGACTGCTACCGGAGGAGGTGATGGTTAGGGGGTTGTGGTTTGGGGAGTGTTGCTGGAATGAAAATGTCGGACGGTGAGATGATCGAACAATAATTGCCAGAGTTGATATGGTCGAGAAAGAAAATTTCCGACTAGGGCTCGGTGGATGCACGGACGAACAAGTGATGAGCGGATAAGATGACGACTGGAGGTGTTTGGTCGGAAAGTGCCGCCGGAGATGAGTCGCCGAACGGTGGGAATGACGAAGGTGGTCGCGAAGTGTGGTCGGGGAAATTGGGATGACGCGAGAGAGAGAGTTGTGTTTGTTAAATGACCCATTGTCGTCTCTTTTTTTTTTTAAGTATATCCAGGGGTTAGCGGCGCTATCCCCATAGCGCCGCTATGAGAAAAAACCCCAACTCTCTGCCCATCGCTATGACCCTAACGCCGCTTTCCAAGTCCTCCTTAGCGCCGCTATGCCCATAGCGGCGCTAGTACCTGCTGCCCTTTTTTTTTAATTATATATATATATACAAGCCCGCAGATATATGAAGCAAACGCATAATCATGTAAAAATTCCCAACACTTAAAATTAAGCAATCATTCCATTGTTGGTAATCAGTGTTAAGAAAATTTACCTACATAATGAGCCAAAAGAAAAATAGAGAAATGAAACTAAATGCAAAAAGAAAAAGAGGAGAGATAAAATCGTACAGTGCATAGTGACTAGACCAGTCACTGTAAGTTCGGTGGTGCTGACGGAGGATTGAGGTGGTCAGGCCGCGAATAGCGGCGGGCGTCTGACACATCAAATCATTCATTCCATTGGGTCCGGAGCAGCTCCATTGAGCTCGGCTTGGGAGGGACAGGTTGGTTGAAATGGCTTCCCTTCTCAACATAGTCTTTCACCTGTCTCCTTGTGTATATTCGCACACACGCCTCTTCAATGATCTGATCCATTGCTACAATAGACATGCATTCTTCCACAGACTTTACCTGCGGCTCAGGTTGAATCTCCCGGACGGATATGTTGATGTACTCACCCAACACCGTCATGTTCAGCGTCCCACTCTTGACATCGATCATCGTGTTCGTAGTTGCCATAAACGGTCATTCGAGAAGAATAGTGTGCTCTTTCCCACTTTCTTGTACTTCTCCCGCATCAAGCACAACGAAGTCTACAGGGACAATCAACTTCCCAACACGAACCAGTACATCCTCCACAATTCCTTCGGGTTGACGGAGCGAGCGATCAGCCAACTGTAAGCGCATCTTGGTGGGCTTCAAATCTCCAAGCCCGAGCCTATGATATACTGTAAGTGGCATGAGGTTTATGCCTGCTCCTAGATCGAGCATCCCCAAGGTCTCTTCCCCATTCTTGAAGGCCATCATGATAACGAAGCCTCTGGGGTCCTTTTCTTTCTTGGGCAGGTGGTACTGGAAGACACTCGCTTCCTCGCATTTAATCACCCCATTGACTACCCGCTCCTTATTCGTTGCTACTTCTTTGCAAAATCTGGCGTAGGCCAGGATTTTCCTCATCACATCAAGAGGAGATAAATCATCATTGGCCTTAGCCAACATGATATGGAGATCACGCATCAACTTACGGTCCTTCTCCTCCAAAAGTCGGCTCGGGAATAGGATCTTCGGTCTGTACGGGTTCGGAGACTTGTGCAAGGACGGCTCAGGTGGTGGTATCATTGGAGCTTCTTCCGTTTCCCTATGCTTCTTCGGGCCCTCTTTGACTTCATTTATCTCTTCGGGCATAATTACGATCACCGAGTTTGTATGCTCCAGCTGGCTTGGCAACATATTTTTGTTCAACTCGGTCTCGATGGTCCCGACCCGTGTGGCTAGTTGGCTACTTGCGTCTCAAGACGCTTGATTGATGCATCTTGGTTCGTGATGAACTGAAGGATCTTGTCCAACTTATCATCCTGATTTGACGAGTTCGATCCGGACCCTTGGGCTTGTTGTTGCGGCTGCTGTTGTTGTTGGTAGTTCAGACGAGGAATGAAGTTGAGACGAGGTTGTTGTTGGGTGAAGTTTGGGCGAGGTGGCTGGAGAGTGTTATTGTTGTTGGACCACGAGAAGTGTGGGTGGCTTCTTCACCCGGGGTTGTATGTGTTGGAGAAAGGGTCGTTGGCTTGCAGGTTCTGATATCCTTGGAGGGCGTTGACGTCGGCATATTGCTCCCCGAAATCCTGATCGATTGCTGATGGGCACACCTCTGACCTGTGCCCTTGAGCTCCACACGCACAGCATGTATCCACTGCCATGGTCTGGACTGGTTGCATTCCTCGAGCATTTAGTAGCCGCATCTGCTCCGTGAGCTCGGCTATCTGATGAGCCATCATGTCCTGCCTTGGAGATGCCTCATTCACCACGGTCTTCTTCCCTCGACTTCTCTTTTGAGATGAATTGGAACTCATCGCCTCAAAGATATCCATCATCTCTTCTGCCGTTCTAGCCCCGATATCTCCACCAGCTGCCTTATCAACCATGTACTGAAAGTTCTGGCGGAGAGAATCATAGAAAATGTTCATCAAAAGGGCCGGTGGGAAGTTGTGGTGTGGGCACTGTCGCTGTAGGTCCTTGAAGCGTTCCCACGCTTCGTGAAGTGGCTCGTGCGGTTGTTGGGAAAAAGAGACAATTTGCGACCGCAGTTCTTGAGTCTTCTGATGGGAGTAGTACCTCCCGATGAACTTCGTGTACACTTGCTCCCAAGTGGTAAGAGAGTCTGGAGCAAGTGTCATCAGCCACGCCTTAGCTCGATCCTTGAGTGTTTCCGGAAAACACCTCATTTTCAATTGGTCCTCATTTTAGTCCGTGGAGTGGAAATGTTTGGAGGACATTGTAGAATTCACGCATGAAATGAAGTGGATCTTCATTGGAAAGACCATGGAAAGATGGGAGTTGGTTGTAGTGGATGGTTTTGAGCTCGTAGTTCCGAGCTGCTGTCCCCAGTCAGATGCACGAAGTCACTGGCCCAATCACCGGTTGAGCCAAATCGCGAAGAAGAGACTTAGGAGGATTGTTAACCTCCTCATCTTGCTCATTCTGTGCATGTCGGTTTGGTTTTCTGATGTAGATGACACTGGTGCAAGACTAGCTAATAAGTCTCATAGGTCCTGTTGAATGGATTCGTCGTTTGGAATGATTACATGACCACTCCTAGAACGCATAAACACAGACAACAAAAACGTCACGGGCACCAGATAGATAACAAAAAGAACGAAGAGAAATCAAAACAAAATAAAAGAAACAAAAAAACAAGAATTCACAGAAAATAAGAGAAACACTGAAAATAAATGAATAGGCGCACAAAATAAGTCCTAAATCTTCCCGGCAACAGCGCCAATTTGTTGTAAATATCTTTACCGGAGTAGAATCAAAAGATTCGACACCGGGTCGTATCACGAGGAAGGTTAGCAGGATTATTTGTGCGGATATTCAATCACATGAAAAGAGAAAAGAAATTCCTAAACACTCTAATTAAAATTGGGGGATTGATTATCAACTACGAATAATAAAGCAAATTGATACGAAAATTCAAAAGCAAACGATTAACTTGATTATAAAGAGGTTAGGGAGTCGGGGACAATCGTTTTCGGTTTTTGACTCAATTACCAGACAATCAATTGCTCGGTTAAGGGGTTTGAATCGCCTATTCGTATGGAGGTTCACCTTCAATAACTCTTCGTAACAAGAAGGTGAACATACACGAGCAACTCATCAAACCCCACAACACATAGACAATACAATAATGAACAAGTCTATTCCAAACGAGCCTAGATCGACCGACGCCTCCCCTTTCGGTTCTAAATGTCGATTGATTAGGTTAGATTGGTGATCAATCAACTAACCCTAGAATACGCACAACTCGCAAGGATTGAACAATTATCAAACACGTAATTGAAAACGAACCGAAACAATCGTCCCCTATCCCTAACTTATGGAATTTAGCTACTCATCGAATCTCAACACAAACATTCACAATAAAAGAAGCCATCACATTCATTCTCAAAATAAAAAGGAATGCTTTCGATTATTACCAAATCCAATGTCGAGAAAAACAACGAACAATCCAAATCCAACGCTAGAAAAAAAAAGGAGTTTTTATGCTCCAAAATCCAATCCAAGATGAAAGATTAAGAGAAAGATGTTTTTGGGAGTCAAGAATTGTAAAAAACAAAGTCTGAATGTCTAAAACAATGTCCCCGATTCGAGCCTTAAGCCCTACAATTCGAAATTCCGAGAAAACAGCTTCAGTTACAAAATGGGGCATAGCGGCGCTATGGCCATAGCGCCGCTAAGGGTGGATATGCTCGAGCTGCAGCCCATCGCTTCAAAACGTAGCGCCGCTTTCTCAACAGGCCATAGAGGCGCTAAGGGCATAGCGGCGCTATGGCCTGGACTGCTCTAAAAATTCTTCGACTTGGGCTCACGTGGTCTCGTCTAGCGTCCCTCGGGTCTATCTCGAACTAGAAACTTAATCCATGAGTGCTCCAGTCTCACAAACCGACGCAGAACTCCTGGGAACCTGAAAACACCACCATCGAACACACACAAAAGCAAGAGAAAATAGAAGAAATAACAACGAAAATGCTAAACACAACGAAAAATACTAAAAACTCGAGAATGACTAAAAAGGACCGGAAAATCCTAACAAAAGACCTCAAATGGGGGAAAATAACACACAAAATAGCAATGTAAATAGCAACAAAAACGGGACAAACAAAACCCCTTTTGTGTTTTGGGAAGGCCAAACATGCCCAAAAAGTTAACCAAACCCCTTTTGTGGTTTGAGTCCATTCCGGCAAGGCAAAACACCTACTGGCTGAAATTCCTGTTAGGCTTTGTTAGGAACGTCAATAACATGCACGTTCAAATCAGTTGAAATAAACCTTAACGCAGTAGAATCTATAGTTAGGGTTACGACATTACCATTTAAAATTCTGCCGACTCAGAGACGTTTATGATTTTCTCTGTAGGAGATCATCTGAACTGTAGAGTTCGTTGGGAGATGGACTAGTCCTTCTCGGTTGAATTGGGTCGTCGGTCACGAATGGATCACCGAGAACTCAGGCTCGTCGGGCTCAGACTGGTTGGACAGGGCTGGGCTCGGTCGGCAGGCTCGCGGGTCAGGTCCGATGTCTGGTGGCCAGGTGTCGCGACGAGCGCTGGTCGCTGACTGGTGCGGTCGGCTCACGTGGACAGGCAGACGGGCGCAGACGGTGCGCGCACTCCTCGAAAGCGTGTGGGTGTAGCAGTCCTAGGCCGACACAGACTGGGTGTTGGCGATGGCCTCGGGCACATGCGGATGACGCGCAGCGTGTTTTGCCTACTCCTGCGAGGACTGGGCGAGCAAGGCGCGACAAGGTAGATGGGCGTGAAGACGTTAGATGGTGGTGTGCGTAAGCAGACAGGCGGGGCTGGAAGCTCACGAGGTCATCGCAAGGCGTCGGTGGGGACTGCGTGCCGGCGGCTGGCTGCGTGCGGCAGCGGGCGCTTGCTCGCAGCTGAGCGATGGCAGGGTTTCGGCGACGACGACGATTTCCGGCGACTCATGGTGGTGGTCGACGACGGCGGACGGCGGCTGCCGATGGTGGATTTTGCCAGAATAATTAAGATCTTAAGGTTTGAATAAATTGTAACTTTAGATCTTCTAACGTATTACCTAAACACCTACTTCGATTAATCTTGATGGTGCAACTAATCCAATCTCTCGAACTCTCGAATATATGAAGAACACGATTTTCTTCTTCTTTTAAGACCTAAAAATCGAGCATCATAATGTGTGGGGAAGAGGTTGAGACATGGTGTATTTATAGGCTACATTATGGACCTTAAGGAGGTGCTAAATGTGGGCTTATCTCATTAGTCTTAGGAATCCTAATTATGCTCTATATACTTTCCAATCTAGAAGTCATATTCCTCCTAATCTTAATTACATTCTAGAAGACTCCATAATCTCCTAACCTAGGTAATACTAGATGGAATATTTCTATCCTAATGGAATCTAAAATATAGAATATAATTAATTCTTAATTTCTTAAATAAAATTAAATAATAAAATATAACACTAGATTAATATTATTGCTCTCCTCATTTAGCTCCAATTTACTCAATAAATTCGACCCTCCAAATGATTAATAAATATTAATCTAATTGATCGATTTATCTCCCTATGCTTAAGATATAACGTCTATCAATTAATTTAATTGATGACAATTAAATTAAATCGACTTCATTCATTTCTGAAACTAGTACAACTCAGTTCATTAATCATTGTGTTGGATAATTATCCCCCTACAGGGTTTGACATAGTATTCCTTTCTAAGCTCATTTCGGGACGTCATCAACCCAGCGCACTGGGACACAGTGACTGTAAATAATTTATAATAGCACATCATATAAACACACTTACCAAAATACTGAGTATGTCATCCTAACAGAATAGGAATCGTCCTTGGTAAATCAAATATATATGTAATAAATATCTTTGCCAATTTTATATTATCTTACAGCTTAAGAGTACGCATTAATTACTGAAGGTCTAGATTATAACAATGATTAGTAAATCTTATAATCTTATCCTTCTGTTGTCCATTCAATACTTATCATATGTACTAGTGTAACCCATCAGTGAAAGACCAACTCAATCAAGACTACACTACAGTCGATTTGCACCAGAGGTCTCACTGCTTGTCTACACTGTGAACAATTAATTTATATTATACAAGGAGCGGAATATGATCTTTCTGTTCGACACGAAAAACTATATTATCTACAATGTGAACTAAATGAGTTATGATTGCATAAATAAATCAACTGCAAACAAAAATACTTTGACAAAAACACGATTGCCAGATCAAAATGAAATTTTTTATATGTGAAAGTCAAGCTTTTACAGCATATCTAACAATTCCGGCAAGGCACAAAACCTAAGGGCAGAAAAGGCTGGCGGTCGTAACCATTAACAAAAAAAAGTTAGACCCGACAAAATTTCGAGGTAACATCATTTTCCGCACATGCTCATTATACGTCCACGCATTCCTCAATTTATTGTACATTCACGCACCCATTGAGTTATCATTCATACATATATTCATCGTATACACGCGTCATGTATACATCTTGACATTAACAGAAAAGTCAAGCATTTGAAAGTGATTGGTTCGGCCAATAGTGCCCGAAAATTAACTAAACCCCCATCGTGGTTTGGGTCGGCCGAAATGCCCTAAAACTAAAAGGCCAGAGTGCCACTAAAACTCTCTAAAGGGCCCAAAACACCCTATGCATCACCTGACCAAGCCGGGTAGGTCCTTATCCAAAATCCAACTCGCCTATAGAGCATAACCTTTCCAAAAATTTGACTCGTTCAATGAGCATCATGTCAAAGATTTGGCATCACGCCACCCGATCAAACAATAACTAACTGAAAATAAAACCAAAGACCGTATACCGAGTTATCCGACCAGGTCCATATTACGTAGAAAAACAATCACAAAAATAAAAAATGCGCCATCTAAATACGACAAAATCGCTAATACGGTAACACAGTCAACTTAAAATTGCTAAACGAACCATATCGACAAACGTCTTCATACAGATCGATTACAATTCTAGGGGCCTGAGTGCCCACACAAATCCATGTCATTATCATCTTTACAAAAGAAAATCAATCAAACGCTTCGCCATTGCACGCAAAACGCAAAAGCGGGTAACAAGTTATCCAACTATGCCATTTAGACTCCATTCAGATAGCAATTCCAAAGAGTTGACTATCCAGGTCATTGACTTAATTCGACGGGACAAAAAAACACGACTAACATACAAAACATCAGGCCAAAGCCTAAAAACAATCAACAAAATGTCCACGAGTCCTAAAGCACCCAGATAACTTTGATAAGTTGTTTATCGCAACGTAAAGAGCCCCAAGCTTGAAAAAGTTATAAACAAAAGTCTGCCAAATTGATAAAATAAACGGGACTTCAGACCAGTTCTGTTTAGAACATGTCCTAAAGTCGGGGGCCTCTTGTTTATACCCAATTTGGCCCTCAGTTAATGAAAATACGACACGTGAAAAAATAAACGAGGGTTAAAGTATGTATTTAATGAATATAAAAATAATAGGTTTGTCGAGCTGATCATGTAATATCAACCAAGTTCCCAAACGTCAACAACGTCCGCATCCGAGCTGAGCATAATTAAGTATCACAAGCCTAACCCGAATACCGCGAAGATCCACCTCCGATAGACACAATAATTGCCGATAAAGTGTACGCAAATCGAAGCCGTCAAGTGTCACGATCGGGACCCACGATGTCATCTCACATTAAATACTAATGTACTATTCTTATCTATTTTTCATTGGCGCACTTGTTAAAAAAAGGCATGTATATATATAAGGCCATGAGAGAGAAAGAGAGGGACACTATTTCTCCATCTTCCTCCTAAAGACAATCAAGAAAAATGACCTTTATTTTTTTACCATGTTTTGATTCTTGAACAGTGTACACGAATTTAGGAAATAGGGGGTAATTTTACGTTGATACAATTTCGAATATCAACAATGCTTATCGTGATAGTGATTGAGCTAGCTGTCTAGACACTAGAAAAAGCATCACTGTTTACATCATTTTCTTAAATTCAATTATTTCTTGTAAGTCCAAAAAGCATAACACAATGAGCAGATCTTCTGCTTAAGCTGAATACAGGGCATTAGCAACTACTTCATGTGAAATCCAATAGCTCATTTACTTGTTTGGTGATTTCCATTTATCTTAGTCTTCTTCATTTTTCTTATTTTCAGATAGTCAGTCTGCCATGGCCATTGCCACAAATCCAGTGTTCCATGAAAGGACAACACATATCCAAATAGACTACCACCTAATTGGACAAAAATTGCTGAAGAACTGATCAAACTCCACTACATTCCCATTGATGATCAGCCTGCAGACCTTTTTAATAAGCTTTTACAAAATATCTGTATACTTTTATTTACTGTCCAAGATTCACATGAACAACATACCTGTCATCTTGCGGGGTATTAGTATATTAGATCATTGTATTAGGTTAAGTAAAAGTGTTGTAATTGTGGTTAAAGTTGTTATTTTACCTTTAGCAATTTAGTCTCAAAACCCCAAGTATAAATAGGTGTCTTAACACATTACTATACTTAATTTTTCTCATTTGTGAAATACAATTGTCTCTTTCTTTCTTCTCACCGTGTTTCTCTCTCTTCCTCATGTTCTTCATACTCCATTAACCCGTAATCATAATTATACTACGTACTCATTTAACTCCTCAAAGTTGTTTAGGTGATTGTTTTCCCTTTTCAAAGAGATCCCTCTTGAATTCCATAGCTATGTCATGTGCTGGCTTTGGAAATCTGTCATTGTCATCTTTTTTATTGTCTATGAATAATTTATCAAAGATTCAGCGATTGCCTGCTCACATGAAGGGAAATTTAAACAAAATTAGAAAGTAGTGCACATGTAGTGTCAGATTATATAAAAACATACATATATTACACTATTATTGGCCAAATAAAATTAATTTTATTAGTGTTTTATTTATTTATTTTTTCAAATGCCAACATTTGCAACCATACTTTACCATAAGTCCAACCGATTGCTTATTTGATACTACATATCCTCAAAGTTAGCGCCTATATATATGATAATATTTTTTAAGGATAAAAAATTATATATACAAATATTTTATAATTGTGACTCCCAATATCCATGCTTCAATTGGGGCTATGCCATGCCATGTTACCAATCAAATCTAATACAAATTAACACAAACCCCTCACATATACTAGCTTATCTAGTCAGTAGCTCCAAACAAAATACTTGCTTCTTTTGAACAATACATTTCAAGAAAGTCTCCATTTTTGTCCAAACACGCATCAAAGGCAATGGAGAGCTTAGACACCGATTCCTTTCCCGGTTTCCAGACATTGCCCTCACGGCCAGGCCTCGACCGAAGGCTGAATTTGAGTCGGCTGCAGAGACGGGCCCCACGACCCTTGCAGCTTAATAATACATCCATTTGTGGGTGCAAAAGTGCAATAAAATCCAATACCGAGCCACCCCAGTTGGCTTCGGAAGCAAACCGAGAACCGAATATTGTGGCTTCATATTTTTCGAGTAAAGACCCTATCCCGCTTTTGTCTCCGCTCGTTTTGCCGTCCATGCTGGAGCCTCGAGAAAAAATGGCTGGCTCTCATTGATGTGGTCGTGTGTGTGTATTTGCTTGAAGTTGTTGGCTTGTTTTGTACAATATTATGCATTAGTTTTTTGCAGTTATCGTTTCTCATTTTTGATTGATTAATATTTCGTAATACCACCCATCGATGTGCCTTTTACACCGATACACCCTGCGTGGCTGCGTATATCGGTTCGTGTAGTTATTATAAGAAAACCGAGTTGCGAGTACTATAGCTGTGTTATTTTTAACCGAATTCGATACAATAATCCTTAGATGCGAATATATCAAACTTTATGATTCATTCCAACCCATTGCACAAAATATATAGTATACACGATGATGATTATAATTGGTTTGGACTTGAAATATACAATTAGTGGTGCAAAGTTTGGTTAATTACATAATGATAAGCTTGATTGACTCACTATTCTGTGGTCGTGTGTCAACAATTTGCAATCTTTGCTACACTGCAAATCTCTCCAAAATTACAACCTCTAACTAAGCTAGACTTTTTATTTAAGTTTTTTGTTTTTATTTATTTTTTCTCTTAATAACATATCAAACATCGGTCAAATAATGTGACCAATAAGGTACACAATTTATTACTTAATAATAATGATAAAAACTAATGAAGTAGGAAATATAACATGTCATAAGTGTGTCTAGCCGCAAAGCATCCAAGTTGGAATGAATAAAGGGAGTCAAGGGTGAAGTCAAGCTCATTCGTTCTACATTTCATTTTGTCACGTTTATAGTTCACACACACCTCTACAACAATAATAATTACATTGCCATTAAGTTTCTTAAATAATCCAAGAGGTCCAATCAAGCCCTAAAGACCCAAATAAAATCCAGGTTCTCGCTAAATTTTTGTTTCATGTCGTTTTGAAACACCAAATCCAACCCATAGAAAGTGATAGGCAAGAGCCTAAAACACGGCCTATAATCAATCATTGCATCTCCCAGCCATCCCATAAGGCTTTTGGCGTAGTTCACATACGGAAGCAACTCATGTTTCTTCACCTCACTCTCCAAGTATATTGATTAACTACAACTTTGGAGTCTCCATAAACATTCATATGTAGTTGCTTTATATCAACTGTCATCTACAAACCAAGTATAAGAGATTGGTACTGGACAACATTATTTGAGCAATTCTCAGTCAAAGTAAATGAATAAGACTACACTTCTCCGTCAGATGTCATAAATATGACTCCGACCCCTTCTCCATGGGCCGCTCCATCAAAATACATCTTTCGTGGCGGAGTTATCTCAATGTCCAGTTCATCTTCATAGGGTAACTCATCAGACAGCTCCGACCCAACAGGGATTGAGTGATCAACCAAGAAGTCCGCTAAGACTTGACCTTTTACAACTTTTTCAGGGACGTAGATGATCTCAAATTGCTGCAACTGAAGGTACCCCCTTGCAAGTCTATCAGAGAGTACCGACCTCATCATGACATACTTAAAAGTAATTCTTTAACTTTTGGATTGTAAAGATTAATGCCAGACAAATCTACCTGATGGACGAGTAGTATGATTCATTTGATGTCATCATTCTACTAAGATAATATAAAATATTTTCTTTTTCATTATCATTCTCATGGGCCAACAAAGCCCCAACGGAACGCTCTTGAGAAGCTATATAAAGAATCAACGGACGACGGGGCACATGTGAAACTAGGACGAGAGGCTTCATCAAGTACACCTTTATGCTTTCGAAAGCATTTTTGCAAGACTTATCATTTTGTTGTTTGATGGGAGTTTGTTCATTGCCAGCAAACTTAGCATATTAAAAATAGTACTTAGCATCGGCGGAATAAGACTCAGCCTCAGTAAAAGGCTTTTCGACTCCAAGTACTTTTCTTACTACACCATCTTGGCAGTATATAAAATATTGGTGTCAAGTAGAAGGCACCACTCCATAATTATGAGTTGGATTTGGCAGTATTTTTCCACATGCTTGAAACTCGGATATGCCATTGTTAGTGGCTTTTCTGGGGTTGTACTCCAGACCCACTTCAGAGTTGATTTGGGCCCTCAACCATGGTTGACGCATCCTTCCAGGTGGTTTGCATCCCTAGGCATTAATAGTAACATCTGAAGAGTTTTTTTACTTATGAGGCATGCCCCGATTTCCATAAATGCCTAAAAAGGAATGGGGATAAACTTTCATTAGATGACATGGCCTCGATCTAAGCCACTGAATGTGCTTTTCAATTTATTTCAAATATTGAAACGTCACCCCATGCTGGCTATTCTGATTGGTCGAAGGTCTCCCTATATATCGATCTTCTTCTTCTCCTTTTGTCTTTTATCCTTTCTGCGGTTTTGAGCTTTCTTCTGCAATTCCTAAACTTTTAACGCAATCAAACAAAAAAATTTCGATTTCTTTAACTCTCTTTGCGTACTTGAATCTTTTGAGTTTTTCGGTAAGAATTATTTTTGAATCTTTTATCACGATTTCTTAAATTTCTTCTTCCAAAATAATGGCAGCTTCATCTTCGTCGGCAATCAAAAGCATGAATTTACCCTTGGTTAGGACATCCCAAGGTTAGGCGGAGGTTCAATATGATACCGAGATCGAACAATCGACATTTGTCCCAACCGGCTATTGGGGTCGGCCTCATTAAAATTGGCCCACCCCATCCTATTTGGAGATCGGGAACATCGCAAGTAAAATCACTGAAGTGGACATTTATTCTCTAGATGAAGAATGAGTTCCGGCTTCCGCGGAGCTTGAGGATGTTCACGCCCTACCCGGACGACCAATTCACACCCCCTGGAGGGCTGTATTGGGGTGTTTAAATAGAGCTTGTTGTTTGGAATGAGATTTTTGCTACCCTAAGTTTGAACCGAGTACAACATGGATTGGGGTTTTGGGTTCAGTCAGACCCAGCCAAACATCTAGGCTAGGATCATTAGCCTCGTGGTCCTATGCCGTCAGAGTGGATGGCCTTTCCTGACCACCGAGGAGATCATGAGTCTATTCCTATTTCGATAGACCCAAAAGAAAAAAGTCAGGTTTCTACTAATGCACAACACGGGACAAACCCTATTCCCGAATGGTCGAAAGGGTCCCCGAGACCCTAAAAAGGTTCAAACCCGATTGGTTTTGGATTGGTGCAGACTGCCAGACATTCTAGCTGGGGGAGGATGGACAATCAGAACTAGAACTTCGTTATCCTATTTCGACCACATTTATTACTCATTCCAGTAAGCTGCTTTTCAATTTTGTTCAACTTACCTGCCTTGGCTAGATACTGTCTTGGCTAGATTCAACATGCATAATTCCAAGAAAGGTGTAACACCCCGACTTACTTTTACATCAGAGTACGCGATTTTCGCAAATTTTCTGAATAAATAAATAAACTTCTTATTTTGCGAAACTGATTCGGGGGCTACCGTGAAAAACTTGATTTTCTGAAAACCGTTAAAATTTAAACTGAAACATAAAAACGGTCATAATGCCTTATCCGACTAATGTCGGAGCAATGTCTGATAATAAGTACTGAAAAGTTTTAGCGGAAACATAGCGTGGTTCAAAATAAAATACAATAATCATAAATGTCCTGAACAGCTCGCCCGCTCACTCCTCTTCTCCGACCCTGCGACCTGAAAAACATGAAAGGTGTGGGGCGTGAGCACTAAGGCACTGTGCTCCGCAGAAACTCATGCTAATGTACAACATCGTAAATAATAACAATATCGTGAACTAAGCATATACAACTGAACTGAATCTGAAACTGATATCTGATAACTGATAACCGGTCTGATCTCGCGACATAAGTCACGTAACTGATAACTGAATCTCGCGACATAAGTCACGTAACTGATAACTGAAATCTCCCGGCAAAAGCTAATACCGGACCATGTGCTCACTCTAGTGGTTAGATTAGGCCACTAGAACTCAGAATGGACCGGCGACCATTCCGAGCGGATACTGATTATACATACCTCGACCATGGTAACGTAATTATAAACCATGTAGTACTTAGTCTGAGTCCCCACCTGAATTTGCTGAAACTGAAACTGAAAGGTAGTGCTGATGCCTGATCAAACTGAAAAATAATATAAACAATTACTATTGACTATGCTCAAATTTAACTGTTTAATTATATTAAGATGCTCTTTCGAATCTGATATGATACTCGGACTTATTCGGTATAACTGAAAC